>JARFXV010000944.1:737500-1337500 GCA_031761425.1 Cosmopolites sordidus | reverse complement strand
ACAAATATAGTCTTCAAAGCGAACAAAGGCTTCAAAAGCTACTAACGCCACTCATGAGACTTGCGAATTAGAGCTCGCTTAGCTCTGGTTGAAAAAGTTCTGGTGGGACACAAGAGCCATGAAAGATAGGGGAAGATCAGGTCATAATAATTCACTTTGAGTTGATTCCTGATGGTAAGGTGATAAATTCAGAACTTTACTCAGCTCAACTAGACACAATACATGTTGTTCTGGCCGAAAAATATCCAGCTTTAGTCAACCATAAAAAAGTTCACCTGCAGTAAGACAAGGCAAAATTACTCTGTCTACTTCAAAAATTAACAAAGTTGACTCTGAACTTCCTCGTTCCATCGGATTACGCAAAATGTGAGCCATTTTTAACAGTGGATAACCAAGTATGTCAAAAAACACATACTTTTGTAACAAGTATTTGTCGGATATAGATCCAAGATATTACCGTTGGTTTATAAAAGTAGCTGAAAAATGTCGAAATCATTTTAAATTATTTTAAGACTCACGAGTAAATAAAAAAACGGCAAATATTATATTTGAAGATTTATAAAACCGTTAAAGTGAATGAAAAAGTTATAAAAAAATAACTTTGTAAGTAAGATATAGTAAATAGACAAATGAAATAAAATAAATAAAAATAAAATAAAGAAAAAAATTCTTATTATTATAAATATTATTATAAATAATTATTATAAATACACATATCTGTATGTATATATATATATATATATATATATATATATATATATATATATATATATATATATATATATATATATATATATATATATATATATATATCTAGATAATGGGATAATGGCTGGAGATAGAGAAGAAGTTTAAGTATAAGAGTTGTACAACTAAATAGGATGCCTAAAAATTAATATTATTTAAATAAGGTGTCTCACAAAACCCTGGCGGTGTACAGTTTTGTTTTTTCTTATCCAATACCCTATATGGTCATCCATTTTTGCATTTTGCTATAGATTTTTAACATATTTTGGGAAATATATCCTATACCTAAACCCAATGGTTTTACCGATATCCACCATTTTAAAAAAATATCAGAGTTGCAAATTCTATTTTCCAGTGTCATATATTATTTATTTTTTTTATCATTTTTGGTAAGGATATTAGTGAAACTATGACTTAACTTCTAATGCAAACAAAATTTGTCTACGTTGTACAGGGTGTCCAGGATAACTGAGACAAATGAAAAAAAATCAAAACATCATATCTCAATTTTTTTTTAATGGAAGGTCTACTATTTTTCCTTTTTGTAATATCCCTACGACAAAATTCTTGTTATATTCTTGTTTAATATGTCCTATACCTATCTGGGATTGTAATGGAATTCACATAAAATTCAATTCAAATGACAAATATTGTTCTAGTATAACTTTTAAATAGTTTTTATATGATACAGAAAAAAAAGTATGCTTGTTACATAATTAAATAAAAAAAAATGTTTTTATAATCTATTATTTTGACTGTCGAAAAGAAATGTGAATATCCAATTACAACTTAAAGCACGCAGATGGCCTAGATGCCCTAGACAATCATGGCGTAGAAACAAATGAACCAAACGGTCAATTATTTAAACTTTGTGAACAGTCGACTACAACTGACAAATTATTGTCAAACAATAGTACGGTATTTATTAGAACAGAAAGTAGAACGAAAATGAATTTTTCTAGAGAGGAATTGATAAATATGATCTACGTTTTTGGTGCAAGTAATCAAAACTTTTTTTAGCAAGTAGAATTTATGCGCAAAGATTCCCTAATGCCGAACGTCATCCTAAAGCATTAATGTTTATATTACTAAGAGTGATTTGAAAGAAATGGATATGTCGATTACGGAAAAAAGTTATGAGTGAAGAAATCGAATATTTAGTTCTCAAGCTGTAATTAAAAATTCGTATATTTCATGCATGCAGATAGAAAACGAGGTAGGCGTTAAAAAATCCACAGTGATGTGAACAGAATAACTAGGAAATATAAATTTCATCCATATCATATACAATTTTTCAAGAACTAAATCAAAATGATTTAGATCAAAGGCTTGATTTTTGTAACTGGGCAATAGAAAAAAATTGAGAAGAACCTAACTTTTTCAAATATATTTTATTCACGGATGAGGCCACTTTCGGCAAAAAAGGGTACGTTAACCAACATAACTTCCATTATTACAGCAGTGAAAATCCAAGAATCATTATCCCTTTAGACCTTCAGCAGAGATGGTATCTTAATGTATGAGTTGGTATTATCGGAGATCGGCATATTTTTTTGAAAATAGAGGTGATAGTTTTCTTAATTTTCTTTGCAAAATAATTCTAAAGAAGGGATTGAAGAATTGTCTTGTAACTGTAGCAAGACGAATGATGGTTACAGTTAGATGGAGCTTCTCCACATTTTAGCAGGCAGGTGACACAATATTTGGACACGAATTATGAAAATAAATAGATTTTAGAATATAAACAGATTTTAAAAAAACTGATTTTTTCTTATGGGTTTTTTTTTAAAACAAGTTTATCAAATGCCACCCACCACAATGTATGGCACGCAAATTAGAATGAGAAATGTGTTAATAAGGCTATGCTCATTACAGTCAATAGTTCTATTGTACATAGGCTTAGAGTTTGTATTGCACAAAATGGTAGACATATTGAACATTTAATCAAATGATTCTAGTGACTTCTTATTTATAAATGTTTGTACTCAAGCAATCTTACTAAAAACTAAATATTTACTATAATAATAAGTTTTGTTACTTTATAATTATTTTGTAATCGAATATTAAATATGATATGAATCAATAACATATGATAACCTAAATTCTTAATATATCATGACTTATCATGAATTTATTCATTACTATAATAAAAACATAAAGTCTAAGGTCAATTCGGTTAAAAACGAAATATTAAAAACAAAAATGTAAAAATCTCGGAAATTATGACAGATGGGTCTAAAACATTTTTAACAAGAATAGAAGTAGAAGTAGAAGTTTTAGGAATATTGTAAAATCAAAAAATATTAGACATTCCATCTAAAAAAATTGAGATATCATGTTTTGAATTTTTGTTATTTATCTCAGTTATACTGGACACCTTGTATAACGTAGACAAATTTTGTTTTGCAATAAAAGTTAAGTCATAGTTTCGCTAATATCCCTACCAAAAATGATAATTCTACATCAAAAAATAAATGATATATGACACTGCATAATAGAGTCTGATAGAACTCCGATCTTTTTACAAAATGGCAGATATTGGTAAAACTATTGGGTTTATGTATAGGAGATGCTTCACTAAATATGTTTAAAATCTATAGCGAAATGCAAAAATGGATGAACATATATGGTGTTCGATAAGAAAAAAATAAAACTATACAACGCCACGTTTGTGGTGTTTGAGACACCGTATATAAATAAAATTAATTTTAAATTATGCAGTCTAGTTATCCAACTCCTATGCTAATTTTTTTCTCTACCTCCAGGTATGATGTTCGTATAAAATGAAATTTTTATCCGAAAATTAATCTCAAAGAAAATATTTTATATTTTAACTTTATCAAATACTTGGGCAATAGGCAATAATAACAAAATAACTAATTAATTAATTAGCAATAGCAATGTATTTCTATATAGCAAATCACATTTCCTCATTTTTGTTTTCACATTACACCGTATATTATATAGATTAGTATATATTATATTATACAAAATATTACACTCTTGAAAGTAAGGCTAGTAATAAAGTGGGGGGCAAGTATCACGCTCCTATTTCGTCTTGCATCATTTTTGTTTCGCGATATATGTGACAGTTTGGGTTTGGCTATTGTGTAGTGCAGACGTGCAAATATTATTACGGATAATAAAAATATGAAGAAAATTAATAAATGGATATAATGAAGGATAAAGAAATAATTGAATTATTTCAACTCAACGTGAATTTTGGCGAAAATATCCTAATCGTCCAGCCCCTCATAAAATGACAATTTATTGTTCATTCAAGCAATGTAACGATTAGAAAAAGGATGGGCTAAGGAAGAGCTCCGCATTAGGGTGTCCAAGAACAGTGCAAGACGCTGAAAATGTTGCACGTGTGGACGTGTTTCCAGAAACGTTGATTCGACGACATGGTGCTCAATCGGAAATTTCTCCACGCCGAATTTCGAAAAGTGACTTGATCATGTTTCTCTATAAAATTCAAATTGTTCAACACCTGTTACCTGCAGACAATAATAAGCGATTAGAATACTCTAACACAATCATATACCACTTCCACAAAATTGACAGTTTTCATGCAAAATTGGCTTGAAGTCTCCGGATCATTTTTTATCGGAATTTTTGAAGGAAAAGGTTTAGATATGCTTCAAACCATACAGCAATTCAAGGACAACATTCGTGCTAAAAGCTCTGAATTAACACCAGATATGTTGAGAAAATATGTTAATAAGGGCACAGTTTTAAAAAAATCATTAATAAAAAATATAAAAACGAAATAAACATATTAAAAAAATGATTCTTTTAAAAGTAACAAATAAATAAAATGGTAACGTGACATTTGCCCCATCCATTGTAAAAATTAAACATTTGCATTGAATCGAGTACCGTATATCAAAACGTTTCAAGTTATAGTTTGTAATAACTGTCAATAAATTTCACGAATTATTTTCACTACTGAAATTTAATTAAAACTATCTTTGATTATTCGCTATTTTTTTCAAACCGTGTAGCTGTAGTAAACTTTTAACTCCAAAAGCATACCACTATTGAATATCTATCGAACTAAAAAAAATCTCTTACCTTTCACTGGCTATCGACGAGTTTCTAGACATCGACTTCGGTGACATTTCGAAATCGCTGTCGGACCGATACAAGAAGCTCTCACGTCTTTGTGGCAGGTTCTGGAGTACCAGACCCGCTGATGGAGATGCGCTGCCATCCAGTGGACTTCTACCTGGACTAGCTCCATTTTCAACATCAAAACTGTAAAGGGAAATATGCCAATCAAAATAATGACACTACATAAAATTATTATTTATTAAGTAAATATAATTTATTAAGTAAAAAATTATTATATTTTAAGTAAATATTAATAAGAATGTATATATATTAAATATATTAAATTAGACTACAAAGGTGTGTATATACAAAAACTTCCATCGCTAACTATTCCATCTATAACTATATAAGTGTAGAGTAATGTTATGTTAAGTCTGGTGGTTTTAAGTGTATTTACCTCCTTTCTGCATATTTACAATATCCTAAAATGTTATGTGAGATTCATTGTTTCTTCTTTGAAAGGCGATCCCAGGTATACCTTTCGAATTAATATATGAACATTCTCAACAACGAAAAAAAAACAAACAAAACGATGATTTCTAAATATTATATATATATATATATATATATATATATATATATATATATATATATATATATATATATATATATATATATATATATATATATTTTTTTTTTTTTTTTTGACGGGATTGGGAAATCTTCTAAAGACATCCATGTGTTCGATGTTCAATGACATGGGAATGTCGGATTCATGCCCATATATATGAATGTCGGATTCATATATATATATATATATATATATATATATATATATATATATATATATATATATATATATATATATATATATTTCTCAACTCCCAGTGGAAACACTGGACCTATAAGCTCATAAGCAACCATGACTCGTGCAAGTAATAACAATGATAATCCAGGTGGTAACCAATCCACCCGTCGACAGACGGCAACCGGGTGCTCGGTTTCTGGGGAACCTGGACTTTCACGATCTCAAAAAAATCGGAGTTTTCCGGCAAATTTCCACACAAAACACCTACATATATTGGTACCTTCAACATCAACACGCTGATCCAACTAGGAAAACTTCACAACCTAACTTCAGAACTTGACAGGCAAAAGATACTTGTTTTTACACTACAAGAAACACGCATCACGGATGAGGATCCGGTGGACTAGGGAAACTATCGCATATTCAAAAGCACGACAGACAAATGAGTTGCCAGGGGTGCTCCTCTTCTGGGCATGGTCTTTATGTTACACAAACGGATAGTTAACTCTATTAAGGAAATCACCCCATAAACTATAGATTAATGACAATGCGCATGTAGTGTGCCAATAAAATATACACCATAACCAACATACATGCCCCCACAAACGGGAACAACAAGAAAAACCAAGTCTACAGAGAAATTCTGGGCAACATTAGAGAAGGTAATGGCAAAGGTCCCAAAGGATGACGTCAACATTTTACTGAGCGACTTTAAAGCACAAATCGGTGGAGAAAAAATCCATAAAAAACCATAGGCAAATTCCCCGGTCACAAATTTACCAACAAGAACGGAACAAGACTCATCGAACTATGCCAATAAAATAACCTGAGGATAATGTCAACATTCCTAAGAAAATGTCCCCGAAAATAGAAGACATGGAGATTACTTATACGACAGATTGGAGAATTCTAGATAGACCACGTTGCAACCTCATACCCACAACAAAGAGAGATTCAACATGTCTAAGTCCGCAGGGGCGCGAACATTGACTCAGACCACGACCTAACACGATCACAAGAAACAACATCTACAGAAATACGACACGAAAAAGATCAAGGAAACCAACATACATGGGAAAAATTCAACAAAAAAAATTACACCAAAAGCACAGGAACTGATCCCATTGAAAAATAACACAAAACCTCCTTGGTTGGATTCGGAATGCGAAGTGACGCAAGCGAGCATTTCAGAAATACAACACTAAAAAATTCCCAGAAAGCCAACAGCTTTTTGACGTGACTAGAAAACAGACCGCAAAGGTTATCAGGCAAAGTAAGAGGAAATACATGAAGGAAAAACTAGACTCTATAGAGGAGAATTTCCGCAATTACAACACGAGATACTTTTATAGGACTTTCACAAGAAAATCCGTGGATAACCACCACAATTTTTTTGCCTCAGAAAGTGGAATGGGAGATTGGCGCTAACAAATCAAGAGAATTGTAAAGAGCTGGCACATTATTTCTCTGATCTCCCCAAAGAAAATTGTATCTATACCCACTCGGAATCACCACCACCAACACTGGAAGAAATCCACAAAGACATGCGTAAACTAATAACAAGACATCCGGTGAAGATGGTATCACCGTGGAACTATTGAAAAACCTCTGAAGAAATTCACTGCAGGAACTTACACAAATTATCACGAACAGGCAAACCGAAAAATTACTAGATGAATGGAAATGTGCTCTTATCCACCCCCTGCACAAAAAGGGAGACATAACAGATGTGAACAACTACAGAGGAATCCCCTTACTACAAGTCATTTAGAAAATTCTCTCAGCATGGCTTCTTAACAGAACAGAAAAACAACTAGAACACAAAATTGGCGAGTACCAACCACCAACATAATTCTTACATACATACAAGGAGTCAAGTCAACATTACCATGGATTGCACAAGTTAGAGCTAATCTGGGAAAGGCACAAATGGGCCCGATAGAGATTTACGATAGAAGAACGTACAGAAACAAAATACATATGTGGAAAATACAGACCAGAGAGCGAAGTTTCGAGGATATCGGAGACAAGGTGGCCGGAGGAGAGAACGAGAATCCACGAAGAAAGGATGCGAGAGGTGTGGAGGATCAGAAAGAACACTCCAAAATGAGTCAGAATGCTTTGCGTGATCCAACCGGGTCTATACGCACCTAATAATAATACATATTTCTATCGGGAAACGGACAATTGGCTCTAAATAACCAAGACAATTACAAAGAACTTTTTTGCGAAATATTTTGAACAACTACTAAACTGTCCTAAGCCCTTAAACAAATTACCAACCCTAAACAAACAAACCCGGATTCATTACCAACGAATGAAGATGAAATAATTAGGGAAATCAAACGACTTAAAAAAAACAAAGCTTCTGGTGAAGATGGAATCACTGCTGAACTTTTGAAATCCGCTGGTCCAGATACAATCAAGGAAATAACCAAAACTCTACAAGAAGTTTGGCGAACCGAATGGATTCCGGAAGATGGGAAAGATGTTCTAATCCATCCAGTACACAAGAAATGAGATATAACGGATGTAAACAACTACAGAGGGATATCTCTTCTCCCAGTCTGTTACGAGATTCTATCTGAATGTCTACTAGACAGAGCACAGGGACAGTTAGGACCTAAAATTGGTGAATATCATGCAGGTTTTCGACCGGGCAGATCCTGCCCTGAACATATCCTGAATCTAAAGTTGATCCTAAGACATCAAAAACTGTATAATAAAAATCTCGATTGTACATTTGTAGATTTTAAAAAAGCATATGATTCTATTAACCGCGAATCTTTATTTGAAATCTTGAAAAAACAAGGACTAGATCTGAAAACGCTGACAATTATTAAAGCAACATTAACTAACACAAGGTCAAAAGTTAAATTCATGAGTGACATGTCATAGCCCTTCGAAATTAAAACTGGAGTGAGACAAAGGGATGGACTCTCGCCTCTCTTATCTAACTGTGTTCTAGAAAAAGTAATACAGGACTGGCGTGAAAAAAAGTCGGCCCTGAATATTGACCAGCCAATTAAACTGCGGAGAACCAACATCAAAACTGATTGTCTGGCGTTTGCTGATGATCTAGTAGTTTTGGCTCAAGATATATTAACGACACAAAAACAGATTGAAATCCTAAAAGAAACAGCAGAAAAGGTAGGACTCCAAATTTCCTTTGAAAATACTGCAACCGACTAAGACACCATTTCTAAAAACAAAATATTGTAACATCAGACGAGACTCTCAATTCAAGTATTTGGGTGAAATAATCATGGAAAATGGGTTGGAAAAAGCGACCAATAAGAGTAGATATCAAAAAATGGAAACGGCATTGAGACTTACACAAAAGATTTACAACAAAAAATGCATATCAAAAAATACAAAACTGAGACGTTACAACATAGTTATAAAGCCAGAATGTCTATATGGGGCAGAAATGCTCATTTTGAATAGAAAGAGAGACGTCGAGGAGATTGCGGATCCCAAAACTAATGATGTATATTGTATTTTTAGAATCATATATATTTATTTGCAAGTTACCTTTCTAAACAAATAAGTATCAAAGTATTTATAAACAAACAAGTCTTATTGCCGCTTGTTCGCGATTTATAATGTAAAGTAAAGGCAAAGGAAAATTAGTTGCTACACCGAAAAAGTCGTGTTTCCGCTTAAGGTAATAATGCTTGTCCTTGCGCCTTGGCAAGTCGTTTGCATCCACATCACGTTTTTTAAATGTCAACTGTAAATGTTAAATGTCAAACTGTTAAATGTCTACTGTACGATCCATTAAAAAATCAGAAGACAAAAATAAGGAATTCTACAGCTTCAACCTCACTATCAGAAAATATAGTCCGTGATCCAGTAATTCAAACAATAGAAGCTGCATTAATATTATGGATTGTAGACTGTAGCCAGAAGAGAGTGCCTGAGAGTGAGAGAGCCAGATGTGGTGCAATAATACGTAAGTAAGCTAAGCGTCTTTACGCACATTTTAAGGAACCCGGTGATGAACATACGGGTGGAGGATTTCAAGCATCGGAAGGTTGGTTCAACAAGTTCCGACAAGGTACGACAATCACTGCACAACATAAAAAATATTGGAGAAGAATTCCATCTGCAGGCACTTTAGCAGCAGCAACATATCTAGAAGAATTTTCAAAGTTAATTGCTGATTGTGGATACTAACATGAACGAGTGTTTAAGGCAGAAGAAACTATCCTGTTTTGGAAAAGAATGCCACACAAAACTTTTATATCCAAAAGTGAAAAGTTCGCCTCTGGTTTTAAGGCAATATAAGACAGAGTTACATTGCTGCTCTGTTCTAATGCATCAGGAGATTGTTTAATTCAGCCACTTATGCCTTATAGATTGCTAAATTCTCGTACTTTGAAAAATCAAAAGAAGGACAACCTACCAGTGTTTTGGCGTTCAAACAAAAACAATTTTCTGTGACTGGTTCTGGGATTGTTGTGTTCCTAAAGTTGAATGCACCCAAATAAAGATTTTACCATGGAATGTAGTCTCGATATAAATGTTGTGCAATGCTGGAAACATTTTGACTTAGCAGCACACATTGAAATCATGTTGGAAAAACTGTGACCTGCTCTAACTGTCGGTAATCATGAAGAATCCGTACAAATTGAAACATTAACTGAAAACATTGCTCAAGTTGTGAATGGCATAGGACGAGATAGTTTTAAACAGGTAGAATCAAGTGATATTCAAGAATTGCTTGAATCGCAAAATCAGGATTTGACTGAAACCGACTTAGAAAAAATGTTTAATTCCCATTCCACTGAACAAGAAGCCTCAACGAACCCTGAAAAGGTAACATTAAACTTACAAAACTGAGTGAAGGTTTACAAATTTACGAATGGCAAATACTAATCGGTCTATGGAAAGAAGTCTTGTTTTTAAAAGACAAACTGTTAATACCATAGCCGAATATCCATTCGAATTCAAAGACGTTTTAAAAGCGGCAAACTAAGAAAAAAATTCTAAATTCTCTAAACCCTTGTCAAAGCGAGATGATAATTATTAATATTGTTAAAAAATATCTCATATTATATATTTTTTATTTTTATTTCGTAACTTTGGAACATATCCCCTATAATCCCGTGTTTGCATCAGCTGGAGATGATTCAATCTGGTTCTCAAGCTAAACTATGTTCTATTTATATGACAACCTTACCGAATGAACCGGGAAAAATTGAAGTTGACGATTGTGAAGTTTTGAATGGTTATGTAACGTTTTGTTTACTTTACGGTTCATGATTTTACAAGCTTCATTAGGCACGGTTATCATATAAATAGAAGATAGTTTAATTTTAGAATTAGACCGAGTTATTTCCTGATGACGATAACATGGTTAGTAAAATGTGAGCCGAGAAATTATAATCAGATTATTTGTTGTATTTTTTTGGGTTTATGTTATCTGAAAATCTGTTTAAGTTATCTGAAAATTATTGCTATTTTCAAACTTGAGAATAGTCTTTAATAATGGAGACATACGTTTATTAAACATTTATTTATTGTATTTGGGAAGTTATAAATTCACCAAATGTATTATATTTGGTTTAAATAAGGCACCTCCAGATAGTACTGTGAAGCAGCAATACTTTTACCAGGATTTAAGCCATATTGATTTAAATCCGGTGCAGCAGCTGTAACAGCACCGAACATGTTCCGTGGTCTATTGTTGGTTCAATTTCAACTTTGATATGTCGAAAAGCTGTATAAAAATGACTTTATGGCAATTTTTTTTATTTGCATTCAGTTTTTCTGTGAGTTTTCAAATCAATGCGTGTGGAATTATCGCCATCAACACTTGCAACCTGTCATGACTCAATTAAGGGACGTCAGCCACCCTCCTTATGCTCAATATATGATTCATTGCTTTTGGAACTTTTGGTCAAAAAATCAGATACGTCTATAATGTTAAAAAAAATTAATTAAAAAATTGGCGATTTTTGCCGATTCAATTTTTTTTTTAGATTTTTTCTATTTTCAGTCCGTTTAGTTTGATTATTTCATAATAATACTGAAAAATAACCGTATAGTGTGTATTCGAATCCAACCGAATTTCCGTAAATCATGAGATGTTAAGGGGTGTTGTATTATTGTGTTATATGAAACGAGAGATCTATAAAACTATAAAAAAAAATAAAACCATAAATAATATAAAAATAAAATGAAAAAAAGAAAAAATATAAAAAATAAAATGAAACTATAAAACACTCATTCGCTCAATCGTCACTTATAGTTAGGCGATATGGAACCTCGCAAATAAAACCGAAGATGTTTGAGGTATTTTTGCAGTTTAAGTATTTTTGCAGTATAAGCATTTTTGGTGCTATTAACGACAGTGACAATTGGAGTCCCAGTTTAGACTTTGTGAGGTTTCAGCGACTCGCAAGGACGCGGCACGTAGCCAGAATGCTAGAAAATTACCAAGAATAATAATGGAGGGTCCATTCCTATTGGTTAACAGAAATACAGGTAGGCCAGAAAAAGGCTGGTAGGATAACATAAAAAAAGATGCTGAACAACTACTACACATCAAAAATTGATAAGGGGCTGCTGGATATCGATTCGGAGTTTCAGGTGGAGGCGAATGTAGAAGGGGGTCATACTGATTTCTGCCTCATTACTGACATTCTGCCTCTAGCCTTGCCAGAAAGAAGAATAACAATAAGAATAAGAAAAAGAAGAAGACGAAGAACAATTACTTATTGATATTAAATTTATTTTAAAGCACTACTAAATAACATTTACCAGATGATTGATGAAATGGTGTAAAATTATCATAGGAGGAAGAACTCCCCTAGTAAGTAGTTACATTACGATTTCTATATAACGTCAATATTAATATTCTCCATTGGCTTAAATGAACATTTGGGATTTGGTATGTCGACGGGTGATTAATGAATATACAGAGGTAGCAAAAATTACGGAAATTTTTAAATAAAAAAAAACAATTACTTATTTAGCCAAAATTATATCTTTTTATTCAAAATATATCTCTTCTGCATCAATATCCCTCTGGGCACGTTCAACCAATGCTGGCTTGTTTTTCGGAATCGACACAATGACCCTCGTCACGACTTCTTGGACTTGTGAAACACTCTCATAAAATGTTCTTTCAAGGCCAGTTTAAGTTTCCGGAACAGGAAATAGTCATATGGAACGAAATAAATCAGGTAAATACGGAGGATGTTGAAACACATAGACTTGTTTTTCCACCAAAAATGCACGAACAACGACGGTCCTGTGAGATGGTATATTAATGTGTAACCACTCGATATTTGGCCTTTTGAAGGATTCTCTTCCATAAATGTTCCATAACATGACTCACAGTTGAATTCGCATTGTAGGGGTCACTACAGGCACTTTTAGCAATAACTCATTACGATTTCTGCTTTTTGGCCGGCCTAGCTTTGGGTCGTTTTCCAATGTATCACGACTGTCCTGGAATCGCTTATAGCACTCAAACACACGAGTACGTGATAAACAAGCATCATCATATTTATTTTTCAAAAATTTTAATGTTTCTGTAAACGTTTTACCGAGCTTGAAACAACTTTTCATATTAGCTCTTTGCTTCTTCCTGTTTTTGTGACGAGGTGACAAAAGGTAAGGATAAACTTTTAAAAGGTCTATAAAAGCGTGTTTTTTAGACGTTTTTCGCTAGAATATCACTGAAATAAATACAAACCAATATTATTAGTAGGATCACCCAGATGATTTCTGTTATATTTAATAATAGGGGTAATAAAGATGTAAACTATTATTAGATCTTTGCTTTTTCGTGCTTTTAAGCCGAGGTGACAAAAGTTAATGTCACTTTAAGCCTCATAACTTGACAATCCGTTAATAGATTCTAATGATGGCAGTCTCGTTTTATAGAGGAGATATACATCTTTCAGATTATATATTGTTTTAATACATGGCGCCAGTAGTTTTCTTTAAATTAAAAAAAATCCGTTATTTTTCCAAAATACTGGGTACAACAACAACCTGATGTTTTAGTTTTGTTGTATGATGTTTTAGTTTAGTTGTTTAAAATTAAATGCCCCAAATAACATAAATCATCTCAGTCGAATGGAAATTTTATCGCTTCTTGTTAACATCGCACTCGCAATATTTAATTTAGAATTATATAATTTTACATGATGATGCGTATTTTTTGTTACAGTATCAAATCATTTAAAATATTTTTTTAATACAGAAGTATAAAAATGCATAGAAGGTTAGAGCACAGGATAAACGTTCAAAAAGTCCATAAAATCATGTTTTCCAGACGTTTTCACTGGAATATCACTAAAACAAATACAAACCAATATTATGAGTAGGATCACCCAGATGATTTATGTTATATTTAACAATAGGGGCCATGAAGATGTAAATTATTTATTTTTACTGATGTTTCTTTGACTGATGAACTATTAAGTTCATTTTATGGTTCTGATTGATATTCGGCAGACTCACCACACGTAATAACAGACATCGACATGCCACTTGGAAGGGTCAAACATTCACAGTTTTTGCCACATTAAATTATCCAACCCCCGAAAGGCCCTGACGATTTCGGTAGTTAGCCCTCAGTATATCCAAACAGCATATTTTTATTTTTAAAATACACATTATATCTGTACGTGCTCTCGAAAACTAGCAACCTACAACACAAGTGAAAATGGCGAAAATAAGGGGTTATGAGATGGGAATACATAGCGCGACTGTCAATTGCTGTCCGGTGCTCTGATAAGATAAGAAAACGCTTTGTTTTTTTTTCGACGTAAAAACATATTACAGGTCATCATAACTTTCTACTATCGTAAAAAAAACCCTCGTATAAGGACCCCGTAAGTATTTAAAGATCACTTAATTATTGTTCTTTCGATTATAGATTATTTATTTTTAACTCTAATGATTTTTTTATAACCTAATTTTTATTTTGTTGCATCAACTGGGGCTAGTTGAGCAACGCACGTTCAATGTTTGCTCAACTGTTTGCTAACTTTTGTTTAATAAATTAATAACCATTAATTAATTTATGCATGTGTTGATTCTACACAAAGTTTACTAATTAAAATTACTTATATTGATAATTGTATTAATGATTACTATTACATTTTAGGATGGAAATGTTTCAATCAAATTCAGAAGAGGACGGTTTGGCTGGTTTGTTATGGGCAATTTTCTGAGAGCATACCTGGAAAAAACTGGTCCCATACTAATTGTGTGCCGAGCGTTGGTCTAACTTATGTTAGACCAACAATATTCATGATCTCATAATTCAACAATATTCATGATCTGATAATTAGTTCATTCTTGATCTCATAATTTTTTATTTGCGTTATAATTATTCATAAATATATAATATTAAATATAAAAAGTGTAATAATAATCCAAAGTTTGGAAAGATTTAATTTTGTTTGATTTTAATTTTATTTTTCCAGAGATAATAACAATATGAGTATGTAATAATCATAATAAATATTTGCTTGTTGATTACAATTATTTTGTATTTAGATCATTTTATACAGTCCCGTCCAAGTCCATTTTAGCCCACTTAGCCCCACTAGTGGGGCACGTTGGGCAACTTGGAACGCTCTCGCCTTTCCGACAATAACTTTTAAATTTGTACTTTGATTGTTTTTACACCGCTAGTCATTTTGGAGAAGAGTAAATTACGAACTTAACAGAGTAAGAATCAATTAAAGTTGCTTAACTAGCCCCGCTCTACCCTACTTCATAGAGTTAAGACCTAGTTTTAGCATTTGTAGAAATAAAACTAATTTTAAACAAATCAAGTAGTATCAGTTAAGTCAACTCAGGATATATTCCCCTCAATTAAATACTAATGTTTAAACTGTAGTTCTATGACATTTATTTACATCTATGATTTATATATCTAATAAAAATATTTTATTAATATTAGAAAATGTGAACACAAAACTTATTTTTTAAAAAATTAGAAAAAAAAATGAACACAAAACTATCAATATTTATTATATTTTTATTTATATTTTGTTTTCACGTTATAGTAGTGTGTGGGAGTTTAATTCTAAAATAAAAGAGAAAACAAGTAAATAGTCAATATTATTTGTATGCTAATCATTTGTATTTTAAAAACTACAACAAAACGTGAATATAGAATAAATAATAAGAATATAGAAAAGATAATAATAAGAATATAGAATAAGAAAAACGTGAATATAGTTAAAGTTTCGTTACTATCTGATCGATTATCAATCGTAAACGTTGAAACTAAACATCATAAATAATACAAAAGTGAAGGTAATCGATAAAATAAATATTTAGTATTCGGCAATTGGTTTTATAATACTTTTTAAATGTGATTTATAGTATCATATTTCATATGATTATATTACTCGATAACATAACAGGTTGAAGGGAAAACCTTACCATTGTCTACTAAATCAGTTAAATCGTTCAACGAATTTTCATCATTAGTTTTTGTTTTTTGTCTTTGTAATTTTGGACGGCTTTAAATGCTGCCTGTATCATTGAGTCTTTTCATCGTTTTTGAAACTATTGACTAGGTGATGTTGTTATTCGGATGTACTTCATTAAATACTCGACAAATTTCAGCATAAGTGCGTTTTCTGTCACCATATCCAACAATTGTTACTATTTCAATTCTTTCTCTTTCAGTTAAATACATATTAATTCCATATAAAAATTGAAAGACATGTGCGTTTTCTGTCACCGTATCCAACAATTGTTACTATTTCAATTCTTTCTCTTTCAGTTAAATACATATTAATTCCATATAAAAATTGAAAGACATTTAAAATTCACAAATTGACATTAACAGTTGTCAAATGTAATCAAATATTTCATCTGTCATCCCTTGTTTCATAGCCTACTAAATGAAAAATATACTTAATAATTGGCCATCAAGGTCTTGTGATTCATCGCCTTTGGGTTATTTTCTTTGAGGTTATGTTCAATCTTTGGCCTATACCGAAAACACAACTATTGATGTCCTGGAAGCCAACATTACCCGGACAACTGTGGACATAAGACCACAATTGCTTGAAAAAGTGGTCGGAAATTGGATTGACGGAATGCGCTTAGACAAATACTAGATGAAGGTATAGATAAATACCAGGTGCGACGGTTAATAATTCTTAATTTGGAGAAAAACCAAATTAAACGTTTTATTTGGGAGAAAGATAAAAAATTGGTTTATTGAAAGTATGCGCCATTGCTAGCTAAACATTTTTACTATCTCTCTGACAATTTGTGGATGCACTACCAGAAAAACCGTACGTCTTTTGAGGGAGTTCAGTCATGAAGCCATTTTTCGCTATGTCCGTAATTGTTTAAATGTTTGACACACTGTTGAAGTGTGAGACATCGATGGAAACAAGTGATAGTCGGAAGGAGCCAAGTCTTGTGAGTAGGGCGGGTGAAGCAAGAGTTGCAGAAATGGTATACTTTCGCTTATGGTAGATGACACCCTTCTGATCCCACCAAATACACCATTATCTTCTTTCCAAAGCGATTTGGTTTTGCGGTCGATGTTGATGGTTGTCCTAGGTTAAACGATGATTGTCTGCGATTAGAGTTCTCGAAACATATTAATTTTTCGTCTCTCTTCGTCACGGTCTGATGCAATAAAGTCTTTATTTCATACCGAGAAAGAAGAAGAAGAAGAACAAGGGGAAACCCACCATGACTCCCTCCATCAACTACCCCTGAAGGGGATAGATGGTGCCCCTCTTTATAATTAATATTCTTTATTATATATTCAACAAGGTATATATTTCTTTTTCTTTCTAGATATTAGACATATATATTAATTTGCCAGTTCTTATATGTAATGTAATCAAATTTTGCACAAGTATACGACGACGTCACTTGCGTTTTTCGTTTGATTGAACAAGAAAAGCAATACGTGCTCTTTAGGAAGTAATGCTTTTTATTTAGCCCGAAATTCGACATGTTTACCATACCAAAAAAACCGAACTCGAATCGTTTAAACATCAATGGTTTTTGAAAAGTACTGCCGTTGCAACAATATAACATAAGAGATTAGACTGTGACCCCACCGTTGTTTCCAGCGCCATCTCTTTAAAAAAAATAAGAATTATTAACAGTCCCACCTGGTAGATCTAATGGTGCGTTTTATGTAGTTGAGTTTATATTTCATCATTTTCATTACCCTTGACTATTTGTGCTAATGTGGAACTAATTTTGTGATCTCATTGGTGAGCTAAATTTTTTATGGGACCACGTTAACCGCGGTATCTAAGGCGGCGGCATGACAACACGGTAGTTAGCGTGGTAACAGGTTCGAATCCCGTACTTGGTTGTGAGCTTTTTCTTAATGTTTGTGAATGTTTCTATGCAAGAGTATAAGTTACTTACAAGAGTATAAGTTTTCAGTTCGAGGCTGGATGCTTTCTGAGCGGTTTTCTACGCTGGTCAAGTCAATATCTAGTCGGTAAGCTTCTCGAGAGAGACTTATGGTTAAATACAAAACAAAGGATATGGCACCCCGACGGGGGTGCTG
Source organism: Cosmopolites sordidus (assembly GCA_031761425.1). Lineage (NCBI taxonomy): Eukaryota > Metazoa > Arthropoda > Insecta > Coleoptera > Curculionidae > Cosmopolites > Cosmopolites sordidus. The sequence continues at coordinate 1,319,351 of JARFXV010000944.1, read as the reverse complement.
ATCGCTTGACCGGTAGTCGATAACCATGGTTCGGAACCCACGTTAAGCCATTGGTCCAGCCGCTACATAGCCTTCTTAGTTGCTAATTCTACTAGAGATGCTATTTATGTATCCGGAATAATAAAAACAAATATTTATCATTGAAAATGATTTTATTGTTTTTCAAAATATTCTCCACGATGATACATGATACATTGATACATGATACATTCTTACATATGTTTGAACCAATTTTCATAGCATTTTTTCCATTCCGATTGAGGTCAAAACATGCATTTTGAAAGCACCAACTGATTCTTCTGGCATCGAAAATGGTTAATCACGTAGTTTATTCTTCACTGACGGGAACAAAAAGAAGTCATTGGGTACCGAATCAGAACTGTACGGCGGATGACCCATCAATTCGATGTTTTTTCTTATTTCTTCAACAACTTTTATTGGCTTATTACTATTTTGAAAAACCCTTACTGTTGACTGATGTTTACATACAGACTCTTACGCATAGATCCAAGATTCGTCATCTGTGTGGATGTTATACACGGCTTTTGATGCATCACGATTGTGTTTGATAAGTATTTCTTTGTACCAATCGACACGAGCCTTTTTTGAGTGATTGTCAAATTATGCGAAATCCAACGTCGCGAAATCGACTTGATCGATGCACTGTTGTTGAGATAATCCACGTCGAAAGTAGTAGTAAATCATCGCACGAAAATGTTCACGAGTTAATGCCATTTTTTGACTGAAATTAAATTTTCAAGTTTCAAGTACAATGTCAAACTTAACATGTATATGTCAGATGACGCAACACCATTGTTTCCAATTTCGGATATATAAATAGCAACCCTCGTATCGCTATATTTGTACTTTTTTTACTTTTGTTTATAAAATAGTTCATTGAATGGGAAATGCTATAATGAAAATGGATTTATGGGTTAAATGTGAATAGCTTTTTACCAAGTATGTAATAATTTTTGGATTCACATGCAAGCATGGCCAGGCATTGGTTAAAAGAACGAGAAAAGAACAACCCACCGTTTTCTCAACGGTGGCAAGTGCATTGTTCTGAAGAGTCTATGATAAGGTATTATTGCCTGTGGTAGTAGGCTAATTCTGGTGTTCATTTGAAGTAACTGAACTTGGTCTAAGGTCAATGTTAAATTTCCTAGAGCTGATCGATTTTTGAATTTACACAATCCTCTTTAAAAACTAAATGCTCAGACATAATGTACAAGTAGCGTGGAATAAGATATTCCTATACCAGATTAACCGTATTATTCGATAAATGTCTAGACGAGTCAATCTCAAGTATGTAACAAATTGAGATGGACCTACACGATATTAATTATTACTAATACCTTAATACCTTGATTAGTTATTTTTGTATAACTTTAGTATTTTTTGACGTAAGGTATCTTTATACTAAAAATTATTAGCATATTACTAAAAAAAAAGAATAAAACAATTTTTTACTTTGTTCTCTCTCACTTGTATTTGTAAACAAAATTTGTGTGACTATAGTTTCGTAAAACGACTTAGTGTTTGAGAATGTATAGTCGTTTTACGAAACTATAGTTAAAAGTGATAAATAACAAAGTAAAAAAAAAAAATTATTCCTTTTTTAAAAAATTAACTATCACAAAGTAACGGACAAATCAATCAATAATTTAGCATATAACTAATTCAAGGTATTCATATTTCGACGTCAATCAGCATATTTCAAATAGGAGCTAGTTACACAGTTCAAATACTGAATACAGTGGAGCTTATAATGAAGAGCACCCACATAAAACGGAAATTTAGTATTTATTTTTGGCAGGGATGTTTAAAAATATATATTTCTAAATTATTATTTATAAAATATCAAATTGAATAGTTACGCTGGAATATATTTTGATGTCTTTGAATTGTCGAAGTGGTAAAAAAGAGACTTTTTATATTCACACTAAAAAACTTTTTGGACTTATTCAAAGCATTACAGTCAAAGCTCCTTATTCTCGGTTCCGTTATTCGCGTTTTTAGTATTGGCGGATTAAAAAGTTGTGACCACTTCTTATATTCGTGGCTTTATTCGCCGATCCAAAACTAATGATGCATAATATGTATTTATTTACCTTTCAAAATAAACAAGTATCAAAATATTTATAAACAAACAAGTCTTATTGCCACTTGGTCGAAATTTCATTGACAAATAAGTCGCCGCCGCCGTACGGGCCACCGGGTTACATGTGACGCTATGCCTTTTGATAAAAGGCGCCTTCGCACGATGTATGCTGAATCTTTTGTTTTAATGCTTCAATTTGTCATTCATCTCAATAACTTCGAGCTAATAGCACGCGTCTCTTCTGCTTTGTTCACGATTTATAATGTCGAGTAAAAGCAAAGGAAAATTAGTTCCTATACGGAAAAAAGTCGTGTTGCCGTTTAAGGTAAAAATAAAAATACTTGACCGTTTACGTGTTGGCGAGTCGTTTGTATTCATATAACGTTTTTTTTTAATATCAATGAATTAACTATACGATCTATCAAGAATAAGAAATTTTAGAGCTTCATTCTCATTATCAGCAGATACTATTCGTGATTTAAAAGGTTTACACAATTTAAAGGACCTGGTGATGAGCATACGGATGGAGTCACTGCATAACTTCATCACTTCATTTAATAAAGGAATGCGAAAGTGAGCGTCATTGTTTTTATATCTAATGTTGTAAATCATGTACTACTAGAGGACCAACCAATCTATTACCGATTGTTGACAAAATACTGGAAATAAGGGTGGGTAGACAATTGCGTAAATCCTTTGAAAATCAAAATTACATTTATGTGGGGCAATCGGGATTTCGTTGTAAACATTCATGCGAGTCTGCACTGCAACGTATTTGTAGGAAATGGAGCCAAGATATTAGTGAAGATAATGTTGTTGTTAGTGTATTTGTGAAACTAAAACGTACATTTAAGACTTTCAACAGAGAAGATCTGATTTTGAAATTGCAGTGTTAAGGGGTGAGAGTTTGTGTTATAAAATGACTAAAAAATTATTTTATCGTATCCCATAAGGAAGTGTTTTGGGGCCCTATATATATATGGGGGTATATATATATATATATATATATATATATATATATATATATATATATATATATATATATATATATATATATATATATATATATATATACCTCTCAGACAGATATATATATATATATATTAACCCAGTGGGGGGACAAAATATCAATAACCTGCGGAGTACCGCAAGGATCGATCATCAGACCTTTACTATGGAATATTTTCTATGATCAAATCCTGAGAATCAGCACAGAGAAAGGAGTTACCATGGTGGCGTACGCTGATGACTTGGCTGTGGTGGTAAGAGCAAGGACCAGGTCTGTTCTGGAAGAAATGGCACAGCATATTGTTAACAAAATAGCCCTGGAGATGGACCAAATGGGCATTAAAATATCACCAAAAAAAACTGAAATGGTAATATTGGAGGGGAGAAGAAAACTCCCAAACCTCCAAATCAATATTCAGGGTGCCACAATAAACAGTACAAGAGCAACTAAATATATGGGGATTCTCATAGACAAAGATGCTAAAATGACCACTCACGTCAAACTGACATGTGAAAGAGCAAATAAAACATTGATGATACTAAATAAAATAACCCCAAAAACAGGAGGACCAAGGGCCTGGAAGAGGCGTATATTGGTGGAGGCCACTATATCAACCATTTTGTATGGGGCGCCTATCTGGGCAAAGGTATTAAGGTATAAGCACTACGAGGCAATGCTCGAAAGAGTAAACAGAAAAATGGCAATACGCATTACAAGTGCATATAGAACCGTGCCCACAATGGCCATCCTAGCCGTTGCTGGTCTACCACCAATAAGACTCCAAATCATGGAAAGCATATCAATATTCGAAAGCGGAAAGGAATCAAAAACCCAAGCAAGACAGAAATTACTGGAAGCCTGGCACAAAGAATGGAACGACTATGAGGGAAAGGCAAAAACATTTATCCGAGACGTGAGAGAGTGGCACAACAGAAAATTAGGGGAGACAAATTTCTACACAACACAAGCAATAACGGGCCATGGATCCTTCAGATATTATTTACACAGAATGGGAAAGTCAGGGGACAAGGATTGTCGCTATTGTGGGATGGTGGATACAAGGGACCACACAATCTTCCACTGCCCGAGATGGGAACCGCTCCGGATTGCTACTGCTGCCGAATGCAACGTAGAAGTGACGGAACACAACATCGGCGTTCTGCTTTTGGAAGGAAAAAGACAGTGGCCAAGAATAATGGGCATGGTGGAGAAAATAATGAGGACAAAAATAGAGGACGAGAGAAGACGTAAGGCAAATTTGGACTGACAATCTGTTGTGTGTCCTGAAGTAATGCCTAACGGCGGTTTCCAGGCCACGAGCAGATATCCTTGAGGGGGAAGGGTTTTAGTCGGTAGGCATGACTCCAACAAGGGCATGAATCCGACATTCCCATGTCACTGAACATCGAACACATGGATGTCTTTAGAAGATTTCCCAATCCCCTCAAAAAAAATATATATATATATATATATATATATATATATATATATATATATATATATATATATATATATATATATCAATGACCTGTATATAAAATTAAAAATGAAAATATATTTTTTTTAAAATTATACTTAATTTTGTTTGCAGACGATACGCATCTTTCTATAATGGGACAGAACTATGAACAAAGGGTGGAAGATATTAAATTAGAACTCCCTCTATTAGGTAACTGGCTATGAGTGAATAAATTAAAATTATATTCTGAGAAAACAAAATATATGACTCTGGAAAGAAAGATTTACATCGGGAAGAATAACATTGAAATCGTTGATCAAATTAAATATCTAGGGGTAATTCGTGATTCTCAATTGAAGTTGTGTGCTTATGTAAATTGCATGAGTAAAAAAATCGGTAAAAATAGGGTTCTTTCATTGAATATCACATAGATTAAGTAATTGGTCAAAATTGTTAATACATAATACCGTAATTTATATCCGTTTTAGTTATTGTAACTCTTTGTTGTTAGGTTGTAATACAAATGATATAAATATATTGCAAATTTTACAAAATAAGGCAATGCGAATTATGTTGCATTGTGGTAGGTATACACAGGTGGATTTGATATTGCGCTGGTGCTCTGGTGCTTTGTGTGACAGAGCATTGAGATGACCAGTATTGATATGATTTTTAAAACTAAAAATAACTTAATGCCTGCATATCTTGGAAGGTACTTAACAGCGCGATCCGAAAAACATCAGTATAACATTCACTGAAAGGAGGATCTCCATAAAAATGTTTAACGTAGTACCTATATGCAGAAATCGCTTTTTGTGAATTGTATTCGGCTGTTCAATGATCTGCCAGCAGAGCTAAAAAGTATACAAAGTTTAAGAATGTTTGTAGATAGAATCCGTTATCATTATTAGGCAAAATTGGTTTGGTATGTTTGATTTAGGATAAACTAGTGTGTATATTATATATTAAATTTCTATATATAAACAGATCATATTTGGATATATTTATGATATGTATAGAAATTTGCAAATATAAATGAATTACCAATTGTATGTAGTAGCCATCAAAATTGTAATTGGAGCAACATCAAAATTGTTGGAGAAGCTGTATCTACAAACATTTGCACACAGCATCATATCTAATAGAATTATCAAAGTTAATTGGCGATGGCGGATACAAACCTGAAGTATTGAAGAAACCTGAAGAAGTATTTAATGCGGATGAAACTGCCCTGTTTTTGAAAAGTTGTTTTGGAAGAATACTAAATAAAACTTTTTATCCAAAAGTGAAAAGTTCGCCTCTGGTTTTAAGGCAGCAAAATATAGAGTTACAGCTGCTCTGTTCTAATGCATCAGGAGATTAAGCCACTTACCCTTTACAGATTGCTAAATCCTCGTGCTTTAAAAAATGAAAACAAGGACAACCTACCAGCTTTTTGGCGTTCAAACAAGGAAGAATGGGTTACAACTGTCATTCTCTGTGACTGGTTCTGGAGAAAAGTACATTGTTTACATAAAACAATTATTGTAAGAGCTTAAGCCACACACATTGAAATCATGCTAGAAAAAACTGTGGTCTGATCTAACTGTTGGTAATGATGAAGAATCCGTGCACATTCAAACATTAACTGAAAACATTGCTCAAGTTGCGAATGGCATAGGACGATATGGTTTCCAAGAGATAGAATTAAGTGGCATTCAAAAATTGCTTGAATCGTGAGATGAAGATTTGACTGAAACCGAATTGGAGAAAATGTTTAATAGCCATTCCATTGAAGAGAAAGCCTCTACGAGCACTAAAAAGTTGACATTAAACTTAAAAAACCTGAGTAAAAGTTTACGAATGGAAAATGAGCTTTGTGATTTCTTCATAAAAATTGATCCGTCTATGGAAAGAAATCTTGTTTTTAAAAGGCAAATTGTTAATGCCACAGCCGAAAATAAATCGGAATTAAAAGACCTTTTAAAAGCGACAAAACAAGAAAAACGTTCTAAATTCGATAAACTATTGCCTAAGCATGATAATAATTATTAATATTGTTAAAAAAAAATCTCTCAATAAATTCATTTATTCAATATTTTTCTTTTTATTTGGTTTATAATCCATTATCAACCATTCTGTATTCACGGTTTCTGAATTCACGGCATATTTACGGAACGTATCCCTCGCGAATAACTTTGATTATACTCCTATTTCCCCGTCAATCAGTATATTTGAAATTGAAGCAACCAATTGAAATAAATCAAATACTGAATACAGTGGAACTTATAATGACGAGCACCCACAAGAAACGGTAAATTTAGTATTTTATTTTGCAGGTTTGAAAATACATATTTCTAAATAATAATTTAGAAAACATCAAACTGGATAGTTACGCTGGAATATATTTTGATGGCTTTCAATTATCGAAGTCGTAAAAAATAACAGAAATTTCTATATTCATACTAAAAAAGTGCTGTATTTAAGCATGTTAATATCTTTGGATTATTAAAAGCATTATAACAATGGCGAAAACAATTTAGTCCTGAGAGGACCTTTATAATTTACATAAGTTACACCATGTTCAAGACATAATAAAAAAATATATATTGCATACGTATTTCATTTGGGTTCATCTTAATCGAAGAATCCATCATGATGATATTATGTTTACAGTCTTTCTTCGCAATATTTTTACCAGTAATCGTATTGCTAGTAAGCCATTGGGAACAATATTTCTTGATTAGGACACTGTTCAATGAATTATATTTAATTAAAGATAGAAACAAGTGTATGAAGGCAAAGGGACAAGTCAAATGTTTTTCCGGTTGATGGGGGTGTGATCATAAAGATTTCTAGTCGCGCTGCATGAATTTCAAGCTAATATGATATTTAGTCCAGTTTTGAGCATCTTCGAAAACAGATAAGGACGATATTTTTATCATACGATACTTTTTGCGTGGAAAAACTATAGCGCAAACCGAAGAAAAGCTAAACTATTACTATGGGGATTCAGGTCCTTTACATATCATGGTTCATAAGTGGTTTACTGAGTTTCGATGTGATCGAACTAGTACCAGTGGCACTCTGCGGTCAGGAGGCCCCGTTGAGCGCACTACTGAGGATATGGTTAACATATCCTTCAGATAAAAGAAAAACGCGAGTGAAAGCCGTCGTATACTTGTGGAAACTTATGATGATTATGTTCCAACGCAAGACACTTGTGGGCATTGGTTTAGATGATTCAAAAGTGGTGATTTCGACTTGAAAGACAAAAAAATGGCAAGGTCAACCGAAAAAAATTGAAGATGCCGAATTGCCAGTATTGTTGGAATAAGACGATATGCAAACGCAACAACAAATGGCAAATAGGTTAAATCTTGGTCGCAGAATCATTTGTGATCGCCTGCATGATATGGGAAAGATCCAGATGACAGTAAAATGGGTACCGCATCAGCTGAAAGGCTTGAAGATGCCGAATTGCAAGCATTGTTGGAAGAAGACGAATGCAAACGCAACAACAGATTGCAGAGAGGTTAGATGTTGGTTGCAAACCATTTGTGATCATCTGCATGACATGGAAAAGATGAAGATGGCAGGAAAATGGGTACCACATCAGCTGAATGCCTCACAGATGGATAAGCGAAAAATGGTGTGCGAAGTTTTGTATTATCAATGCGAGAGAAATTTTTCAATTTTTTTCATCGGGTTGTGACTGGAGACGAAAAATATATATATTTCGAGAATCCGAAATGTAGAAAATCATGCATTGAACCCAGGACAACCATCAACATAGACCGCAATCGTTTTGGAAAGAAGATAATGTTGTGCATTTGGTGGGATCAGAAGGGTGTCGCGTACCATGAGCTTCTGAAAGCAGGTGAAATAGTTAATTCCATTCACTACCGTCAAAAATTAATCAATTTGAATCATGTGTTGATCTAAAAGCGACCAGAATGAGCTATAAGATAAGGAAAAGTGATTTTACAGCACGACAACGTTCCATCGCACACATCGAAAACAGTCAGAGATACTATTTTAGCACCTTGCTGGGAACTCTTGCCCCACCCGCCGTACTCATTAGACTTGGCCCTTCCGACTACCACTTATTTTCATCGATGTCTCACGCATTTTCCATGAAACACTTCTACAATCATGGAGATGTCGAAAAATGGCTTGATGACTGCACCACCTCATAAGTTGTATGGTTTTTCTGGGAGGGCATCCACAAATTGTTAGAGAGATGGAAAAAATGTACAGCTAGCGATGGCGCATAAACCATTTTTACCTTTCTCCGAAATTAGACATTTTTATTTTTATTTAAAAATTATTAGCCGTCACATATGGTATTTTGCTGCATTATTAAAATGCCTCAATCTGGCGAAGACCAAAGTACTGTTTCATCACGACAATGCAAAATGAGACAATTTGTGCTACGAATTATTGCCGCATCTACCCTATTCACTGGACTTCTTTCATTCTCGACTTCGTTCCCTTGTTAAATATAAAGAAATGTCTCACTGGAGAGAAATTCAAGGGAAATAAAGACATCATCGCCGAAAAATGGATTATTTTACGAAAGTTATTACTAAATTTGGTTTGGATTAAAAAAAACATGTAAGTTACTGGTTATGTAAAACATATGTAAGTTTCTAAATGTTTTTATCAGAGTTTTATTTTTAAATATAATATTTTAATAAAAAATTGATATAAAATGTGTAATAGTTTTAAATGTTAATTATTCCTTATTAAATATTGTGAATTAAAACTGAACATGAATGAAGGACATTCATTACTTCTCAAACCTGTGGTCAAGAACGTAATCCGAATTTCTTCTTGGGATTTTTTGCCTCCTGTATTTCCTCATGAAAATTGGGATAATTTCTCCCCACACATTAATAAAACAATAAACACTGGTCGAATTTCGTCATCAGATTCACTATTAATTTACGCACGAAACAACCTAAAAACACATGCACAAATCATTCACTAATTAATATTTAAATCCTTAGTCACCAGTTATTGTTTTTTATAACATGAATATGTTTACGTTCTCGATTAACATATAGATATCTATAGTTTATCGTCACAGAATTAAAACTATTATATAGAAAACATCAAATGTATAACGCGCCGGCTTCGAATAATCTTTTAATTCACATTATTTTAATTGAATCTATGACGTTGATAATTTTATTGCACGCTTGTACTGTCTTGCACCGGAGTACTATTTTCACTGATCCCACCGCTAAGACACTGAGACACTTGTTTAGATAAGATACATATGATAAAAGTTAATCTTAACGTAGCCCAGTCAAAATTATCGTTTTTTCCGCGGCTCGCCGGCATGGTTGGTCGATCTGGCAAATTGGTTTGTACTTTTGTTGTCGAATTTGCGCGGTTGCCAAGTTTGGTGTTATTGTTGATGCGCGTAATTGAACGAGAGGTGTTCCTTGTTTTTACCGAATCATCGTTTTTTATAGTCGAATGTCGTATCTGGTAGGATTTCAAGTTCGTGTATTCCTTTCAAAGAGATTCCTTTAGCTTATGAAGACAAATATCGTTTAATATATACAGTATTGATTAAGATATATTACTATTTTCACATTTCACAGTAATTTAGTTGCAATCATCATCTACCATTTGTTCATGTGCTAATGAATGTCAATTGGACTAATTCAATGTATGAGCAGTTTAATGCATTTTTTAATAAATATTCCTTTAAAACATGTTTTACTTTATTTTTGGGTAGAGTTTGGGCACTCTCCGGAAAACTATTGTATATCTTTATAATCATAAAATTTGCATTTTTTTGAACATAACTAAAATTATATTATTCAGGTAATAGATCTGATTTAAATCTCATTGTATATGTCCATACTTCGAAGAGAAAATATGTTCTTTGTTATTATAAGTAAATATAAATGAGCTGAGCACATGCATACCGATCAAGGTCAATATTCCTAGTTCCTTAAAAACCTCCCACCAACTGTCAATATATCTAGTATTGAAAATTGAAAAATATATCTACTATTGTAAAAAAAAATCTAAGGCATCTTTTCTGAAGCAAAAATTTCTCCGTATTTCAGAGGAATTTCCTTAGAAAATTAAACCATAGCTCATCCTAGACCCAACAAATGCATGATACGCCGACATTGGTGTATCAGTACCAATGTTGTTAGAAATTACTCTGAAGGCAATACAATATTCAGCCTCATTATAGGCTGTCAATTGTCACTCCAAGAAATAATACACCTTCTGACGTTTCAATTGTTGTATTATTGTATGAAAAAGTTAAAGCGTTATGCGAGGTTTTTTCAAACGGAAGGCATTGTATGTTTGACAAATTTAAGAGAATGTCGTGAGCACGAAAGTATTGATCGAGAGTATCAGAAGCCCCATGTACACTCGCCAACAATCAGAATTATCCTCACTAAATATCAGGGGTGTATCATCGGTATACATAATTGTGCATTCATCCATTACACTAGATATATCATTAGTATATATATAAATCGGCCCCAGAATAGATCGCTGTGGAACACCCTTTGTAATAGTTTTCCTTCTCTACAATTTGTTCTGTGCGATTTTCCAAATACAAAAGATTAAAAAAACCGCTATAATTAATTTAAATAAAAATAACCGTATTGTTATGCCTTCGGTAGATTTAAATTCAATATGGTTCCCGATTCTAAAGAATACAATTAAAAACATTTAAGTATTTCATTACACAATCACAATCACACAGTAAACCTCACTTATATCTATTTTTTGGTAGTATGTCACTGTCGTTAAATCTAATTGTCAATGTAAGTATCATTGACAAAGACAAAAATATATTTACTTCGTATCTTTTCAAAATTTATAGAAATTAATATAATTTATTTTTAGATTCGTTTTTGAAAACGGGAGGAGAATACTTCCCGAAACGTTAACGTTAAAAGTTTGTATATTTTTTAGAACATTTTTATATTTTTAAAATTTTGTTCGTTAGGAAAATTTATTACAAAAAAGAATCACTGACAAATTTGTCTCCATTTGGTTTTTTGTTTTTACCCAGTGATTCTTTATTTACATAAGAACAGATATTTTTGATATTTTTTGGGTTTTTGATCATGGCGAAAAACCCAAATAAAGAAAAAATATATGAACACGCCACAATCATTCAGACATTACGATTTTCCCAGTATGATTTTATTAAATGTAATACATTACCCCTTATACCATAACTGTCCATTTTTGTACATAAAATCTTATTGTTAACGCTGTCAAAAGCTTTGGACAAATCTATACACATGGTTAAAGTTATTTTTTTTGTCATTTAGTGAATTTGAGATATATGTAATTGCTTGAAATGCTACACCTAAAACCATTCTGATTATCACCAATTATATTATATTTCTGTAGTCTATCAATTCATTAATGTTAGATAACAATGATATTGATATCTGAATGATTGTGGCGTGTTCATATATGTTTTTACTTTTTTCACTGAGAAATTTGTCTCCGTTTGTTTTTTTGGATTTTTCCCAGTGATTCTTTATTTACATAAGAACAGATATTTTTGATATTTTTTTGAGTTCTAGATCGTGGCAAAAACCCCAAAAAAGAAGAAAAAAACAATGATATTGGTCCAGTTACTTTCTTCGTCCCTTTTCATAAATTGGCTTTTTAAGTGCATTCTTTAGTAATTCCGGATATGCACCAGTTGAAAACCAGAGATTCATAATAAATGATAATAGCTTAGATATTAAATTTGAAATATATTTAATTAATTGCGTTCGTAGATTGTATTATTTATAATAGTTTTTTTCTCTTTTTTCTCTCTTTTTTCCTTAATTCTCAAAACGTTCGTTTTATCGTTCGGTAATGTTTTTTTTTATTTTTAAAGAGCATTAAAACAATCTTGATATGCACGGGTCAAAAAATATTGGCACTGTTGTAATTTGCTTATATTTCATTGCTGAAATTTGCTAAAATTCATCCTTATGTGTTGTTGTTTAAAGCCTTGTTAATTTCTATTACTCCCAATTTTAATCCTCTTCTGAGACTTTTCAAGTCATCCTTTTTTTTACTCTATCAAATGCATTTTTGAGCTTAATAAAACAAATATGGATTTCGATTTTTTTTAACAGCTTTTCTCCTAGTTGTCTAATTATAAATCTCAGATCTTTTCTAAAACCATGCTGTGGCTCCTCTAAGTTGCCTCTAATTTTTCGCTCAGCCTATGCTCTATTATTCTGGTAAACATTTTTCCAGATAAATTTGTTAGAATGATCCCTCTGTAGTTTTTACGTTCTTTGATATCTCCTTTTTTAAACAATGGGGCAATATATATATATTATTCACGTATGGGCCCTGGTGGACCACGCGAAGTACAATTAAAGGCGCTTGTTGTTGTTAGCCTTCCTTTGAGCCCATACTAATTTCATTCTTTCGCTATGAGCTTTTTTCCTTTCGTCAGACCAAGTTGTTCCAGTCTTCCTACATTTTTCTCTCTGGCCAACCTTCCAAAGGTTAACCTTGTGCCTGAAACAGCCTCTATCCTGAATTTCACTTTGTGTAATATTTGCTGATCTTAGGTCCTCTTTAATAGCAGCAATCCATTTAATTATTTCTACTTTAGCTCTACTCCTATTTTCATAAAATTCGACTATTTGTCTAGTTAGCCTACCCGGATTCATCCGTTTGATGTGTCCGTAAAACTTAAGTCTTCTTTTTCTCATATCGCTATGTATATCTGTGTATTGTTTGATTTCTTGGTTTTCTCGAAGTCGGTATGTTGTGCTATTTATTTGTTTGGGGCCTAGGATTTTTCTTATGATTTTTCTTTCCTTCTTTTCAATGTCCTCGATGTCCCTCTTTCTATTCAAAATGAGCGTTTCTGCAGCATATAGACATTCTGGCTTAATAACCGTGTTGTAATGTCTCAGTTTTGTGTTTTTAGATTGGATATATATATATATATATATATATATATATATATATATATATATATATATATATATGTATATTTATTTAAAATAACTATAAAAACTTGCAGATTATATCAAAAAGTTGAAAGCGAAAGCGCGACATACCCAACATCAGTGGGTACTCTTGCGCGTCGTCTGACGTCATGGTTATTCATGCCTCCTTGCATGCCTCTCGTTCAACACCGCATATGTCTAACGTTTTAACAGATGCATGCGTCTTGACGACCAAAAGTTGAACAAGTGTGGACATACCTTAAGAAATATCATACACGGTCGCAATTACTATGGTAAAGCGCTGAAAAAAACTTCCATTGCGGTGAAACCAACCTGAAAACTTGAAAAACTGAGATATTTTCAGATGAGAGTAAGTATAATATTTTCGGTTAAGCTAGATGAAAGTTTCTGAGGAGACCGAAAGCGGAATTTCAAACGAGGAGTTTCAAACTTTCTGTGAGACACAGTTATGGCAAAGTTGAAAAGGTAAGGATGAAAAAATTATGACAAAATATTAGAATGTTTTAATTATTTAAACAAAACTTTTTAAAATAAGAAAATGGCAGTGGCAAGCCTTTTGGCACTATAAAAATGGTGTTTATGTTTGCGTTATACGATGGTTGCTATTTATGTATCCGGAATTGGAAACAATTGTATTGCAAGACGTCATCTGACATATATATATATATATATATATATATATATATATATATATATATATATATATATATATATATATATATATGTTAAGTTTGGCATTGTACACTGTATACCTACTCAAAACTTTTTGTCATATGGACGCCATTTGCATCGCTTAGTAACTTGAAAATTTCATTTCAGTCAAAAAATGGCATTAACTCGTGAACATTTTTGTGCGATGATTTATTACGACTTTCGACGTGGATTATCTCAACAACTGTGCATCGATCAACTCACTTCAACTGTTGCTGATGAAGCCCCATCTAAAGTCACGGTATATCACTGGTTTAGTGAATTCAATCGTGGCTGTCTTTCGCTCACAGACGAATTTAAAGAAGGTCGCCCAAAATCGGTTGTTGTGCCAGAAGACATTGATACTGTGCGGGAACTGATAAAGCAAGATCGTCGTGCGACATACCGGGACATTGAAGCATTCCTGAGCAGGAGTATAACAGGTATACGCAAGATTTTGCATGAACATTTAGCGCTGAAAAATATTTGTGCCGGTTGGATTCCCCATAATTTGACAATCGCTCAAAAAAAGGCTCGTGTCGATTGGTGCAAAGAAATGCTCAAAAAATACAATCGTGGTGCGTCAAAAGTCATGTATAACATTTACATAGATGATGAATATTGGATTTATGCGTATGAGCCCGAAAGTGAACATCATTCGACTGTATGACTGTTTCAAAATTAGCCAAACCAAATTCCAAGCAAATGGTCGCCTGTTTTTTTTTGGGATAAATGGGTATGTGGCTATGGCACCACTAGAGAATTATCATAGAACTTCACCATGATAACGCGAGATCTCACATATAAGATCGAACAACTCAATATTTGACCGGTCAAAACATCGAATTGATGGATCAGAAGCGGTGTCAAAACATCGAATTGATGGATCAGAAGCGGTTAATGCGTTCAAAATGCATGTTTTGGAGGTATCTCAACCGGAATGCAAAAAGTCCTATTGGTTCAAAAGTATGCAAAAGTGTATGGACCATCGCGGATAATATTTTGAAAAACAATAAAACCATTTTCAATGATAAATATTTGTTTATATAATAACCTTCGCAGAAATATAGCAACCCTCGTGGCAATTTTGTAAAAACAAGTTCTCTGGTTTATATTATTTGAATTTGTATTAACTTATTGTGCTATAAGATTCAATTCAGAAAAGTATTTCAAGTTTATTACATTTTAATAAACAAATATTAGGTGTGTCATAATATAGTTTTTTGACCCACTATAGGTATTTCTACATAACAAGTAAACTATATGAAGTAAAAAATCAGAGGAAATATTTAAGTTTAGAGATGTTGTTAATATATAGGGTATAAGCGAAAGTACATCATTTTAAAGAAGAGTTCTTTACAATAAGGGTCAAAAACCTCAGAGTTTTCGAGAAAAAAATTGCAACGTTATTAAATCACCAATTGAAAAGCTGTGATAAGAATTATTATTTTATACAGATATGTGAAAAAGCATATTTCGCGCATATTAATTGGTTATTATTTAACGAATAAATTGTTTTTTACATTTTTTTTATTAAAAATCCAGTCCTACATCATCCCTGAAGGATGTGTCACTATATCTACGTCGTAATATATCTACGACAAAGATTGTTAGTCCAAATTTGCAAACAATTATTTCAGTGTTTCAATAGGTGCATTTAAATTCGATCTATAACCAAAAATATATTCTGTAGGCGAATATCAGGAATTGCTTCTTGTTTATGGCGAGCCCCTTCAAAATTCTGATGGAGCTAGGAGTATTTTGGGACAACAATAGTGTAAAGGTATTATTCGTCCGTAACATCCCTGAGACTAAGATTTTGAAGGATCCGATATCCATATACCAAGCTAATTGAAGTTCGCCGAGCGACACCTATGGAGCACTAAAAGAACTATATAATTTGCTACATTTTGCAATTTCATCCTTCATACGAACATTTGTGAGGTTTCAAATCTATAAATGTTATTTTTTCAAGTGGAAAATATTGAAAATCGTGCAGTGATTAAATTCTTTGTAAAAAAGGTTTAAAGCCAATAAATTCATAGTGAAATTATAAATGTATTAGGGAAGGCTGCTCCTTCAAAAAAAAATGGTTTGTAAGAGGGCAGGTGAGTTTCGACGTGAGTTCGTACAAGCCTGGATGATGATCCTCGTTCTGGATGTCCAGTAAGTGGAAACTACTGAACAAATAATTAATTTTATACATGATATGGTTATGGATGGCAGACAATTGGCTTTGAGTGAATTAAGACCATGGACATCTCAACTAAACGGGTGTTTCATATTTTTAGAAATGAAGTGGGCTTGAGAATGCTATGTGTAAGATGGGTGCCGTATTTGATAAATTTTGATCAAAAACGACTTCGAGAAAAACTTTCTAACCAACATTTGGATCATTTTCGAAAAAATAAAATATATTTTAAACGTTATTTCGTGACCCTGGATGAGACTTAATTGATTACCTTCAAACCGGTAAAACAATAATAAGACAGTATTACTCAAACCTTTTGGATCAATTGAATGCAAAAATTCGTGAGAAAAGACCTGGTTTACCGTTCATCAAGACAATGCATCGACTCACAAAGGTGTTCTTGCAATGGTCAAATTGAAGGAGTTACACTACGAATTGTTAGAGCATCCACCATATTCACCAGATCTGGTCCCCTCTGACTTTCATTTATTCCCAAACCTCAAAAAATGCATACGTGGTAAGCGTTTTTCATCAAATGAAGAAGTTATAGCAGCCGTAGATGAATATTTTGAAGGAATTCCAGAAAATCACTTCAGAGATGGAATAAATGAATTAGAGAAATGCTGGAAAAAATGTATTGAACTTAAGGGAGAATATACAAATGAATAAAGTAATTTTATTAACTTTAAACTTGTTTTATCATATCCGCTCCAAGAAACTTTTAATTAGCCTAGTATATAAATTATATTACACAAGAAATTGATATCATTAGGACAAACTGTTCTCGCTTTATTTAAGAAAGCGCCTTTTGTGATTATACGATGAATTGAAAATACGTTTTCAAAAATATATTGATACTGCTTGGGAATATTGTATCGAAATTTTCAGTACAGCCCTTTCAGTTATTGCCCCGCGAATCTACGAGATATTCAGTTCATATATTTTTTATAAAAAGTTATGCGTAAAAACTAATGCGTTCTATATTCTGGTTACAAAATAGGGGATATTTTGTAAAATCATATTATTTTGGCAAAAATAAATAAATAAACAACAAATAAACGTTAATGTTAACAAATAAAATTAAATTATATAGTGTTTTTGATTTGTGAAGTTATAGCAGGCGTAGATGAGTATTTTGAAGGACAGTCAGAAAAGCATTTCAGAGATGGAATAAATTAATTGGAGAACCGCTGAAAAAATTTATTGAGCTTAAGGGAGAATATACGGAAGAATAAAGTACTTTTTTCAAGTATAAACTTGTTTTCTCATTTCCGCTCTGCAAACTTTTCAATTAGCCTAGTACTTCCAAGTATTTAGAATCTCATCAATGATTACTAAATTTCCAGCTCCAGTCCAAGACAATCACTCCCAGACCATGATATTTCCATCACCGTGTTTGATTGTGGAAATGATATTTCGCGAATCCAGCGTCGATTTATTTTTCGACCACATAGTTTTATGGTCATCAAAACCGAATAAACAAAATTTCATCACTAAAATTGACTTGTACTTAAAATTGAAATCTAAATTTAATTTATATACTTTTTAACAAACTCGCTTGAAAAACTTTTTTGAAGGGTTTCTTCATAGTATTCTTTCCTCTATATCCAAAATGAAGTAAATAATTTCTTACAGTCATTGGAAAAAGATCTACTCCAGAATAATAAACAATATTATTGGCTACTTCTAGACTGGAAATCAAACCATTTTTTCTAATATCTAAACTTTTTCGCTGAATTCTAGCTGATAATGCTTTTGATAGTTCTTTCGTGTATTCAAAGACAGCTTTCTATTTTTTTTTCTAGACATTATTATTAGAACATTAATATTTAACACTCACTTTATATTTGGATAAGATGAATTGATTTTTTTTTGTATACTGAAGTCATTTATTAATTGGACCTTTTCTAATTATTTTAAAAAACTTTGTAGTCTGTAGATTTGTGATTAGGGATCATTTGTAGTTTGGGTTGATATAACGTTAAAGAATTTAATATAGTTAAAATAAAGAAAATAAAAAAAAAACTATTTAATTAAATATTTTTTTCTCCTACTCTATATGTAATGCTCTTTTTGCGTTTCATTTAGGTAGTTATTAAAACACCTTTTCACAGAAATGGCCTAGCACGTTCCCTTTTCAAGGATCTACTTTGGACTGGGCGATATCGGAATTACCACAATACCGTAGAGGGTGTATTTCCAAAGTATTCTATAAACCTTTAAGAGCAGTTTTATTGTTTAGTTTAGTTAGTTTCGGTCTCGTGTACAGTACAGTCAAGTGTTTAAGTTGATTTTATATAAAATGGCAAACTCTAATCGTCGATTTTGCAAAATCCAGTGGATATATGTGGGCGATTTATTTCAAAGTCACAAGCTAGATATACGAGGAAGTGAAAAAAAATCTAACTATTATATTTTAAGTGTTAAAAAAAGGAAAGCGTTTACGGTTAGAGGCGCATCAGCATCTTAGGCTATTTAGCCACTGGATCTACAGCTTAACGTGGGTTCCGAACCACAGTCATCAGCTACCGACAAATCCAGACCAGCACCCCCTCAGGACTGATGGGTAATTCGTTGTCGGATTTTACACTCTTGCCTAGAAACAATCACAGACATTTAGGTGTGGATATGTGTGGGAGTGTGTGTGTATATAAGTGTGTGTAGGGTAGGAAGTAAGACGGACAGAAGAATTAAAGAAAAACACCCATCCGAGCGCTAGAATCGAACCAGATACCTTTGGATTGCCAGGCAGGTGACTAACTCACCAGAACACCGCGGCCGGCGTTTAAGTGTTAAGTTTGCGGTTTCTATGATGTGGAGAGAACCTAATGACCATGTAAGCGATTGCTTCTTTTGTATCACTAAAACAGTAGGGATTTCAATAAAGCAGAGGGACAAAATTTCAGGCTTCTTTCTCCTCTCCATATTAAATTGGGACTAATAAAAAACTTTGTCAAAGCCATGGACAAAGAAGGTAATGATTTCAAGTACCTAAAAAATATATCCTCAATTAAGTGGTGCAAAACTAAAAGAAGGTATATTTATTGGACTTCAAATAAGGAAGGTTCTAGGTGATTTCGGTTTTCAAGAAATAATAAATAAAAATGAATTGGCAGCTTGGAAGTGTTTTGTAAGTGTGGTAAAGGGATTTCTAGGCAACAAGAAAGATGAAAACTATAAAAACCTCATAGATGAACTCTTGAAAGCGTATGAAATACTAAGGTGTTGAATGTCCTTAAAAATACGTTTTTTATACTCTCATTTGGATTTTTTTCTGGAAAATGTAGGTGCAGTAAGAGACGAACAAGAGGAGTGGTTTCATCAGGATATCAGGACGTTGGAAGAAGCAAGATACCAGGGATGCTGGAACCCACCTATGTTGGGTGACTACTGGTGATTTTTATAAAGAGATGATGCTACAACATCAAACCTAGATAAAAAGGAAACCTACAAAAGGAGGAATATATTATATAATATATTTTTAATAATTAATAGTAATATATTTTTTATCCACATAATCTTCAGTAATGTCTTTGCATAACCCCCGTAACAAAAAAAAACTGTACGTGTTACAGTAATTAGCTTACCATTTTCGGAATTAGGACTACAAAATACTTAATATACACTTAATTTCATCATTAATATCATCATCAATGTAACCCCAAAAATTTAAATTTCTTGACCTATGTTATTGAAAAATTAAGTTACTGGATACTTTCATTTTACAATTCAGGAAAAGGAATTATTGAATGACTTTTATTTCCGTGCTAACAAATTATTAGATCTAAAGTTGTCTCCTAAAATTTAATTTTGTGCAACATGTTATCTTTCGGAAATAGTATGCAGTTAGTTTTTACTGCTTATTTAATAAACAATACATATTAATACCATTTACGAGTAATCTAAAAGATAAACTCCATAATTGGAATAGAGATCTTTTAATTTTATTGAAAAAATAGAAATCTTGAAAAAGTGTTATGCCAAGTTGAAATAGATTGTATTTATTACGAAAGGATGGAGTACAATTTTTTTCGGGGCAATATTTTCGTGATATTTGTGACAGTTGTTGTGTAGTTGTAGCTGTTGTGTAGTGCAGATGTGAAATTATTGTAAATTACATAAAAAAAAATATAATTATTTCTACTAAACGTGAATTTAAGTGCAAATATCCTAATCATTAATTCAAACAATTTCAAGAATTCAAAATAGTTGAAGATAGGCCTTGCATCAAAGATCCAAGAATTGTGCGAAGTTCTAAAAATATTGAGCATGTTGATGAGTCTTCAGAAATGATTCGACGCAGTTTAGACCGAATTTTCAGAAGTGGCTTGCACTTGTTTCCTCATAAAATTCTAACTGTTCAAGACCTGTTGCCTATAGGCATAGTCTAATGCTTAAATACATTAGAATACCATAATGCCATCATATCTCCTGAGGAGGCTGTTCCGGATTTTTTTATGGCGATTTTTGATCGAAACAGTTTATATCGATAAACCCTAAATCATATAGCGACTCAACGATAACATCTGTGCTGAAATCACTGCATTAACACCAGATTGCATTAACAACACTTTCAAAAATTAATTGACACAAAAATAACGAGGAAATAAGCATATTATTGAAAAAAATCTGTAATTTTTAAATTAAAAATAATTAAAATGGTAGCGTGATACGTGCTCCACCCGTTATAATCAAAAATAATAAATATTTAAAAGTTCAATTACGTTAGGTCGAATGTTATATAAAATTAGACTTACTGCCACCAAGAGAGTATACATCGTTTAAATTAATAACTTATTAAAATATAGAACAATGAAATCCGTTTTGAATAGATAATTCCTGATGTATTTAAAAAAAATAATACCATAAGTAATGAATTTGTTTAGTTAATATGGATTTGTTTTATACATGACTAACTTCGTAGAATAATCTTAAAATAGTTTTTAATAGAAATAACGACAAAATAAAAAAAAAACCTTATCAATATATTTTTTAAAATGGCCGATGTGGCGGAATTGGATTCCTCATCAATCGGAAGCTGAAGGAGAGTGTAGTAAAATTTGAAAGCACATCTGACCGACTAGCCCAATGCATCATTCAGCTGAATAAAAAATTTAGTTCAAATCGTCGAAGCTTATAAGCCATAGATGAGGAAATTGATGAATTTTATGTTGATGTGGCCCAGTTTTTATACAAGGTATATGTAGATACAAAATCCTGATGGGTGATTTTAATGCCAGAATTGGAAGAATAAGAACTGACAAAAATGTAACTGGTCCATATGGAACTGGTGAGCGAGATAATAGAGGTGACAGATTGGTTGATTTTGCTTAAGGATAAGAACTATATATTATGAATTCGTTCTATAAGAAAAATATCACCAGAATATGGACATGGAATAGTACATCGGAGCTCACAACCGAAATTGACTACATCATGACCAATGATTAAACAATATTTACCAGCTTTACTGTCCTTAAAAATTTTAATTTTGGAAGTGACCACCGAATGGTACGAGCAAAAGTTAGGATTAACTGTCGAAGAGAACGCGAAAGAATGGTAAGGTCAAAGAAGGGCAGAGTGTATTCTGGGAAACTGCTGGAGAGAGGAGGCCATTTTAAGATTGCTTTGTTAAACCGGTTTGCTGTGTTACAAGATCCGGATAAAGTGGAACTAGTTCAATATGAAGAAATTGCTAACAATGTGCTTCGAACGGCTGCTTCAATAGCACAAGGGGAAAAATGTCTCGAACAGACAAAAATCTCCAGTGAGATCATTGATTTAATGAAGAAACGGCTGGCAATGAGAAATGCAGCCTGCCTTTTGGCAGGGTCGAGTACACTGAGCTCTGCAAAACTATAAGAAAACGTATCAGAGAGGACACACGCCGATTCAACATGCAGCTAGTGCAAAAAACCCTGGAAGAAAACAAAGGACTGCACAGTATGCAGGGCGCTTATGCAAATGGTGGAGGTTGTCAGAAAATTTTATTCACAATTATATGAAGATCGGAACCAATCAAAGACAACAATACCCACGGAAGAACAAATGCCAGATATCCCAGTAGAGGAAGTAACAAATGCTATAGAATCGACGAAAAATGGGGAGGCTTCAGGAAAGGACAGTGTAACTATCGAAATGCCAAAAGCTGGTGGTCGGACGTTGTATTAAACACTGGCAAAATTATATTCAAAATGCCTCAAAGAACAAAAAGTACCTGACTTATGGAAAAATGCAGAAGTGACCCTTTTACATAAAAAGGGAGCACAGGAAGATTTAAAGAACTACCGTCCAATAAACTTCCTATCAGTAATGTACAAAGTTTTCACTAGATAATTTCTAAAATAATATTAAAAAAGCTGAATGGCGCACAACCAAGAAAACAAGCAGGATTCAGAAGTGGATTCAGTACAATGGATCACATCCAGGTTGTACAGCAGGCTATAGAAAGGTACAATGAATACACCATGCCACTGTGCTTGGCTTCCCCTTCTCAAAGCATGCAATAATGGATGCACTGCTTAGCCAAGGGGTAGATAAAGCATATGTAAATCTCCTTGGCATTCCTTCTCAAAGCATGCAATAATGGATGCACTGCTTAGCCAAGGGGTAGATAAAGCATATGTAAATCTATTAGGATCGTTATATGATGGAGCTATAGCCACAATTCACCTTGATGATAATCGCCTATTCTTTTCTCGACTGGCCTTGAAGAAGTATTCCGTAAACTGGATTGGGAACAGGATGGTGTAAAGATCAACGGTGCAAACTTAGGGCATCTTAGATTTGCAGATGATATCGTTCTCCTTTCACAAGACCCAGAGCAGCTGCAAAGACCCATACAAGAACTGCAAAGCGCTGGCAAAGCATTTGGCTTGAAAATAAATCTGAAAAAGAGTCAGCTTATGTTCAATAACTTCGCTCAGGACAGAAGAATTTCAGTTTTAGGAAGGAATTTGGAGATTGTGGATAGCTTTATATATCTTGGGCAGAGGATTTCAATGGAGATGGACCAAGGCAATCCTGGAGTGGATACCGCTTGATCGCAAACGTCCGCGAAGAAAACCGAAAGTACTATGTATTGATGACATCGTTAAGTATATTGCAACTTCGTAGAATGTCTGGTTGTGATCTTAAAGTAGTTTTCAACAGAACTAACGCCGAATAATTATTATTTACATAATCACCTATTTTCTGAGAAGAGTGTATGAATATTATATGTTGTGTCGTAATCTTAAATAAACTTTTGATACATTTTTGTTAAGTTGTGCAAAAAATATATATTTTTTATTTTGTATACAGCCATCATCGTCATGCACAAACTAGGATTTAAAACCAGGATACCTTTCCCGATCAATGATTAATTCACTGGACTAGATATGTTTTAAGTAGTTCAATTTTATTTTCAAAGAAAATGTTCCATTTCTAACGATACAATTTGTTTAATCAATAAATGAACTTTTATTAAAATAGCCGTTAATAATTATACACTTTTGTTACCACTGATTAATAATGCAATGAACTCATACGTCACAAATTAAACATTACTTTAGGGTTATCAATCTTTAATTTTAAACATATTTATTTAATCTGCCACCAATTTATCAATCTACTTGTCAATGAGATGATCTACTTATGATTAATATACCTTGTTTATTTAATATTATCGAATATTGACATTTATGTTAAATATTTTACTTAGTTGAATAACATATGAGCCCTTTCGAATTTTCTAAAAAAGGTTTGATTTAATTTAGTCAATTTCATTTATTACAATGACACTCCTTGTTAAAAGATATATAAAAGATAATTTAGTATTGGTTTGATACAAAAGTTCGTCTCATTTTTGGTTCCAGGTGGTATTGTATCGCAAAACTGAAGTATTATCTATTTTCAACGTTATCTACTTGAAAAAATTTGTGTTATTTACATGTGTTTTTTAAATTGTCTTAAGCATTAAAAATGGAAGAAAATAAATCGCTTCAAAAATGCTTCGCGGACCTTAAAGAAGATTTGTGTTATATACGGTGAAGGTGGCGTTATGTACAATCGTGGACACAATTTTAGTTTATGTACAATTTTAATATCAACGATATACCACGTTCTGGATGGCCGACCAAGGCTGATAGTAACAAAATATTAGCCCTAATTGAAAGAGATTAGCATAGAACAAATCGAGAGATCGGAGAAATTCTCAGAATCAATCACTCAATCACAATATCCCTCAATCATAACCAACCAAGTATAAGAGATCATGGTATAAACACGGAGATGTCCCTTCAAGAAGCATAAAAGTTAGTTTACATCCGAAGAAGGCTATGCTACGCATTTAGTGCGTCTGGAATGCAGTCGTCTACTATTAGCTGTTGCCTGAAAACCAGACCATTAATTCGAAGAAATACTGTTATATTGGTTTATTAACACCAGAACACTAATATGTTTTCGACACACGTAAATACTAATATGTCGTGAATTATACGACGTTATTTAAAAAACAATAAAATTGCTATCAAATATTTATTTAAACAAAATTCCATAAAACTGAAAATTATTCTTTTATTTTTTAAAAACTAAAGTAAGCCGACCGCGATGATCTAGTAGGTGAGCAGCTCGCTTGGCGATCGAGGGGTCCCGGGTTCGAATCCTGGTGCGGGCATGGATCTTTGTGTGTGTGTCTCGGTGTTGGATGACATGAAAAAGGCTAACTCTGTTGAGTAATACCTGGCCAAATACTGTCTAGGTGAAGGCAAAAAAAATATATAAATAAAGTAACAATATGTTTATATAATAATGCAATTATATTGTACACTCATTACAGCAGTTACCGCGGTGCTCATCGCAAATCGCATGCCCGCACTTGACTCAATATGTGGTGGTCATACGCCTCAATCGACTTGGGCAATAATAAAGCTTTACGTTTCTTCTCTAGGAGAGGCATACGCTCAGGTTCCTCAGTAATTTTCAAAATAGAGCGGATATCCTGACGAAGATCTTTTCGTAAATTTTGGGATTGAAAATTTTTCTTGGTCTTTCCTCAAGTAGTCACATCAGGAAAGCGGTTTAACATTTGCCTACAATTTATTATGGCATTACAGAATACATTAACTAATGCCAGCTGAATTAAGAATGATGTAAAGGAGCATAACGGCCATCTGCGCCTTTTTCTATTGCAACTCATACTGCTAGAAAGTTGGTCAAATGTATCAATATGTTTTAGTCTGATTATAATTCAAAACTATGACTGGTTTGCCAATCTGTGTGCAGAACAACTTTTCCTTTTGTTGGAGAATATAATAATAATATTTTCTTTTTGTAGAAGCAAAACAAGTAGCAGAGCGTCTTTTCTTGGTTTCTAATAATTCCACAGGAATCTCTTTATTCTTGCGTAAAGTTCCTACAATGGTTAACTTGTAAGGATTTTCTAGTAATTTATCAGCAAGGCAACCTGAAGTGAATCAATTATCCGTTGTAGTATTGCGGTTACTTCCATGAATTGTTTTTGTCAGCTCTTTTACAAACAAATTGACGAGCGGTAGATCATATGTTTTGGTACTTTTTCCCAAACATGGCATGGCATCAATCATATACTTGGATGGCGTGTCACAAATCATTACAATTTTTATTCCATACTTGGCAGGCTTACTGGGTTTAAACATCCTAAATGGACATCTACCTCTAAAGCCTAAGAGTTGTTCGTCAATTGTGGCATATTATGAGGGCGTATATTATGTTTTACATATTTCGAATAACTTCCCAAACATCCCACCTTGGTGCAAATTCATCAACTTGTGCTCTTTCTTGTCTAGTTTATTTATCATTGAATAACAGGCAATTCGTATGCAATGTAAAACGCTCAGATCTCATCAAGCTCTGTAGAACGTTCCATTATTTCCGTTATTTATTATATATATTTTTATTTTTCCATTATATAATTTTAAATATTTTTTTCATATTCGCCCTTCTTATATAATATATCTTTCTTACATAATATTTGGTATTTGTCTTTCTTTGCAGCAGAGAGAAGCAAAATTGTAAAAAACGCTTTCAATTCATTTTTTTGTAACTTTTTTGTGAATTTGTTGAGGCTTCTTTGTACTTTTCAGACCGTCGAAGAATTTCTTCATTGGTTCGCCGAATTATATTTGTAATTTCATCAGACTGGAAATAAAGAAAGTGTTCTTCAGTTGTGGATCATTCTTTCGCATTTTTCCTGCTGCCAGGTATAAAATTAACCAAATAGGTAACTCTGCAGACCCTCTGTGCCCGTTTTTTCCCTTTAGCCTGAGTTTGTTTGGGAGTACAATTTACTCTAGTTTTCTTCTAGTTTCCCATACAAAAGTGGATGTTGGAACGTCATCATCAGAATCCTTGTCTTCAGTTCAGGTGAGGTTATTACGATTTATGAAACAGATCGAAAATAACCGAAATAGTAGTGTGAGTACCATAATATCTACGACGCATTAGTGTTCTAGGGTTAATGTGAGAAATCGGTCAGAAGTGGCCTGAAGTAGTCAACAGAAAAGGCATTGCGTTTCATCGAGACAAGACTTTTACAGCTTGACGGGGTAATGGTAATATTTCGTCTACACATGTTATGATGTAAAGCTAATTGTTGCACGGAAACCTTACCATTGTCTACTATCAATTAAAACATTCAACGAATTTTCATTATTAGTTTTTTGTGTTTGGCCTTCTTAATTTTGGACGCTACCTGCATCATTGAATATTTTCTCTGTTTTCGAAACTTCATTAAATACTTGAATTAATAAAATTGAAGAAATTTGAAATTCACAAATTGACGATAACAGTTGTCAATACTTCATCTGCGATCCATAGTTTTATAGCCTACTAAATAAAAAATATGTTGACATGACAAAATGCTCTGGCCAACAATGCCAAATTCAAGTACTGTTGTCATTAAACAAAAAAAAAAGTTACCCTTGAAATTCAAATATACCCAAAAGGTGGCAAACATTTCTTGATGTTTGTGAACAAAATTTCATTAAGAAATCTCAAAGCATTTTCGAGATATTTAACCTTTTTCATAAATAATAGGGACCCTCTATAAAAGCGAGATTATGCAGTTACCGGTGATTTTTTTAGTGTGTCCGAACTTTTGATAAAAGTTGCTGTCAAATAAATTGAGTTTGCGCGCTTCTAGGTCAACATTATTCAGTATAGTTTGGTAAATCAGCATGGAATATTTAATATCAGAACAACGCTTGCATCAAACGCTTTATTATCAAACTCAGTGTTCTATGCCCCAAACTTATAGGGTACTTCGTGAATTTTATGGTGCACATAATCCGTATACACAACACATAATCCACATACAATTCCGAATATATTTTACGTATTTTTAATATTAAAACAAAAAACTATGCATTCCGAAGAAAATATCGCTGTTGCTAGGAGTGTTGATGAAGATCCAAATTTTATAATTCGTCGCCGTTTGCATGAAGTTGGGCTGCGTTATTCGACTACGTGGAACATTTTTCGTAAAGATATTGGTCTGGCGTCTTACAAGATCCAACTTGTCCAAGAACTCAAGCCGCAAGACCATCGTTTGCGTCGTACGTTCGGTGAATGAGCTTAAAATCAATTGCAACTTGACCCAGAATTTAACCGCAAAATTTTGTTCAGCGATGAAGCTCATTTTTGGCTAAATGATTACTTTAACACCTTCAAACAAACTTGCCACATTTGCTGTGAAAATAATAAGCAAATGATCCAACCATTGTATCCAGATAAATGGACCATATGGTGCGGATCAGTGGCATCATTGGGCCGAGCTTCTTATAAAATCAAGCTGGAAATACGTTATCATTAATGGAAATCATTACATGCGATCAGTGGCAGTTGATTCATAGGGGCATGTGAGCACGACATACATCTACTCAAATGCAGATGGGTTTTATAATCAGATAAGTAAAAATGATGGAAAATACAAGATATTCTGGGGCTTTTAATACCAAAAAATCACACAGCAGATGGAATTGTAGATGAAATTCTGACTGATGATGCTAAGTGAATTAGGAATAGACAAAGAACCTAAGAAACTCATACCCCAAAGTTATGATGGTGTTTCCGTGATGAGAGGTACAGTCGGCGAAGTACAAGCCAAAATTTAAAATATTTATAAGAATGCACAGTATATTCACCGCTATGCTCATCAATTAAATCTAATAATTGAAAGGTGTTGTACAATAGAAAAAGGTCTAAATGTGTTTTCGGCAAATCTGTCTGCATTTCCCGCTTTCTTTTCTCGATCGTCTAAAAGGACTGTTCTGGGCAGCATCATCAAAAAGGATCTACCCCGTGCGGCCCCTACCTGATGGAACTTTACGTCTAAATGTATTAATACTGTTTACATTTACAAAAAAGAATTGCAAACATGACTTTAAGAAATTATGGACGCCGAGTCGGATAAAAATTATATTAATCAAGCTCAGGGGTTATTAAATTATTTGGTGAATGATAATTTTAAATTTTGGTTGTTTTTCTTCAATAAAATAATGCCTCACTGCGACATTCTCTTTGATCAACTGCAAAGCAGGCAACTATATGCACTTAAAGTTGAGAATAATTTGATAACTTTTTCAACAGCCATTCAAAATATTAGAGACAATATAGAAATACAAATTAATCAAGAATTTAGTAACTTAATTGGTGAAGAATCTACAACGATTTTAGAGAATGGCAGAAAGAAACAGAAATTTACTGACAAAGAGGACCCCAATCCAAATGTCAAGATATAAATTTCTTGAATATCGAGCGGTCTTGCCAAATGAAGACATTAAAATTGTGTGTAACCTGTGTGCAAACGTAAATTACATAAAATTAAAAAATGAACTATCTATAATGTACGCACGGGACGATTTTATGAAACACAGTGGGGCTGTGCCGCTGATACAAATGTTTATCCGAAACAATTTAACATCAAAGTTTAGTGAATCTGTGGAATTGCTGACTGTTTTATGTACCGTCCCTCTGACGATTGTGGAAAGCGAAAGATGTTTCTCTACCCTTAAATGAATGAAAACATTTCTAAGAAACACTATAGGCCAGGAACGGCTGTGAGCGGTGCTATTAATTAAAAAAAAAAACTTGTGAAGTCAACGACTACTTTGCTGCTCAGAAATTTGGGAGGATGGACTTCAACTACAAACAGATTTAATGGTCATGGTCCTATGGTGAGTTTAGCAAAATTTTATTATCTAGGTACCTATTTGAAAATTCGATGTTACATTATACTCGTATTTCTACACAGCAAAGTGTGTGTTTGATACTATGAAATGTAAAATTTTTGGTTGGCATTTCCCTATTCCTATTCCAAAATTTGATTATACGTGCCCTACCTGTTATTCCCCCACGAACCGCCGTTGCATGCGATGATCAATTATTACTTAATTCTAAATTTGAATGATATTGATCTGGAGAAGATGTGGTTCAAACAGGATGGCTCCTCATGTCATACAGCCATCGCAACATTCGATTTATTGAGGGAACAATTCGGTGAGACAATTATATATAATAATAAGAACGGAACTGTTAATTGACCACCACGTGATTAAATGCCTTTAAATTATTTTCTTTGGGGTTATGTTAAATCTTTGGTCTATACCGATAAGCCAGCAACTATTGACGCCTTAGAAGCCAACACAACTCGGACAATCATGGATATAAGACCCCAATTGCTTGAAAAAGTGATTGAAAATGAACGTGCGGAACATTAATGCCATTAAATGTTATTTGACATAAAACAAATAATTTGAAGGCATCTAATTTGATTGTTGCTTTATTTCAATTAAAATTTCGGACACACTAAAAAACTCATCCTATATATTCATTAAATGTAATTTTTAGTAATTTTCTTTTCATTTTTCTTAGAAAAATAGGAACGAACTGTTGCATCAACTCAATATAACCACTGTTAAGTTTCTCAAATTGTTGTGTAGTAATGATTACTCACAAGAAGTTTTTCTAATAGCCATAAACGGGGTTTTTCCAGATAATTTAGACTACTAGTTAGGCACAAGCATCATCCAGTACTAGTGATCATCAGCATCAATCAATGATATTAATTTGTCAACTCGTTTAGTCAACAAAATTATCATAAATGAATTTCGCAAACCAATTTAGACATGAAATTTGTGTTTGAGTATTACGATATCTCTTTTTATGGTGATTTGTAGCTCTATTACCTTTATAGATAAAAACATATGATTACAAAAAAAAATCAGTTATTTAACATTTGGAATAAGTAAGGCAAAAAAATATCAATTAAGCGTTCTTTTTGTAAAAACCGAAGGTATTTTTCGAATAAAACTCGACTGAATTACGAATCTGAATACAAAGTACAAAAAATATTGTATCGTAGAAGGTCAAACATTATATTAAATAGTAAGTTATATCAAACAGTCAAACATATTTGCACTTCAATTATTGTACGATTTAATCACTATATCAATTTTTATTTCATATCATTTTTGTTGTTGTTAAGTTGCCTTCCGTATTTTTTTTTCCTGGGATTGCTTAATATGAAATGAAATCCTGAAAAAATCATTATATTCTACTACACCTTCACATATATTCAATTACGATAGTAATAAAGTTATAATATATAGGGTGATTTTTAGTGCGTCTGAACTTTAAATTCAAATAAAACTACAACCAAATAAGATTTTTTCCTTTTTTTAGTTTTTTTCGCCACAATCTAAAACTCAAAAAATGTCAAAAATATTTGTTCTTATGTAAAAAAAGAATCAATGGGTAAAAAACAAAAACAAAACGGAGACAAATTTCTCAGTGATTCTTTTTCTGTAATAAATTTGCCTAATGAACAAAAATTTTAAAAATACACAAACATTTTCTAAAATAAATTTTCCCGTTTTTAAAACGAATTTAAAAAATAAATCATATTAGTGTCTATATATACTCAAAAGATAGGTAATATATATATAAGTAAATATATTTTGTGTATATGTTAATGATACTTACATTGACAATAATAGTTTTTACTGAAAGTGACATATGACCAAAACAAAAATATATAGATGAGGTTTACTGTGTGATTATTGTGTATTGAAATACTTTTAATTAATACTTAATAATACTATTTACTTAATACTTTAGCGTTTTTAATTGTATTCTTTAGAATCGGGAAGTATATTGAATTTAAATCAATCAAAGGCATAGCAATACAGACATTTTTAAGTTAATTATAGCGGATTCTTTTGATCTGTGTTTTGTTACCGATTCTTTTAATACCATTTTGGAATTATTCCAATTGATTTTATTATTCCAATTCTAGATTTTGTTTTTATGTTCTTTTATTCTAACATCTAATGGTCTAGATGTCTCACCTGTATATATATATATATATATATATATATATATATATATATATATATATATATATATATATATATATATATATATATATATATATATATATATATATATATATATATATATACCAGAACGTTAACGTTCAAAAGTTTGTATTAATTATTTTAGAAAATGTTCGTTTATTTTTTAAATTTTTGTTCGTTAGGCAAATTAATTTGTCTCCATTTCGTTTTGTTTTTTTTTTGCCCAGTGATTCTTTATTTACATAAGAAAACATATTTTTGATATTTTTTGAGTTTTAGATCGTGGCGAAAAACAAAAAAAATAAAAAAATATATGAACACGCCACAATCATTCAGATAATAACCAAATAAGATGCTATGAAACTATTTATTTTAAGTTAAGTAACATTCAATGGTATCAATGTTCCCCGCGGCTACTTCTGACAAAGCGCATTCTATCAATCCAATTTCCGAGCATTTTTTCAAGCAATTGGTGTCTTATGTCAGCAATTATGTTGGCTTTCAAGGCTTCAATAGTTGCTGGTTTATCGGCATAGGCCAAATATTTAACATAACCCTAAAGAAAATAATATAAAGGCGTAAAAGCACATGACCTTTGTGGCCAATTAATAGGTCCGTTCCTCGAATTAAATAATCATTAATCATTACCCTATTAACATACTTTAACAAGCCAATTAACAGGCTTTTTTCGACATTATGTTAAATATTCGGCCTTTTTCGTTTTTTTCAACAAATTGCAAGCGGTGCACTGGTATTAAACATTCCATGATGATTTGCCAAACTATACTGAATGATTTTGACGCCAGAGGCGTGCAAACACATAGTTCGTTTGACAGAGGACCCTAATGGAAGTTCGAACACACTAAAAAATCACCCTTTATACGAACTATGTTACGAGGGGTATTAGAAAATGTCTCGATCTAGCAAAAAAACAAAATTATTAAGAAACTTTTAATTTTCAAAATCACCTTGCATTTAGATCAACGATATTTCGAATGTATAATAACTTTAATATAATGCCATTTTGTCAGTTCTGCAAAATAAGCGATTATTTCAGATTCTATCATTTGAAGTGACTCTTTGTTTAGCGAGCTTTTTTTTTAGGAATGGGAAAAGCAATTAATCGCTGGAAACCAAATCCGGCGAATACAATTCATGCGGATATATGAGAATTTCGAGGCGGGTATGCATGTGCATTACGTGCAAATGTCAAAAAAAATTTGTTTACTCGATCGCGGCAAACAAGCAACTAAACAAACAAGTCTGAAATTTTGCAGTATGCTATCTAACGAATCGTATTTAACAAATACCATAGTCATTAGGTCATTCTAGTGCCAGTTTTGTATTATTCCGAGAACTTTTTGAACGACCCTTGAAATAATGTAATATAAAATTATTAGATTACTTAGTAATTAGAAAATTCGAACTTGCCAATACCTTTCAATCAGTATCAATTAATATTTGCAATAAGTCCCGTCAGTATAATACTTCATTGGATTTTCTTTTTTTGTTATATTTACTTTAATATTGCCCATTAATTTTATTTGTATTATCAGACTAGGGGTAGCGCAATTACAAACTTTAATAAAGAAACAGATAATACTTAATATCACTAATAGGTATAAACATAGTATGTCGATTAACGCAATCTTTATGTATTATTTATAAATTTTGCAACATAGATGCGATGAAAAATATCGGAGAAAAGCATTCTAAAGAGTTTTCATATAACAGTGTCCGAACTTTGAAATGTATATCGGTAACACTGCTTGAAATGTGTGCAGTTTGAAAACTGTTGAGTATTGCTAAAACTAATACTGCTGTTCAGTACATTGTATTAATTCACCTTGGAAGGATAGACGAATAGTACTCTAGAGCATTTGGAAGGAATCCTCCCTTTCCGATAAAACGCACTTTTATTTGTCAATAAATATAACTACATAATTTGAGCTGATAACAATTCTTAAAAGACTCAAGAGCTACATCTTTATCTTCAAAAAATAAGCTCCGTTTAGTGTGGTTTTAGACTAAAAGAATGATAGGAAGACTATGATATAAATCGAGTTATTGTTAATAGTGAATACTGTATGATTATGCTAACAGAATATCATTGTTACTTGTCACACATCTTGCTAGACAATCGATCGATAAAGTTGTCAATGGTAAGGTCACCAAGATCTCACGCCCTTAAATTATTTGCTGAGAGGCTATGTAATATTTTTAGTTTGTAGAAATCTTATTACACAACCACTCTTATTACACAACGATTTAGTATAGGAAAATTGGGTATTCTACTAAAGGATGACTAGTGAAAATAGACAAAAATATGTCGGACAAGATTATTTTCTTCCAACAATTTTGTTCAACCTTACACTAGAGATCATTCTAAGATAAACTTCTATTAACAAAAAGAAGGACGAGTTTATAAGCAGTCATATCAATGGTTTGCCGGCGATTATTTAACAATCAAAAACATAGATGGCGATATAGAGAATAATCATAAATTTACACGAATACTTATACTTATACAGCTTATATTAAGTTCTACAAGTCGTTGCATTTTACTGTTTCATAATTTAATTATAACCGTCAAAGCACTAAGCTATATTTATTTTAACTTAGTTATGCTAAAAATAAATGCTGTTCATAATAAATTGCGAAAAAATCATGTATTTTATTAAAAAAATCTAAAAGACCAAATGCCAATATTCAAGTATTCGATGAATACTTGAAAACAGTCTGCGGATTTTAGTTTAGAATATTTTCTAATCAAACTTAAGTTTGTTGAACCGTTACTTATATTTTCTTAGTGGTTAAAAAAAAATATGATTAAGAGTGACTTACATTTTTATATATAACATGTTTATAACGTTATTGTCATCTATCATGATATTATTTAATAACATTGTATATACAATTATCTTGTTTTATTCGCCTAATAAAAATACAAAGAATCAAATATTTTCATTCATTCATTTTGGTTTTTGGTAGTAGCTGTTTGAAAAGACTGGATAAAAATTAAAAAACCAGATTGAAATTAATATGAAACAAATAATAATAATCTGAATTGTTTTTGGGCCTTTAGGGTGCATTGAAATATATATATATATATATATATATATATATATATATATATATATATATATATATATATATATATATATATATATATATATATATATATATAATTTATTTAATATGCAAAATAAATTGTAATGAACTACATATTACCCATTGTTATCTAAGCGTTTCGTTATCTACTGTCTCTGTGTTTTATCGATGGAAAAACGAGCAAGGCCTCTCTTAACTTTTACCTCATCGGTAAAGGTATTTTCGTTCGAGATGATTAAATGAGTGATAACTGAAAATTACCAGTCTGGTGAATACTGAGGATGATCTGAGATGTTGCATTTAAGACGTAGAATTAAGAATAGGTTCTCTTGGATGGATATGATGAAATGAAATGGATGAAATGATTCTATTTTCTATTTTTGAGCGAATTTTTTGGTCAACTTTATTAACTACAGATAGTTGATTTAATGCATCCTCTTTCCTCTTTCCGCAGATGGCAACATTGTAAAATATATAATCACCCAGCCAGAGTCCATTTATTACAGAATGAAGGCGTCCTCAGTATGTTTCCAGCTCTGCCATTCGAGTCCAATAATTTGAAGACCTCGTTAGTACTTAAAGTATTCGGACTTCTTTGTGGGTGTTTATGATCCAGCGGTAACCACTGAAGAATTGCTGTTCCCTTCCATTTCAATTTATTTACTCTTCCAATGATGTCACATATTTTCGTTAGTTCTCTGATCCATGTGCAGGCTTTTCTGTACCGCGTAATAATGCCACCTTTCCATTCCTCTCTGTGCTGCTTGACGTTTTTGAACTGATTATGAAGTGAGTCTCCAGGTTTCACTTCTTAAGTCCTAACAGGTACGACGCACTGATCAAATACCTTTAGACACAGTGGGAGTTTGTTCTTCAACAAGCACTATGTAGAGCCTGAGTCGTCCATTAAAATTATCTTATATATATATATATATATATATATATATATATATATATATATATATATATATATATATATATATATATAGATATATATATATATTATATATATATATATATATATATATATATATATATATATATATATATATATATATATATATATGCAATTCTGTTTTTGAGGTTGTGGAATGTTATCGATTCAGTTTTCACTTCCAGTAACTGTTTACAACAAACGAAATGAATATGTCAATATATGCAAGTTCCAATCATTCAGCCGATAAATATATCACAGCTAACATCAATGCGTTTGGTTAAAGTTTTCCGAGCGTGTATGGTATATGTTTGCTATACGTATTTTCTAATGCATTATATCGATTTCTATGGTATATATAATCTATAACTATCCGAGTACCTTTGCCTATTTTAAAGATTTTGAAAAAGCTGACAATAATGCACGAGGTGACTCAAAAACATTGCACTATAACTAAACATATACTCAGAAATATAAAGATATACTTGGAAAAGGTAATACTTGGAAAAGGCAATACGATAGCTATACTCGTTAATCTAAAATAGAAATATGCCAAATAACATAAAACGAGAGCTATGTAAGGCTAAAGTGGAAAGTATAGCACTATATGGAGCAAATCTGACGCAAGTACCTGACAGAAATACACAGAGATTGAGGGCTATGAAAATGGACTTTCGGTGAAGTAAGGCTCTTATGGATAAATTCAGAAACGAAATAATAAAAGAGAGTACCCTTTAACATAATGAGCACTGTAGAAGTGAAATGCCTAAGCTGGTATGGCCACATGAAAAGAATGGAGACGGAAAGGCGGAGTTATTGTATGAAAAAATATATTTTTCATTGACAAATTGCAAATGTTTCTGTAGATCTTTAAAATGACTTCGGTACTGATAATTGTAGTTGATCCATTAGTCAACAAATGAATAATTTTTCATTGGGAGATTAAGAATTCTGATATAACTTATTAACTATTAGATATCTGTCTGAATACGTTAGAATAATCATTTTATTCAAGTTAATTAATTTTCAAAAAAAAAAACACCGGGTTTAATCGATAAACGAAATAACAAATTAACGAAAAAAAATACCTGAAACACTCTATTCGTGGATTTTGGAGGCTGGTAAAAAAATTGATAATCTTGTTTATAAGACAGGAATGATTTATTATGAAGCCGACGAAATGTATTTCTTCCTTTTTTCCTTCTTCTTGATATATAGACACCATTTTCGCTGTTTTTCTTCGGTATGTTCCTAACAGACTGTTTTCGCGATCCCCCCACTGATCGAGGTCCGACTAAAAAGTGGTCTCTTGTTATCCTAATGACTCACTAGCATACAACCTTCTATATCAATACCACTCTGATCCTCTTTCCATCCTTATTTTTCATTCAATGATACTCGATACTTCACAACCATCGTATGTCTTGAGTTTTGACTCTACTCTGTAGTGTTTTCGCTACGAATATATATATATATATATATATATATCATCATCATCATCATCATCATCATCATCAGCCCGTATCGATCCACTGCAGGATGAAGGCCTCTTCAGCATGCTTCCAACCTTCACGGTCCTGGGCTTTCCTCTGCCACTCGGGTCCAATATACTTAACGATGTCATCAGTCCATCGTGCTTTCGGTCTTCTTCGCGGACGTTTGCGATCAAGCGGTATCCACTCCAGGATTGCCTTGGTCCATCTGTCGTCCCATCGCCTCGCTATATGGCCTGCCCATCTCCATTTCAACTGTTTTACTCTTCCAATGATGTCACAGACTTTTGTTTGTTCCCTGATCCATGCGCAGGACTTTCTGTCTCGTCTTGTAATGCCAAGCATACATCTTTCCATTCCCCTCTGTGCCACCCGAAGTTTTTGAATTGATTGCGATGTGAGTGTCCAGGTTTCACTTCCGTATGTCATAACGGGTAGAACGCACTGATCGAATACTTTTCTTTTCAGGCAAAGTGGGAGTCTGCTTTTAAACACTATGTTGAGCCTACCAAATGCCTGCCAGCCACATATATATATATATATATATATATATATATATATATATATATATATATATATATATATATATATATATATATATATATATATATATATATATATAAATAAATTGAATTTTAAATACATGTGAATGAATAAATCGATTGTACTTTATTGTTTTCTTGTTAATAGAGCATCGAGTAACTTTGTTATAAAAGAATGGTTTGAAAAAAATCCATTAATTCCCTTCGACTTCAATCAATCTTGATTCGCTTTAGTTAAAAGAAGTTCGGTTGTTTATTAGTCAATTTTTGTTTACATTATATTACACAAAATGGTGCTTAAGGAAATTCCATTTCATTGTAAATAGGCAAATAATATTTCAAGGGAATTACTAATTAATCTGGCGGTGCTTAGATATTGAGGCCATTCCCGCTTCTGTTGACTTAATTTTTAATTCATTGGTAATCGATCATATTTCGTTGGATTTAATTGTCTTAAATATGCGCTTAATGAGATTAATAATTGTTAGTAGATGTTACATGATTATTATTTATGATTTCCGATTTGTTGGTCTGGTTTCGATAATATATTTTCATATCAAGACAATGACTATCGAACTATGTAAATGGAAGCCTTTTATCATTTTTGTTTAAGCTAGTAAATACAAATAAATTAATAAAATAAAAATAAAAACTGCATATCCGCATCCAAGTATATAAGTGGTTTAGATGATTTAAAATGGACTGCGAGAGTTAAGTACAAATTGTAATAAAATGGATGTTGAAAGACGGACAGTGAGACAGTGAGAGCGAGAAAGTGAGTGAAATTTCTCTAAATGGCTTCATACGAGAATATAAATTGGATCATTTTTGGTATCCAATTAGGTACATATCAGTGTAGTGTAGCGATACAGTGCACGATAATGTATCATCTTACAAGGCACGGTTGTTTGTCAATTTTTGGTTCGAAAAGGTATTTTTAGATTCGATTCCGACTGATGACGGCTTAGGGCTAGAAACTGTCCCCCGGAGACACAGACCTTTGGGGTGTAGATTGAAAAATGATCAGTTATTACGTGGAGCAAGGAAAAACTTTGCTTTTAGAACATTTTTAATATTCTCTTACATAAATTTAATATTCTCGTATATATTAATTCATATAATAAGTTAGAATCTTTATCCCCCGCTCAATTTGGTAAATACGTTGGTAGAGATAGTAGACTTTGGGAAAAATAATGTCAATAACTACCCCTTAATTATACTAGAAAAATCATCTTTCCTCTACTGTATATCAAGGCTTTTGATAAGAAAGTAAAGGCTTTGCATATATAGGGAAAAATGCATCAGCTGAGTACGGAAAAAATTAAAGCAGGGATATTTGACGGCCTACAAATAAGATAATTCATTAAGAATGCAGTCTTCGTAAATCCGATGAATGAGGCTGAGCGAAAAGCCTGGACTTCATTTGATTGCAGTTATCGGAAGTTGTCCGTTTTCTAGGCAAATGCTAAGCTGAAAACTATTTTGAACTGGAAAACAAGATGCTTAACAGTTTCAAAACCCTTGGGTGTAACATGAGCATTAAGGTGCACTATTCACACAGCCACTAAGACCGTTTTCGTCAAAATTTAGGAGATGCCAGTGACAAACAAGGTAAAAGATTTCACCAGGATATTAGAACTATACAGGACCGCTACCAAGAAAGATGGGATACGTATATGATAGCAGATTACTGGTGGACTTTAAAAAGGGACTGTTTTAAAATACATTAAAAAATGTCACGTAAAAAAAAGGTTCTGAATTGTTCAGTGACTAGTTGGTTTCATCGATGACTTTTTCTTCTATCTTTGTATACAGTAATATTTGTATATTACATAGATTTAACGTATATTTCACTAAAATGTTATATCTTAGAAATTTGAATTCCTAGGTCATATTTGAATTAGAACATCAAATTCGTATGAAATCAGCTGCTAATACCCTGACACCAAAACAACTGTTGGCCTGTGTTATGTTACTTCACAGGTGGACTGTGCACTTTAAAAAGTATATCGTATATTAATTAGCCTATCGGGCTATAATGAACTAAATTAAGTAGATATTTTGTTCAAAAACAGTATAAAGGCTTCAAGTAATGCGTACATATAAAACTATGTTCCCAAGAACAATTCGATGGTAGTGATATGATTAAAATAAAACTATTTGCCTATAGGAAAAATCCCCGTTAAATAATATTTGAATTTCATTTGTGGAGAATGTCTAATATGTCACGTTCGATGGGATCTTTTTTTCATTTTATTCATATTTCATAATAACAGAAAGGCAAAGAAACCAACGATACATCCAGTCACAAATAGTAAATATAAATTTAGCGTCTCTTCTGGGGGTATAAAATGACCCTTTACGTGTCCTACATGTCACGCCAAACGTTTCTGAGGGCTCCCTATCCGACACAAAAATAGAAACATGGAAATGGAAAACGAATTACATGCATGCTGCCAGTTCAACGATGTTTTCGAATATTAAATCCTTTTTAATGTTTCTATTCATGTCGTCAGAATGTTTCCCTTGATACATCTAGTCGAACCATAGAAAAAAATATATGAAGAAAAAATCAATTAATAAATTCTTCTATTGGAACGTTAGGTGTAAAACACTAAACTCAATAAGATTTAGTACTAAACACCAAATTACTTCATTTTTTAATTTTTGACGCGCGTTTCGCTAACCATGTTAGCATTATCAGAAGAGTATTCAATATCAAATATGAATCGTCTTGAATGAATAATCTTCTGCTGATTTTAATACGGTTAGAAAATTCTTAACAAAGCTAATGGTTAATTAAATTTGTTTGTTTATTTAAGCCGTGGGTTGAAAGTTACTATTTATTTTATAAGAAACAAAAACTGTTTTCTAGAACCCAACATGCATACATAGCACACAATATATATATATATATATATATATATATATATATATATATATATATATATATATATATATATATATACATTCACGAATAATATTCATACATTTAACTGTAGTATAGCTTTTCCTGGATCTGTTATCTCTTTTACCATATGGTTTTTACAGCTTTTGCAGTAATATAGGAAATTGCAATAAATTTTAAAAACGTCCTGAAAGCATGAATAAATGAACTCAGGCGTATGTCTAAATTTCCACTATATTTGAAATTTGTATGACAGTTGTTTCGGCACACAATGCTTCATCAGTTACGAAATAAAACATTCTAAAATTGTTTAGTAAGATATTGCAATATGCAATAGTTACTACAAACTTCAGGATATTTAGCACTAAATACCAAATCATTTTATTTACTTTCCCGATGCACGTTCCTCTGTGAGCATCATCAGAGAAATCAATGTTAGCATCATCAA
The DNA here is from genome assembly GCA_031761425.1 of Cosmopolites sordidus. Classification (NCBI taxonomy): domain Eukaryota; kingdom Metazoa; phylum Arthropoda; class Insecta; order Coleoptera; family Curculionidae; genus Cosmopolites; species Cosmopolites sordidus. The sequence continues at coordinate 1,278,119 of JARFXV010000944.1, read as the reverse complement.
ACTGATGATCCTGAGAAGGTTAGCTAAGCGTCGATAAGTTAAATAAAAGAATCTGGTGTTTAGAGGTAAATCTAGAAGTAGTCATGGTACAATAAATAAAAATGTTCTTGATTCCTTTGTTCTATATCCAGACGTGCGATTTGATTTCAATAAGTTTAGCCAATTATTGACTTATCCAATGAACATTTCCTGTTTCATTGAAGTTTTATAATAAGTTTAGCTACGTGAACTATATCCTAAATTTTTCCCTTTGTTAATTTCCAGGCTTTATATGAGATCATGTGTCTTAGATTTATGTACATTATGTAGAATTTTAAAATGACTAACTATTTAATTTCGGAAAATAGTACCTTGGTCGAAAATTTTAAAGTTCTATCTAATGCAAATAAATCTAAATAACTAGATCGCTTAGCGAGCTTAGAAATTAACAAAAAGAAGAATTTACGTATTTTTTTTTAATGATAAGGTAGACCTCAGTACTTTACCCTTATTGAAATTAAATTTGTACGTCTAGACATTGAACAAAGGTATCACCAAGATTGATATTTATTGTGCCATAAGTACTTCAATTCTTCTATATAACCCTTTGTTGTGAAATACTAAACACGAAGAGATTTACCACTCAACACCAAATTCATTTATTTAAATTCTCGACGTGTGTTTTGCTAATCATCTCAGGATCATCAGTTTGAATCATTTCTTGATGAAGCTAACATGTTTAGCGAAACGCGCATCGGAATGTTAAAAAAAAGTTATTTGGTGTTTAATGATAAATCTCTTCGAACTACCTTTGTAGCCTTAAACTCATATCTACTATATAATCCATTAAATTATTCAACTGCAGTTAAAATTCATTTCATTTTGAGTGAATTTGTGAGCTAGAAATTCACCGATTTTTCCCGTGCTTCGGAACAGTTAACTTATTGATGTGTATTCTGCAATACTATTCTAAATAGGTAATTTCTAATAGCAAATGGTTTGGTAGATTGTGATTCAAACATAGTTATAAATTATGTTTCTTCTATTTCTATAAATTATTTTTATTTGTTCATATGCACCAATAACTTTGTCTATCAAACAGTTATTGGATTGCATGATTATTTTACCAGAGGTATTTTTTTTTAATAACTAGAAGTTTGAAGTTCGCATTTAAATTTCTTATATGCGGAAAGCATTGAGTTTATGATTGAAAGTTATTAATTTTCAATCAAATCTTTCTACTCAGAACCTAGTTTCACTTGTATATTGCAAGTGCAGATTATTTACCATTCCCTACACATTATTATGACAAGGCAAATATTTTGAAAATATTGTGTAAATTACGTGTTGCCATACAGTAATCTTACCATGTCAAATAATGTATGGCAAAAACACTAATAGTATCTAGACAACAAATTTACGATAAATCTATTAATATTGTTTCTTTTATTATTTATTGACCTTCCCGTAGTTCTTCGTCTATCGTAGGCCAATGGCACTCGGCGAATAAATCTTCTGATTTGAGCAGCTCGTGCTGAGGATCTCCTTCTCTTTGATAGTCCTTCTGAGTATCTCCTGCTACTATCGGAAGCCAAAGAAGTACGCGTCGAATCACTAGAATCGATTTCATGTTCTGGTATTGCTTCGGAATCTCTCCTAGAAATATAAATATAAAAATAATATTAGTAATAACTCTGTAATGCTTATTTTAATGTAAGGTATTTTCATTATTTGCTTCCCAATTAAGTTTGATTTAATTAAGATATATCATATTACAGATAAATAAATTTGTACACAGTTTGGCTACTCATAACACCAGTATGTTATAATAACAAACATATTATTTTAGAATTCGTTCATTCATTCACTCTACATTCGAATATTAAATACACTAATAATGTACTATTACAAAATATAAGGAATTTGTTCCCAAAATATGTTTTAGGAGGACCTAAGCGAAAGTGAATTTTTCGTTTTCTCCTAATGTATTTCTAAGCCGGAAAGATGGCTTTCGTACTTAATTTGTGGTGTAAGGGGCAATGGCAAGACACCTTAAATATCAACCTCATCTGATATGGTGGTGGAATAAACCATCCGGTGTAACTTGCGGATAACAGACAAGGCTCTGGTGAACGGCATATATTTGTGCTGTCACGAAGAAAATTCGTTTGTAGATTAAACAGTAAATTTTGCATGGACAACCAAGAGCAAACCAAAAAAAAAATTGAACATATATTATGGGAATTCTACTCCTTCACATTGAATGATACATAAGTGGTTTTTTGAGTTTCAGGTTGAGGTCACTATTGAGGAAATGGTCAACAAAATTAAAGACATCTTGTTGGCAATCATAGATTGAAGGTTAGGGATGGATTGAGCATTTTTTACGTGAAGCACAGGAACATTTTACCTTGTGTTTTAAATATTTTTATATTTTCCATGAACCCACAATGCAATTTTTTATGAAGGTTAGAAAGATTATTGAGATGGTAAACAGTTCGGATGAATGCGTAGGGAACATCCTATACCAATCTTTAAGCATGTGAATGCTATCACCGCGATAGGTATCGCTTGTGTTCGCTACGGATTAAAAGCGAAATTCAGTGACCACTTCACAGTAGTGTTTAGATATCTGCGAGTATAAGCTCTTTCCGAAGAAGTTTCTGCAGCTATGCGAGACTGTTGATGAAACTAATTTATTATTACCTAGCAGAAATGTTGGAATAGTCAAAATAGAGGGATCTAACCCGCAAATGTGCCTCGAAAAAGGCCAAGACCTTTCCATCGGCCCGAAAGTCCATGGCCACTGTTTTCTGGGATTTGGAAGGCATTATAATTATTAATGGAAAAGACGACCATAGGAGAGATTATGCTTTATTATTGGTCAAATTTAACGAAGGCCTCATACCTTCATTTGACGTTAAAAAAAAGAAAAAGATTGTTGCCTCAGCGAAATTGGTTAATTTGCGCTATTAGTTTGAGGTAGCTCAAAACCAACTTCTGGACTTGGCTCCCTTCTGACTTCATTCCTTTTCCAAATATGAAGAAATAGCTGGTTGGAAAAAATGTCGTGGACACATCCTATTTTTATTTAATTTTCGATGAGATGGTTCTTCTTGTGGGCAACTAATTTTCAGGTTACCAAGTGTCGAGAAATTAATACACAAATTAGCTAAAAAGATCGTGTGATGTGGTACCTTTCAAACATTTGCTTTGTAGGTGGGTTAAAGTGAAAGTCTATATCGATAATCCACTGGTGATCATAAGCTCAAAATCACCATCAAAGTCGTCAAAATTTATTGAATATTTTTGAAAAAGAGTTAAGGTTTACAAAAAAAGCCATGGCAGATATTTGAACGATGCCTTTTTCTAATATAGGACATCTCTCTAAGTGACAAATTAATAAACATTCAAGGCTTATCTCAATTTGTTAAAATTGATATAACCCTTGATATATTGATATAATAATTAATATTTATTAAAAAAAAACAAATTCTGCAGCTCTTGTTGAAACGTCTATTACAAGATAAAGATTATCTGGAAAAATGATGAAGTTTTCTAATTATATCATTCATAATCATATTCACTGATATTATGCTGCTAACAATGATCAGTCTGTATAAATTTTGATAAAAGAATTTTCCTGAAAACAGATATTATATTTCTATCAAAAAGTTCTATTAAAACATATTTTTTTACTCGAAAATCTATTGGAAGCAATATTTTCGATATCGATCACATACGAATATTTTAAGCATGAACGGCTAAAACGAATAACAAAATAAAAATGCAAATCATAAAATATGCGTCAGGAAAATTATAATATTTTTGGCAATATTCCTCTTACGCTTTCCATGTTCTTCCACTTAGCTCGGCTTTGAAGCGAATGTGGTATATATTTCAAATTAATTTATTTTTTTTATATTATCCCCCATTTTAAAGACGTTTCTCATTCGATTTCCTCTGCTATTCAGTTTCTCTGACTTGATATATATTAAGAGTTTTTGAAAGACAGATTTAAAAAAAATAAATGAATTTCTCGCGATATAAATTTTATTCATATGTATTTTGCAATTTTATTTTTTATAGGTAAAGAAAATCACTCGCGACTTCAAATATAGGTCATAGGTTATGAAAGGAGAAGAGAGTACTTTGATTGTGGAAAAAGACCTGGCTATTGAAAGATGGAAGAGGTACAGCGAGACTCTTTATTCTGATGTAATCCAAACAGCGGCCGCAGTGACTACAACATCCATTCAATAGAAAAGGAACCACCCGTACTGAGGAGTGAAACAGAAAGAGCGATCATTTAGCTTAAAAATCATAGAGCACCAGGAAGTGATGGAATATCTGGTGATTGATGATGAGGAGATTTTCAATGAAGGAATTATCATTTAAGATCAAAGTGCATGGCCAAAAGACTGAATATCACTCTTCATATCGCTCCACAAGAAAGTTTTAACCTGAAAAAAATTAAATTACAGCATCATCTATATCTCCTCATACTGCATATCATAAATTAACGCCTGAAACCCACGCACTTTTCGCAATCAATTGTCGGTAGGACAGGTTGGTTTTGTTAAAGGAAGAGAAACAAGAAAGCAGATCCTCAATTTACGTGAGTTCATAGAGAAAGCACGCGATTTCAACACCCTCTATTTTGGTGGGCATAAATTATAAAAAAGCCTTTACTGTCTGTTCATCTTATCTCCTCCCTTTCAAAAAAAGTTTCTAGAGTAGACACTTGGTTAAAATGAAAGTTAATGGTGAGTTATCATCATCCTTTAATGGGTAAGAGCGTCAGACAAGGATGTATTCCGTCACTTCAGATGTTTAACATTTAAGGCGTATATATAATGAAACCGTCTCTAAGTAACTGGGAAGAAGGATTTTTGGTTGGTAGAAATAAAATCAGTAACCCTTATTTTGTAAACGACACCAGACTAAAGGCAGAAGATTACCGAAATAACAAAACAGGATGAATGTTAAAAACTGGATCTGAGGATCAAAAACTGGAAATTAATTGGGAAAATATAAAAATAATTGCCATTAATAGAGGGCAACATGTGCAATCTAATTCACTACCCAAATTAAATAATCCGAATTAAATATCCAAAGAGTTAGTCAGTTTACGTACCTGGGCTAATAGTTTCATAGAATATGAAACTGGTGACTGTGAAAAATAAATCATAAAGCGCATTGTATTAGGATGCGCTGCTATGGAGAAACTGCCGTAAATATGGAGTAATCGTGCTATAACTGTTAACAATGAAGAGACTCGTACATTCTCTTGTATTCTCGATTTTTCTTTACGGCTGTGAAACTTGTACAGTAAAGAATAAAGAGAATCCTACGGATGACCAGACGTCCCACCTAAGCAGCCTTGTGGATGGGAGACTGACAATTCTTTGACCAGATCATGAAAAGAAATGATAACAACTTGGAAAAGTTAATAACAGGAGACCTCAAGCACGAAGGGCAAAAAGATGGATCGATTAGACTCGTGACATCACCGAATTGCCGTTGGGCATAATGGTGCGATTTAGCAGGAAATTGACATCCAGATGTCGTCACGATGCTCAGTCATGAGTTCAACGGCTGGAGAGAGAGAAAAAGGAATATTTTGAAAACATAAGATTGCAGAATACGGCGATTGATATCGAAATATCAACATATTTTAAATTTTTATATACACAAGAATTTTACCCTTGGTTTGTTACCATGTTTATTTAGTCTTAGTTTTCTTTTCATAGTCAATAACTTTCATTCTCTGCAGATCACTCTCTGTCTCTTCTCTCCTTACTCTCCTACCCCTCCTCTTCTTACCTTTTTCCAAATATCTTTCTTAGTACCTTTCTGTCCCATACTATAAACAATCTCTCCTCTGCCGTTATCAGCATCCATACCTCATTTGCAACTTTTGCTATAGGTCTTATAACTCTTTTGTAGTTTCCTACCATTTCGCTCTCTTATAATTCTTTCTATGAAATACTGTTCCCAGATATCTAAAATGTTTCACTTTTTCAAACTTATTCGTTTCCTCTCTTTCTGTTCTGATAGTCAGATATCGTTCAGTCCCATGTTTCCTGCCTGACCACGTTATAAATTTTGTATTTTTCTTTATTTATTAGCAATCCACACTGATGAGCTTTATCTCACTTCTTATAATTGCAATCTTATCAGTAAATGCTAAACATTGGTGCCGTCTATAGTTTATTAGTCCAAACCTACATTATGATATACATTTGTTTTATAACTTTTCTGATACAAGGTTTGAACATTATTGGTGAGAGCTAAGCTCTTAGTCTAAGGCCGTCTCTGACCAATTTTGCTAATATATTTCCTTCTATTCGAACACTGATTTTTGTTCTCTCCAGGGTAAGCTTAATCATGTTAATTATTTTTATACAACTGAAATATTCTGACTCTATAAAGAGCTTGTTTAAAATTAATGAATGCTACTACCGTGTCTTTACATTTTTAGTTTTTGGAAATGATTAATGATGTTTGGTACACCTCGATTTGTTACATATTCAATAATTTGCCTAAGTATTGGAATTCCTATTGAACCACATAGTCGGCTTGGGTTTGGAGTATCTTATATTAAACTACACATATTTTACGACTTAGGCCTGCTCAAGGGGAATGGTTACATTCATAAATTCCCTGCCAAAACTGAGCATTATGGGTGAATTGCAAATTTCTCTAAATCTTTGGAGAACTTGATCAAAGTAAAGGATAAACTCCACACACCTATAAGAATTTCATATCTTTCAATGAGATCGATGTACACCAAAGGTGATAGTCATACACGAAAGGAATTGCAGAAGACGAGGGCTTGTTCTTTTCTTCTCTACGTATTTGAACCAATACCTGACAATCATGTATGTCGACACAACTCTCGTTACTAACTTGAAAAATGCCATTCTATTCTGCATCTCAGATATAATATAGATGGCACAACTCCAGATGTTGATGAGAGAGGCAACACAAAATGGGGCCGCTAGATAAAAAGTCCAAAGGAATATGTGCAGTCTAAAAATTATTGGTTCATAATGGCCGTGGAATTGACTAAACGGTCTCTCATAGCAAATCTGAAGCGATGACACTGATAGTTTCCATAGTTTTTTTTGCTCTTTTCCGTTAACCCATGCTCCCTACGTATTGGCGGAAATTACATCCGTTCACAATCTTAATTCAAAGGCACTACGTTGAAAAAAAATCCTCGTACTCTGGATAAGGGAAAGTATCGAATTAAATGCGAGTAAATACAATAGAGTAATTCGTAGAACTTATTCTAATAACATTTTTCTACCCGTAATTGGTTATATTTTGGCTATCTATCAGCTTCAAACCTAAGTCTAATATAAGAACCTATTGTGAATTTAACCTGAAAAGTCTGTTCGTCTTTCAATCAGAAAAATATGCTTTAGAAGCCCAGGCCATGTTCTGTGCGCTCCTTGTACTTGAACTATACTTTTCGTTTAGTACTTATAAGAAGTGATTCTAGTGATTAAATAATGCATCTCTGAAACAGCCAAAAAAAGGAAAAATGAAGAAAAGAAAGTACAGCTGGAAGAAAATTTTTGCCGTACACTGTTAGAGATCGGACAGGAACACGGAGTAACATTGTAAGCCATTGTCTCTCCGTGTCCTTTGATAAAAAGTAGATCTTCTACGATAATCAATAGAGGCGCAAATTGCGGGTTAATCATGTTGAACCTTTAACCAGTACAGCAAAACCAAATTCACGCCAAAAAAATGTTGCTGTGGGATCAGCTGGCCATCGTGCATTATGAGTTGCACCATTCTCTTTGCACCATTCTCTCTTGTCAAATTACCGACCGTTATAAACTATCCCCAGTGTGGGTAAGAAATAAGTGAAGCCGTGATACCTCAAGGTAACGCAAGGCTACATACAGCAATAAAGACTCAGAAAACGATCACTGAGGTGGCTTGGAATATTTTATCGTACCCGACGTCTTCTTCAGACTTAGCCCCTTCGGATTTTCATCTCTTCCTATATCTGCAACATAATATGGTTGACAGTGGCTTTACGTCTCTTTAGGAAGTAGAAAAAATCCTAATGACTTTATCACATCAACATTACCAAGGTTTTTTTCAACAAGGTTTTTTTCACACGAAGCACCTTGGAAATATAAAAGAGATAAAAAATCTCAGCCCATGAATCATCTACTTAATATTTAAATTAAACACCAGATATAGTTTTAATATTATCCAGCCTCACGTCCCAACATCAGAGTCCGACGAAGAGGTTGTGGAGACCTTCTATGATGATTGTAAGAGAGCTCAAATCATCGCACTCTTATGATGTTCAATCAGTTATTATGGTTATGGAGAGAGAAATGAGAGAGGTGATAGGTTGTTGAACTATCTACGACAAAACAATTTTTTCGTAATCAATTCTTATTTTGACAAAAATCACAAAATAAATAGACGTGGATAAGCCCTGATGGCAAATACAAGAATGAATTTGACTTTACGATCACAAATATAAAAAAACTAGTCCATGACGTCTAGGTACTTAATCCATTTATAACTGGCAGCTATCAACGAATGATGAGAATAAAATTTATAGCCAAGACCAAGTAGAGAAAGTGGGTATCCCTGAGAACGCGGAGTTTTACCAAAATAAAATAGAACATAACTTGAAAGGCATAAGACACATGGAAAATGAAAGTTTCAGCATGGAAGAACTGAATGTTTCTATAACAAACAGAAAAAAGACGAAAAGATAAGCCAAAACACCAAGAATTTTCACCTTATGAAGGAGAAAAAGGATTTAAAGAAGAAATATGGAATAAACTATCCACGACTACGACAGATAATAAAAAAATTTCGAAAGCTGTGAGAAAGGATATAATAAAATTTAACTCCGAGAACGTAAATAATATTATAGAGAAAAACAAGAGCCAAAAAGTTCTCAGACGAAAACGTTCTCAAGGCAAAAAAACATTTGTAAACTGGTAGACAATGCAACAGGGCAATGTCAAAACCAATAGAGGGGAAATTCAAAAAATGGTAGAAATATTTTATGCCGAGGCATATAAAAGACAAACATAAGGAACCTTACATAAACAAATTACCAGTGTTTAAAATCAAGGAGCACTATCTGAGATGAAGAACAACAAATCTCCCGGAGATGATAGAATAGCTACAGCATGAAATAGTTACAAGCATTGAGAAGAATGTCTTTTAAAGGGAACAACAATCCCAATGGAATAATACAGTGATAATATTATTACATAAAAGAGAAGACAACGCATATCGAAAACTACCGACCTATCAGTCTCCAATCACACATACCAGCCATGAGAACCAGATGGCTTCAGTAATGAAGCTTTCAATAATGACCAACTCCAAGTATTGAAAAGCCTCATAAACCGTCCGAGTGTAATAAACCTCTAGTGCTTATCTTTATAGATTATGATAAATCATTCGACATAGTGGACCAGTACTCGATGTTAAAACCTCTACCAGGTTACAATCGTCATATAGGAAATGGAAGAACAATGGATAACTGTTTGGATATGTGGAAAGAAGCTTTATCAACAGTTACATCACAGATCTGGATGAACAGCATCAGACATACAGAAGAAAATATTGAAAAATGGTCGAATCGATAAAGAGTATTTGCTAGACTAGAAGTTAATCCCTTAATAATTGACTTGAACAGCGATTCAGATGCCGAAAGTTGTTTTAGTGATAGTGAATAATTAAACTTTGTGTTAACTAAATATAAAGCCGCTACGTTCACAAGCAGAAGTTTTGAAACATATTTTTGATTAAAACTTTTAAAGAAAAAACTTTTCGTGTTACTTTTTCATTTACAGTTTTATCGATCATTCAAAAGCCAAAGTCTGGGTATTTTGATGTTGACGCGGCAACATTATAATGCGAGTGCGTCATAGATTTTGATGACGTACAACCATTATTTCCCTGAATGAGCTATTTACTCCTTCTTCAGTATTAGAGTGATCACTGCGGAATATTCAGTCGAAATTAGGGCTATTTGAAGACATTATTTCAAAAGCGACTGACACCGTTTGTGAGGCTTGTAAAGTTGAGGGATAAGATGTCGTAACAATCTGCAATGCTCAGCTCCGGTTCAAAAAGATCCAGAAGGGAGACATGAGTTTTGAAGATAGGTAAAGATCAGGCGGTCCATCGATGGCGAGGTTACAAGAGCAGCTGTGGCTGCCGATCCCAGAACATGCACAAGGAAACTTTCAGGAATATTAGTACTAATCCCACACTCCCGTTAATTGACATTTAGCTAGGCAGAGGAATGGTGCCAAGAGTTGTAGAAGCATCTCTCATGAATCGTCACCGCTGCAAGCAACCTGTCGGGTTGAACTGTGTAAAACTCTACTCAAGAATCCTACTGATTTTTTATTCATCAAACGTATTGTTACATGTGATGAAGAATAGGATTATTTCAACAATGCTAATGATGTAAAGCAGTGGGAGGCCCAGGCAACCAGCTCTTTCGGTGCCACGGCGAGAAATATTTGTCAAAATGGTTCATCATCACTTGTGTGTTTGGTAGAATTTCAAGGAATAATTCACTTTGAGTTGGATCTTGATGATAGGGCGATAAATTCAGAACTGTACTTAATGTAACTTGAGAGAGTACACGCGGTTCTGATCGAAAAACCGCAAAAAAGTGCTTCTGCAGCAAGACAACAGAAATTCTAATCACCCCAAGAAATTAACGAATTAGACTATGCACTTCTCCCATGCCTGGCATACAGCTCCGACCTCACTCCTTCGGATAACTACTTGTTCCGGTCCATGGTTCACTTTTTGCGAAGAAAATAATGCAAGACTGAATAAAAGTGAAAAAGGCTGCGTTAAGTCTCACGCCTCCAAAGATTCATCGTGTTACCGACGAGAAATAGAGTTATTGGTTCAAAGATGAGGTAAAGCCATCGAAAATAACGGTCTACATTTCGAGCACCCCAATATAACAGTGAGTACATAAATACATTAAAAACGTAAATACTTTTGCTACATCCTAGTACAGAATATTTCAATTAAGAAAACTTACCTAGACATATCAGATGACCATAAACTAGTTACACTAGCTCTTGAGTCCATAGATCTTTGACCAATAATTTCATATCTTCTAGAAGATGTTGAATACGATGACAAACTAGTCACCGATGGTCTACTTTCATTTCCAACATCCACGGAACTTTCTCTAGAATATATTGAATACCTAAAAGCAGTACACGTTAGAAAACAATTAACAAATAAACAAACAACAAACAATGAAGATTTATAGTGAAACGATATATCTTCCTTTTAAAAATTTAAATTAAACATTTTAAACATAACAATCTTTAGAAATAAACGGCGAGCTACTCAACAATTCTGGTCTCAAGATGTTGACGGTTTAGACTTACTTTGTAGTTGTAATGAAGTTACTCATCACTTGGGAGACAAGGTGTAAGGAGAAAAGTTTTCGGCAATTTAAACTTTATCCTTTGCGGCAATATTAAAATATTTCGTGTGGCGTTTCGAATATCACTTTGCGAAAACCGAGGTGGATATTGTTCTGTTGAATTTTGACGGAAATAAATTAAACTTTTCTGAAGTCGCTTTACTACATTTAAAACTGTAAAATTAAAGTTTTGTAACTTTACGCAATTAAAAAATATTGAACATATAAAGAGTTGTCTAATAAGAGTGAGAACTTTAAAATGATGCGCACTGATAACTACAAGTGATAATCGGGTAATTTTTATTTTATCTTGAAGATCATGCCAATAAAGGGAATACGCTGTGAAAATAATGTCGTTGAAATGTTCCCCTCGGTTTCATCTGGTGTAATGCATTTTGGACACCCAATTTTCGATTGCATTTTCACACATATCGCGTGGTATATTCTAAATGGTCACCATTTAAGGTCAAGGATTGTTCAGGGTTTATTTCTATAAACCAGAGATTCAACATAACCCCACAAAAAATAATCCAATGGCGTGAGTTCGCATGATCTTGGTGGTCAGTTGACATTACCATTTCGCAAAATAAAGCGAATAGGAAAGTTTACTTGCAATAAATCGATTGTTTGGCAATATGTGTGACATGTCGTATCATCTGGTTAGAAAACCAGAAGGGACACAAAGAAAACATTATATAACACATCACTCAAGAAGTAGGATGACTAATTAAACAACAACTTTTGGGCAAAATTTGACTTTATTCATCTGCATAGTCTCCTTCAAGAGTGATATATAGATTCCAACGCTTCTCTACTATTTTGATGTTTTTTTTGTCGAACAATATAGGTTTTAGTTTCGGCAGTCAATTCTTCATTGAAGCCAAATCTATTTCCCTGGGGCTTAATTTTTATGTCTGCAAATAGGTAGTAGTCGCTGGGAGCCAGATCCGGATAACTCGGTGAATGGGGAAGCAATTGAAAGTGCAATTCATGCAATTTTGCCATTTTTGCGAGCCACTTGTGACACGGTACATTATCCTGATGAAAGAACACTTTTTCTTCTTCATTTGGGATCGTTTTTTTTGCAATTTCTTCGTACAAACGCACCAATAAGGCAATGTAATATTCGCTATTGATAGTTCTCCGTTTACCAAGGTAATCAATGAATAAAATACCTTGCGCGCCCCAAAATACGGATGCCAAAACCTTACCAGCTGATATTCGCGTTTTTTGTCGTTTTGGGCGACCTTCCCTAGTTGCTGTCCAATCAGCAGTCTTCCGATTTGACTGTGAAGTGTAATGATGGATCCATGCTTCATCCATTGTCACACACCGCATGAAAAATTTTTTTTTATTGCGCTGAAACATCTCCAAACAGTGTGCTAAATCATCGACGTGTTGCTGTTTTTGATCGACTGTTAGCAAACGCGGTATCCACTTCGAACAGAGCTTTCTCATGGACAAATGTTCATGCAAAATAGTGAAATGCCTTCTGATATTTTTAAAGTGTCAGGTATCTCACGTAACCTCAATTGATGGGCCAAAACTATTTTGTGGGCTGTTTTTATGTTTTCTCGAATAACTGCCGAATTTGGAGAACCAAAGCGTTCAGCGTCATAGGTATCTGTACGGCCGTGTTTAAAATCAGCAAACCACTTCTCCTAGCAATTGTCTCGATCGGAACAGAATCCGAATAACACTTGTCTAGCCATTGCTTTGCTTGAACGGTATTTTATCCCATTAAAAACAATGCTTTATTAACATACGAAACTCAGATATTTCCATTGCTTTCAAAATTACTGTTACGTCACCAAAACCACTGTAATCTGTGAACTAAACCTCAGATTGTCATGAAATTTGACATGTATCATTTGAAGGTTAGTACTTTCTAAAAATCGTATGGATTTGTCAGTAGTGGCGCCACCTATATATCATCTTACAAACTTATTTAGAGATGTGTTATATTCTTATTTATCAGTTCAGTGCAAATATGTACTGTTAGCATATTCCTATAGTCTTCACCATTAATAGTAACACGATTTCCATCATTGTCTTAAAAAAACCGAAAAACTGCACCAAACATTGACTGAAATCCTGTAGTAATGTTCATAAACCCACCAACCCAAAAGAACAGTTTGTTGGATTTTTTTTCCCAAAGTGAGGTTTCCAGCTGCTCATATATAGTAGATGCGAAAATTTTCTCTGCGCTGTTAAGTTGTATATCTTTCCATAGTGAATTGATACAATGTACTGAATACAGCAGTGTGTCAGTGACATTTATATTTTGAAACAGTGTTACCGCTATCATGTTTCAAAGTTCTGATCCACTTATTGGAAAACCCTTTATTTTATTTCAAGGCTCAAACATTTATATTTTTGCATCCGTGCTCTATGAAATTAGAAAAGAAATAGTTGAAATTTAGTGAGATAACTGTAATACAAGGAGCGTCTCACGGAAAAAGCGAGTTTTTAAAAATCACTATTCCTAGTAGCGGCATTTTTTGACTGGGGTAAGCGTTGGGAAGGTGTATTCTTCACTGAAGTTCGGATAAAATTTCATAACATTCAGATCATTAGCGGCCAAGTTATAGCGCTTAAAATGTAAGTGTTAATACCATCAGTCGAAAAATGAACATCGAACAAAGAACGAGTAATAAGTTTTGTTTCAAACTTGCTAAAACATTCATCAATACGTTTAATTAATGACACAAGTGTATGGTGAGGATTGTTTATTCCGTGGCCGACTCCATAAGTGGTTTAAACGATTTAAAAAAGGTCGTGAGAACATTAATGACGACGAACATCCTGGCCCGAAAGATTCCATGGTTATACAAAGTAACACTGAAGTGTGAGAATTAAAAAAAAAATCAGCCAAAATTTTCGTTTCGTTACATGGAAATGGAATTGAACATGTCTAAAGTTTCAATTCATCGCATCCTAATCGATCATTTTTGATTTCGGAAGGTTTGTGCAGGCTTTGTTCCATACAAACTGACTGATGACCAAACATTACTCCGAATCCAACATTACAAGGACTCTTTGATTAAAGAGTGAAAAAAGGGCGAAAACTTCAAGTACAGCATTGTAATTGGTGATAAGACGTGATGTTTTTAATATGATCTAGAAACCAAGCGTGAATGTGTCGAATGGAAGAACCCGAGCGAGCCAAATCCGAAGAAAAGCCGTCTCGAGAAGTCAGAAATCAAAATAATATTGATTTGTTTTTGCGACTCGGAAGAAACTGTGCACCAGGAGTTCATTCCACCTGGTCAAACGATCAATGCTGTGTTTTTTCTAGGTGTTATGAAGCATCTGTTGTCGCATATTCGTCGTGTGCGGCCACAATATGGTCAAAAAGGCAGCTGGCACTTGTTGCAAGATAATGCGCCGTCCCATCGCTGGACGCTCATGACTGAATAAGACGCTCACACATATACTAATTTCTTGACCAAAATCGGCATTTTAACCATTAATCATTCACCATATTCGCATGACTTGGCTTCCTGCTCCTGCCTTTTCGAAAAGCTTCATTTGCCGATGAAAGGACACCGTTATGACTACATTGAAGCCATTCAAAAGGCATGGCCGCCAACCTGAACCAACCTTTTGAACGAGGTCAAAAATTTATTCGTCAACCTAATTGACTGCGCAATGCGTTGTATTGACGCGCAAGGAGACTATTTTGAATAGAAATAATGATTTTTGCCGAAAAAATAAATATTTGTGTTTTGTCCTGTTTTCTGTGAGACGTACCTTATCGTATATTAAAAGTATTTTAACGGTATATGAAACTGCGCAGAATTAATTATTTTAATATAAGGCCTTCTAAAAAAAATTATATGAAAGAATTAAATATTTTTTGGAGCTTTTATTAGGATTGGTCGTACGCCGAAATTTAAGGAATTTTCTCTAATATTGCTGTAAACTATGATTGAAGATGTTCACAGCAAAGTTTTTATATGTAGCTAACTTTAAACTAAAGAAATAGCATGTAAGCTTTGAAACTGATTTTTAAATAAAAAAATAAAATAAAATAAATAAATGGCCTGTAAATGATTTATTCACGCCTAATATTAGAAAAATGAAATATGTTTGTATATTGTTAGATTCCGAGAAATTAGAGAGCTCCTTATTCTTAAAATCACTCGAGGTTCTTCAAAAATCCCAAAACGTATGAAACTGATTAATTAATCGAACTTATTTAATATTGCAACTTGGAAAATAAAATTGGAAAATAAAATTGGAAAATAAAATTGTGATTTAAAGTAATTTTACCAGAAAAACAAGTGTCCATATATTTTACCACAATACTAGATTAGTTACAGAGCATGGAGTGAAAAGTGAGATAATTTTTCGATAGATGACAGTGGTGACAAAGGTGATTATATTTCTGAAAAGTAGCTTGTTTTTCAGTAGCGCATGAATTTCAAGTCGATTCGATATTTAGTTTTGTTTTGGAAACTTTGCCTTCGAGTTAGAACGATCCTTTTATCGTCACTATTTTTGTTGTTTTATCATCTATTACTTTGACTATAGTGGAAATACACATATGTCCAAAAGTTTGGAATATTCAAACATTTCACTTTTTATATATATATTTCATTAATCATCATTTTATTACAACTCTTACTGGTACCAAATAAAAATTGACACCCAATGATCAATGTATGTAAAATTGAATTATTATTTTGGAGTCAAAAAATTATAATCTACCAATTGCCTTCAAAAGTAATTTAAACATAAGAACAACTTTCAATAACACTAATAAGCAGTAGATCCTTCATGGGTGTGTATGCATATCTGTAGGCGATTTGGAATGCTGTCGATTAAATGATTAGTTTGGGCTGGTGGAATTATTTTCCATTCTTCACGAGCAGCATCTTTTAGTTCTCGCAGGGCTAGAGGAGAATTGTTTCGTTTCATGATGCGTGTTTTCAGAATGTCTCAAGCATGTTAAATGATATTCATGTCAGGGGAATTTGCTGGCCACCCTAACTTGGTTATTTCCTTCTCTTTAAGAAAATTTTGTACTGCTGCTGTTTGATGACGAGGTAAGTTGTCATCCATGAAAACAAATCCATCGCCCACTGCGCTTCGGAACCGACGCAGAACAAGATTGAAAACGTGATGTACACAGCATGACGTATGTACACGTATGACACTTCTCTCCAGGACCAGTAGAGATATCCGTGTACCCCTCATCGAACCAAGCAATCGAACGAATCAGAAACCAAGCCAATTCTCGTCTCATCGGAGAACACCACGTTATTCCAGTTAGGACTGTGATCTTATGTACTACTACGGTCTTATGCAGCTATTGTACATCGTTTTCTATCACTTCTGGGGTGATCCTTTACGTCATTTGTCTCTTGGACTTTTTTTGAATTTTCAATACAGCACTTTGGGAAACACATACAATTTCAGCGATATCAGATGATTAAAGCCCTATTGTAAAGTAACTACTCTTGATCTGTTAAAATGAGATTTGTTTCTAGGCATTTTTAAATGGATTGATTGAAAATTTGAAAAGAACTGAAATAGTGTATAAAATAAATATCCATCACAACTTTTAGATTATCATAGGTGTAGATATCCTATTTGTAAATATTCCAAACTTTTGGACATATGTGTAAACTATTTTCATGTGTTCGTTAAACACTATTTTTTACGGGCAAAAGTCATTGCATAAACAAAATTGTTGATAAAGTGTTATAGAGACTCTGCTCCTCGACCAGTACGGGTATGCTCTGCGCTCAGGACGCCTTGTTGAGATCACTACTGAAGAAATGGTCAATAAAATCCATTATATCATGTTCACTGATCATAGCGTAAAATATATAGAGATTGTTGAGGTAAAACACATCTTGAACTTATGCGTATGGTACATTTTTCAAGAACATTTGGACATGAGAAATCTGTCAACAGAATGCTGTACGCACTACATTGCTGTACGTCTGCTCACTGCAGACCACAAGTCGAATCGAGTAACTACCTTACAGTGGTGAGTACTTTTGTAAATTTAAATAAAACTACCAGCGCCATCTGCTGAAATATTATATAATGTGAAAGCTGTATATCTCCTCTATAAATCGAGATCGTCATCATTAGAATTGATCATCGGATTGTCAAGTTATAGCGCTTAAAGTAACAGTCTCTTTTGTTACCTCGTCACAAAAATACTGGAATAGAGAACTAATATCAATTCTTCTATTGGAACATTAGATGTGAAACACTAAACTCAGGTGATTTAATCAGGAGATGATTTAATCTAAATCAGAAGATGATTTAGATTAAATCATTCCTGATGATGCTAACATGGTTAGCGAAACATGCGTCGAGATCTTTAAAAAAAGTTATTTGGTATCTAATAGTAAATCTCTTCGAGTTTAGTTATTAAATTTAAATTTAACAACCAATATTAAATTTTTTTTCGAGCTCGGTAATTTTTTACAGAAACATTTCAATTAACTAAAAAAGTTTATGGTGATGATTGTTTATTCTTTATACGTGTGTTCGAGTGGTATAAGCGATTCCAGGATGGTCGTGATGCTTTTGAAGACGACCAAAAGCCAGACCGGCCAATGAATAAAAATCACGATGAATTCGTTCCATGGAGCAAAATGTTACTGGTGAATATTATCTGGGTATTATGGAGCGTTTGTGGAACATAATCGTTCTAGTGAGGATCGAATATCGAGAGCCGGGAAGTTGATGTTTGTTGCACAATAATGCACCATCTTTACAGGACCGTCGCTGTTCGTAAATTTTTGGCGAGAAAACATGTCTGGGTGCTTCAATATCCTCCGTATACGCCTGATTTATCTGCGTATCACTATTTCCTGTTCTCGAGACTCAAACTGGCACTATCATAAAAAGAACGTTTTATGACAGTGTTACACAACGCCAAAAAGCCGTGACGAGGGTCATTGAGGCGATTCCGAAAAAAGAACATAAAAAATCCATGTTTGCTTTGGTTGAATGTGTCCAGCAATGTATTATTGCAAAAGGAATGTATTTTGAATAAAAAGAATAATGTTGGCAAAATAACTAATGGTCTTTTTTATTTTAAAATTTCCGTTAATTTTCCGACATACTGTGTATATTCGAAGAAGCTGCGTGACTGCTGATGAAATGAGGGAATAGTTCTAACATTACGTTTAACCCCCAAACGTGCTCCGAAAAAGGCCAAGATTGGTCGGAAAGGTTATGGCCACTGATTTCTGGGATTCCCAAGGCATTATCTTTTTCATATTTACATTTTATTTCATTCAAATTTACAATAAAAATTCCTTGTTGAGAAACCCTATGCAAACAAAATAGTACAATGATTAGATTAAATCTCATGACTATTGGAACACATGTTATACGATAAAAAATTATCGATCAGTTAAAAACTTGTCAGTAGTCTTTGTGACATATATATATATATATATATATATATATATATATATATATATATATATATATATATATATATATAGGTTGTCTTAATAAGGTAATATATAAGGTATCATCACATACACGGTATGTCGGAAAAATTACCGAACTATTAAAATAAAAACAACATAAATAGTTATTTTGCCAAAATTATTTATTTTTATTCAAAATTCATCCCTTCCGCATTAATACACCGCATGGCTTCGTCATGACTTCTGAGACTTGTGTAACACAGTTATAAAACGTTCCTTTCATGGCCAGTTTCAGTTTCGGGAACAGGAAATAGTCATACGGAGATAAACCAGGCGAATAAGGTTGATGTTGAAGCACACAAATTTATTTTTTCGCCGAAAACTCACTCATCACCTACGGTCCTCATTTAAAGCGTAAGGAACAAATCGAGCACAGACTCTCTTCCTCCGCTATCCATCATCTCACAGTCGCGTTCGCATCGAGAGAGATCATTTCACGTGTTTTTTCCACCATCTCGGTCACTGATCGTCTTCGTTTTTCGACTTCCAAAGCATCATGACGGGTTTGGAATCGCTCAAGTGGTATACGAACACACATGTACAAGATAAGCAATCATCACCATAAACTTTTTCATCAATTCAAATGTTACTGCAAAAGTTTTACCAAACTTGAAACAAAATTTAATATTGCCCTTTGTTCCAACGTATTTTTATGACGAGGTGACCAAATGTCCTGTCACTTACGAGGGCTGCTATTTATGTATCCGGAATTGGCAACAATGGTGTTGCTAGTCGCCATCTGACATATACATTGTGAAGTTTGACATTGTTGACGGTATACTTAGTCAGAACAATTTGTCATACGGATGTTATTTGTGTTTGACTTGTGACTTGAAAATTTCATCCGCCGTCGTTCGCTTACGGACGGATTTAAAGAAAGTCGTCCAAAATCGTGAGGCATCCCTGGGAATTAGTACGACAAGCATACACAAGATTTTATATGAAGCTGTGAAAAATATTTGTGCGCGTTGGATTCCGCATAATTTGATAATCGTCCACAAAAGGCTCGTGTCTATTGGTGCAAAGAAATGCTCAAAAAATACAATTGTGGTGCGTCAAAAGCCTTGTATAACATCTTGTATCTATGCGTATGAGTCCGAAGGTAAAAAGCAGTCGACCAAACCCAACAAAAGTTGTTCGCGCAAGAAGCACTTTGAGCAAATGATCGTCTGTATTTTTTTTTTTAGATAAATGGGCGTGGTTACAGTGCCACTAGAGAATCGTAGAACGGTCAATTCTGAATGATACACAACCGTTTGTTTGCTAAAAGTCTTTGAAGAAATAAGAAAAAATAACAAGCGACGCCGGATTATTCTTCCCCATGACAACGCGAGCTCTCACACACTGAACCAAACAGCTCAATATTTGACCAGTCAAAACATCGAATTGATAGGTCATACCCTGGACAGTCCTTATTTGGTACACAATAATTACTTTTTGTTCCCGTTCGTGAGTGTGTGACCTCAGAAGAAGCGGTTGACGCATTCAGAATGCATGTTTTGGATAACGTCAATCGGAATAGAAAAAATGTTTCAACAGATTGCGCAAGTAGTTTTCTTTAAATTTAAATAGTTATTTTTTCGACATACTGTGTACAATCCTTGGAATTGTACACAGTATGTCGACATAAATTCTTTTGATGATTTACTAGAAATTTAATTCTTGATACAATATTTCTCCAAATTGTTTACAATAATATCTATTTAATTTAATTTTCTTTATTCTTACCTAGATCTGTGTCCCTCACTGGATATTCTTGTTACATTGGAGATTTCACTCAAAAATTCACCCAATTCCGGGCTAGGGGTTGGAGAATACGATGGTTCTGGGGATGGAGTAAGCGATTGAGATACGTCTTCCCCCTCTCTGTTAGTATTATTTCTACCATCTACAGGTTTATTGATAGAAGTTCTACGCTTTTCTTGAACAACAGTATATACACCTTAAAACAGGCAGCTATAGAATAATTTATAAATAACTAGTTGATTCAAAAGTTATGTTCAGTTTGTGTGAAATCTGTTAAAAATATTGCTAAAGGTCATTTCTTCTTCCAAATTAAGTTTAATAAATGGCATGTTATATGATAATGTGTCAATGATGAATATTATCTATTTCTTTCTTGAAAAACACTTCAACCACCATCATATTTAAACTACATATTCGTAGATGATATATTTTTTACCGTATTCAGTTTAACATTCAGTCCACCATAAAGGTATATAGAAAAATTCAGAGGCAGAACAAAAAGATAATCTGCTAAATAAAAATAAAGAAGAGTTGAGTTATATAATGGTAAATAAAGATGCAAAAGAAAGAAGGTTTATTGTATTAGACGAAAGGCCTAGTTGAAGCTGATTATGCTTATAATTGAGATATTCAATTTATGTGTGTAATGTACAAAACCACTGTATAGCTTATAGTGTTCGTTTACTTATTATGGCAGATTTCCTCAGAGCAGGCTGGAATACTTCTAGGAAGAGAGACACGTGAACAGATATCCAACATTTGACAAATAAACGGAAATGCTAGAGAAGCCAACCATGCTGTATATCTCTGTTTTCTTGATTATCAGAAGGCATTTGACAGCTTAAAATAGGATAAATTATAACACATTCTTAACTATCAAAAAAACAAACCATGAAAGCCATCTTTACGGACTAGAAACGACCGATTTATCGAACATCAAAACAACATGCCCAACATCAGTTAAATGGGGTAAGACTGATGTTGGGCATGTAACCAACTACCTTAAGGTAGTAAACCAATTCGTCTATCCTGACAATTTAATAATGACTGACATGACTCATGAGATCAAAAGATGATATGAGATGGCAAGAAATACAAAGCGAAATTTGCAGAAGATCTGAATGGATAGGGACCAAACACATAACAAAAAGAAAGAAATAGTAAAAACCTTAGTTTTCCAGTATCGCTACATCCCACTGAAACATCGACCATTAAAAACAAAATCTCAAGCGCTTCGATTCTTTTGAACTTTGGCGCTGGATGCGGTTCTTTCGCATTCCATAGGGTGCCAGATGAACAACGCATCCATTATTCAACAAATTAATGAATCCACTCAAATTATTCAATAACGAATACTTCTTCGGCCACATTGAACACAGGGATGGTAATAACCTGGAAAGACTGATGGTAGATGATGATGGTAGATGATGATGGTAGATCGAGGGTTCTAGATCACGCGACCTATAAGATCGATTTGAAACTTTTGGTACTGTCTCTAATACAAAATCTCCTAGAATTCATGTTCAAAATTTAATGCTGAACGAGATCTAAATTGGATGAAATGTTTTTTTTTTCTCATTTGATATCGATGCGGACAGCTGATAGATACCTTCGAACCATAGAAATATATGACGCTTATTTTGTAAGTTGATCTTTTCTAGTCGTTCCAACATTTGTCATTAAAAATTTTAACAAAAATAAACCAACACACTTATTGATCTTCCTAACATCTTGTACAGTAGATTTAAATGGTTGATTATTACGAGGATAGAGTGAAAAGTCAGATAGTTTTTAAATAAAATATTTATAAAAGAATTGATCAAATTTATTTTTATCGATTTATTTTTCAACGTAGTCTCTTATTAGCTTGATAAAAATTCGTCCAACGATTTTCTAACTATGCAAAATAGTGCTCCATTTCGGCGATGATTTCTTCATTTCATGGGATTTTTTTTCTGCCCACCATTTCTTCATGTTTTGAAAGAGAAAGAAAGAGAGGTTCAAGTCTAGAGAACAAGATGGATGTGGCATCAATTTCTCCAGATCTCTCTTCATATTTGGAAAAAAATCGAAGGAAGTTGGTATCAATTCATATAGTAAATTTGCTGTTGTAACGAGGGACAAATCAGCGGGAGCACAGCCGTGGTAATGCAGCACTTTTTTCTTCGCCAAATCAGGGGCAGAATCAAACCTTAATCAACTTTTCGTAAAGTTTGATTGATAATTCAGCTTACGACTCTCCCGTGATCGCCTTTGCCAAATAATCTATGAAGATAATGCCTTTTGAATCCCAGAAAACCTTTCCGCCCGACGGAAGTGTCTTCACTTATTTTAGGGCAGGTTCGCTAGGTAAAGCCACTGTTTTGACTGTTCTTTCGGTTTTGGCGTGTAGTGATAAATCCAAATTTCATCAACAGTCACGAACCGTCGCAGAAACTCTTTCGCACTCATATGCATTTAAACCCTGCTGAGAAGTGATTACTTGATTCCATTTTTGGTTTGCAGTGAGCAAACTCTAAACCCATCGGACTGATAGTTTTTTCATGCCTAAATGTTCGTGTAGGATATTGTATAAGCATTCATCGCAATAGTTAAATATGATAGCATGGATTTTGCTGACAATCTCCTCAACGGGGCGTACTGAGCGCGGAGCGTCACAGCTATTGATTCAAACACTTCGAAACTCACTGAGCCACTTACGAAACTACACAATAATATGCCCTACCATGAAATGTGAAGGAGTGGAGCTTAACGTGATGATTTTGCCATGTACAAAGTAATGTTTAATCAACACACGAAATTCGTTTGTTTTCTATTATAATGAAACAAAACTAAATGTCATATCAGCTTGAAATGCATGGAGCGTTAGTAAAAAGGAAGCTATTTTTCATAAATGTATCATTTGCAAAATATCTGACTATGAACTCAATCTTTGTATAAATATATCATGATTGAAATACGTATTACGAATGTTTAAAAGACATTCAGCAAGCTTAATGTGGATTTCATGTGGAATACATTTTCTTTATGCTTGAATATGAAGATTTTTAACCACAATAACTCAAAAATAATATTTTAATATTTTTTTTAGGATAATCATTGCAACTTAATTATATATTAAGTAAAAATTCAACTACAAGGTGTCCCAAAAGAAAGAGTCTTTATTCATATAGCGATATAAATAAAGGAGAGACGGTCATAAAAAAACCTTTATTAATTATTGAAATAAACATTTTAGAAAATTACTTTTTTAAAAATAATGTCATCCAAATGTAAGCCATCAGACTCACGACACTCATCTAAACAAACAGCAAAATTCCAGTCTCCTCACATACTTTCTGGAATGGCTGTCATTTTGTGTCGGATATTGCACTAAAAAAACCGGTTTATTGACGTAAACGTTCGATTTTAGATAGCTCCACAAGTCCATAGTGCTCAAATCAGGACTACGTGGAGGCCAATTTATGTCACCTCTCCTGGATATCAATTTGTTTCCGAAAACTTCACGAACTCATGGCAGAGACGTGTTTGAAGTGTGTGACGTTGCTCCATCCTGCTGAAACCATGTACTTTAATTATAACCAGCAAAGTTTTATAGTTCAGGTACCACAAAATTGTCCAATATTTCCACATAACGCTTTGAATTAACGATAACTGCGCGTCCTTTGCTGTCTTCAATAAAGTATGGACTGATTATTCCTAGCGCTGACGTTGCAGCTCATACAGTGACCTTAGGCGAATGTAAGGGTTATTGATGCTTATGTTTCGGGTTTGTTGCACTCCAGTAACGACAGTTCTGCTTATTTTCATAAACGTTAGTATGAAAATGAGCCTAAAATCATTGTTTTTGTAAATTTCTGGCACACTGTTTCCTAGAAATACTCCATACCGACTAAATTCCTAAACACGAGGCTATCGATTGACATGCGCCCCGCGCTCGTTACACTGGTGGCGTTTGCGCAGTGAGTCAACGAAATAGAAACTTTCTTATAGGACACCTTGTATTTTATTGTAGTTAATGTAAACAGCTAGTGCCAAAAGAAAATTAATGGTGCATGTTTATTATTCAAGTTGAATATAAATAAGACTACTAAAAAGTGTGATTTAATCAGAAAGAAATTAAAATAGACAATAGAAGTTAAAAATGGATACTATTCAATAAAAAAAAATATATACAAATAAGTACGATTGACTTAACTAAGAAAAAACTGATGAACCATGCTAAAGAGGTTCTTTTCTAGTAGTGGACTGAAAATAATTAGATTAATGGTCCAGTCAAGCTAGCAATTCTTGTATTGGAACCTTCAGTGTAAAACACTAAACTCGAAGAAATTTAGCATTAAGCCCCAAATCAATTTTTTAAACTTCTCAGCCCCCGATTTGTTAACCATGTTAACGGAACTATCTTCTATTTATATCAGAACCGCACCTAATCATGAACAGTGAAGTTAACAAAACGTTATATTAACAATTGAAGTTGATTTAATGGAATAGGTCTTTGTCCCGGTTTGTATATTGTTATTTTACCCCTATTGTATATTGTTATTTTACCCCCCTATTGTTATTTACATTTTTAACAAGTTACTAATATCTATATTATGGTCATGTTCGAGTCCATGTTGGGCAACATAAGATTTTCCATTCCTCCCATATTTAATGTGGGCAATATTATCTTTATATCTAGTTAATATGGATCTTTTAGTTTGCCCAATATACATTCGATCACAATTGGATTCGATTTTGTTGTGCTTTATCCTTTGGATTACCCAGGACTTCTCTTAAGATATTATATGGTTTGTAGACTGCTTTAATGCCATTTTTTTCAGCCTTCTGTAGTCCACGTGTTAATAGGGCATCAAACTGTATTACCACGAATTTATTTATATTATGTTCTTTTTGAAAAGTCGAAGATTAGTTCACTGCTTGTCTAAACTTATGTTTTCTAATTAACTTAATCTATCCACAATATTGTTATTATAATAATTTACTTCGGACACTTTGTTAATTAATTTTATTTTTTTGTTATAATAATCTTTGTTTAACGAATTTAATTTTTAAATAGATCTTAATCTTTTTTAAGAAACTTTACAGCTAATGTTCCTTTAAGCAAAGATAATTATTAAAAAGAACTAAAATTAGTTAAGGAGGTGTCCGAAAGGATCTTTGATTTTTCAAAAAGAACAGAACAAAAATAAATTTTTGGTAATACCGTTTGATGATAACGTTCCATTAGGGTAGTTTACAAACCATATAATAAATTAAGAGAAGTCCTGGGTAATTGAAAGGATAAAGTAGATCAACATGAAAAATCGGGGATTTATGAAATTAGTTATCAATATTGACCCAGAAGGTGTATTGGGCAAAGTAAAAGATCCGTATGAACCAGATATAATGAATACACTGTCCATATTAGAAATGTGAGAAACGACAAACCTTGCGTTGCCCAATATGTACTCGAGCATGACCATAATATATTTAAAACTTGTTAAAAGTTATAAAACCATGAACTGGGATAAAAGACCTCTTTCGTTTAGTCGACTTTATTAATCATTAATGTAACGCTTAGTTAACTTCAGGATTCATAACTTTTATACGCGTCATTATGAACGATTATCATACAAATAGATACAATAACAAATATAACAAATAGATACAATACATACAATAGAACATTGTTTTAGAATTAGATCAAAACATCTCCTGATGATGCTAACATAGTTACCGAAACGCCTGTCGAGAATATTAAATAATTGATTTGGTGTTTAGTGGAAAAATTTCATCGATTTTAATCAAGTTATGTAAAATAATGTAATATAATTTAAAACAAAACTTTTGAATCAACGTAGAAATATTTGACATTATACTTACCATCTTGCGCGTTAACAGAACTCCTTCTACCATCGAATTGTCCCATATCCTCTAAACCTAATTTATTGTTAATTGAATGAGATGGAAGAGAATCTACGTTACTGGCAGTGGTCTCGTCAGTTGTGAGACTGTTTTGGGACGAAGTTCTAGCTGTTACCGCTCTGGTGATGTTTCGTATTAGGGACCATAACATAAAGATTATGGTCAGCATCGCATATGACAATGTTTCGTTATGTCTGTGCTACATTATGAGCTACCGAATATTACAAGACATTTTTTTTGTTTGTTTCGTGATTAATAGTCTCGTTGCGACCTGCAATATGAGTAAAGTTTCAACGAAATGGGCCTGTCGGATTATTTTGATGGATAATTTATTATTGTGTAGGTATTGAAAAAAGCACCTTGTGTTACGATTCGGTTTCTTCCAAATACATATTTTTTCCCTTTGAAGGCGCAATACGTCACACTTAAAGTTTCTATACATTTTTATACGAATGAAATATACTTAACTGTGACTTTGAGGTATATCTGAGGCGCATATATTCAGTATATATGCCAAATCGACCACTTTTGAGCCCGACACCTTTTGATTTGACTGAAATTTGTACATGTTATAGTACCCTACCAAATTCTTTTCTGCGATTTTTTCTTTTTTTTTTACTCTGCAACAACCCTATTTTTTTCAACCGGAAATAAACTATAAAATTTGCAAAAAACTGGCGTTTTTTTTCAAATAATCATAACTTTTCCAAAAATTGACCAAATAAGAGGTTTTTTTTTAATTATTTGTCTTATTTAGTCAATTTTTGGAAGAGTTATGTCGCCGGCTTTTTGAAAAATGTATAACTTTTTTCTGGTTAGTAAAAAAAAATTGAAAAAATCAGACTAGTATTTAGTAGGGTACTATAATATAAAAATTTCAGGCAAATCAAAAGAGGTCGGGTTTAAAAGTGGTCGATTTGGCATGGAACGCTCCATATGTAATATATTTATATTATGTAATATATCCATACACAAAATAGATCAATACAAAATATTAAGTTAAGTGCTTTGGCACTGACTTGGAATGGACTATGAGTAGTCAACAGCCGAGAAATGGCTCACAGCAAACGAAAGTGATTTTCTGTGTTTGTCGAGATATATTAAGTTCTGTGTAATCGCTCACAATAATTATGAATGATTTTTAACAATTTATATTAATCATTTAATGGGCCTATTAATTAGGTGTGTTTGAAACCAAATAAATTGCTATTCATAAAATAGTACAACACAATATATTACATAGTCAATTGATTTTCGATAATACAATAATATAATAATTGTTGATTTAGTTGATTGTTCATTTGTATTGCTTTTTAAGTTTTAGCTTATGTATACTTAGTGCTTATTATATACAAATATCTAAAAACCATACCATCCGATAGTTTAATTCGATGATTATTAATTTATACTGAACATTAAAAATTATGTTTATAACGCAAATTATATAAAATATAGAAATAGAGGGTATATCTACAATATCACTTTCAAGTATATTACTCAAGTAATAGTTAAAGACTAGTCTCTTCCACTTTATAATGTAAAAACCAACTGGAATTTATTCAAACGCGGATTGGAAGACAAAATTACTATAAATTATCCTTTAAAAACTAAAAATGGAGTATTTAATTCAGTTGAAATTCTAAGCACAACAATACAAGAATTAGCTTCGGAGACCATACAACAAAAGCAGCATAGAGTAAATGGTTTTCCACAAATTGTCAGGGAAAAATCATTGATAAAAGATGGCTACAAAAGAAATGGTGAAGAGATCCATCTGAGAAGCGAAAATTAAACAACTTATCAAGGGAAGTCAAAACTCTTCGTGATGAAAAGTTTTACATTTCAACAGTACCTTATCTATCTGGGTTCGATTAAGGAAAGTGATTATTCTCTAGAAAGTCGACAATTCGAAATTTTAATCCGAAGAAAACTCCAGAATATGATTTAAATTAATGCATATGTACTCAAAATACTGCTTCCTATTTCTTTTAAACTTTAATTATTTATTCAATGGTGTATAATTTAAGCATTTATTCAATGGTATATTAAAGTTGATTGACAAAATGAAAAAGCAATGTAAATCAAAAGAGATTCACCCATGTGTTAAATACGGGGAGTGCACTGGATAGATGACTGACCTAGAGTAAACAGATATCGCCCAAAAAAAAACAATTAAGTTTAACATTAGTAAATATATATTGGCTTCTTGATCACGGGTAACAGCAAGTAATTCAAATATTGAAAACAGAAAAAAAAAGATTTTAATTAGAAATTTTACGTACCACTACTAATGCCCCGTGGTATTTTTCAAACAGTACAATCCATTGAAGAAATAAAGCTCTCTCTTTAACTCTAACGAAAATAGATGCTTAAAGAGAATAAAACTTGTAAATCTATACTTTAGAACATAAAAACAAAACCCCAATTAAATAGGCCTAAAATATGTTGTAATATAATTTATCGATGAATAAAAAGTCTTCCTGGCTCCTTTTTAGATAATTCCAATAATATTGTTTATTGTTATACTTAATATATTGCAATAAACATAGAAGTTAAAAAAGCTTAAAAAGTTATTATTTAATTATTTTTTATTGGAAAAAATGGCATGTATGAATTAATACGTTTTTTTTTTATACGTTTATTTCAGTCCATGTAAAATCGTTTCATTTGTTGTAGATTATAAAGACAAGTGAGGTTAAAATCATTATAAATATTATTAGTATGGAGCTAATTTTTACGAGCTCCAGTCAGGTCATCGTCCAGGTAGGAACTGCCAATATTGACAATTGGCATAGCCTGGTGCCACTTATTATTTACCAAGCCTTAGCAGCTAAACATTGGCACAAGCTTCGGTCCAAAACTGGGCAGCCGATCGATTAGTATTAAAGTTAAGCCTTGAAAACTGAGCATTGGCCAATCCTCGATGCAAGCTTCAGCTTGAATTTGATTTTCAAGTACCGCTACTCAAAATGCTCAAATTATTTTTGTATTTTTTGTATTGTACAGTCCACATTTTGTAGGTAATAGGTAATAAATAACACATATTAATGAAATAAAAATATAGATCTATACAAACTGATTATCTTTCATCTTTCACAACATATTTATTAATAAATGTATTCTTATCTACAATGAAAATAATAACTACTGAAAAACACGGCTCACAAAACTATTCATATAGTTTCAGATATTAAGCAAAGCAGGTAAATGTCAACAAAAATACAATGATGTGACATGTGTAACAATACTTTTCAGTATCGTCTCCTGTGTCAGTGAAACAGGTGAGATAAATGTTTTTTTTAATTTCTGTTGATTATGAATAATAAAAGAAGTGAAACAGGTGTTGAAATACGAAATTTAATTATTAAACGCCGGAAAGATGGAAAGTCTTACGGTAAAATCGCTAAAACTGCAAGAAAAAATAGAGCTACAGCACAGTCGATTATGCAAAAAATATAGAAAAACCGGTAATATTAGTAACAACCCCAGATCCAGAAGACCAAGAGTATTAAGTAACCGTGATATACGTTTGTTAAAAAAAAAATCCCCAAAAAAGCGCTCCGACCTTAGCGTCCGAGATAGCAATAGCTACTAATAAAATAGTACATGCTGAAAATGTGCGCAAAATATTAAGAAGTAATGGTTATAACGGAAGAATGCCTATAAGAAAACCTTTAATTTCAAACACTTTTAACTTATGCTTTGAGGTATCAAAACGAAACTGCTAATTTCTGGAAGCAGGTGTTGTTTACTGATGAAAGTAAGTTCAATATTTATGGGCGTGATGGACGAGACAAAGTTTGGAGGAAGGTTAATGAGGAATTAAAACCTGAAAATATGACACCAACAATGAATCATGGAGGCGGCAGTGTTATAGTGTGGAGTTCAATGGCGGCAGCTGGAATAGAAAATTTACACTTTATTGAGGGTATACTGAATCACATGAAATATATTGAAATATCGCGTGCTAACTTGTTTCCTAGTGTTGATCCCTTAGGTCTTGGCAGACGTTGGATACTGTAACAAGCCAATGATCCTAAGCACACCGCCCACAACGTGAAGCAGTGGATACTTTATAATGTCCCCAAAACCCTTAATCATCCTCCTCAGTCAACGAATTTAAATTCAGTTGAACATATCTGGAAAAAATTGGACCGGCGCATACGAATTCCAGAAGTGCGATCGACAATAACAGATGTAAGCACTCTTAGAACAGCTTTGGAAAGGACATGGTCTATGATTTCAGCGGCAGTTACAGAAAATTTAGTTTTGGCTATGACTAGATGATTACAGGCCGTTATAAATGCTAATGGAGGTCCCATGAAATATTAAATTTGTTATATTTTTTTTATTAGTCATTAATTAAGTATGAAGACTTTTGTGAGCAGTGTTTTTCAATATTTGTGAGTAGATAAAATTACATTTGTTAATAAATATGTTGTGAAAAATGGAAGATAATCAGTTTCATTAGGTCTATATTTTTTATTTCATTAATATATGTTATTTATTACCAATTAACTATAAAATGTGGAATGTATGAACACTTTTGTGAGTCACTGTGTGATATATACCGTGCTAGCCAAAAGTCCCTCCTCCCGTCTTTTGCACGGTTGTACTTAAACTAATGAAATTTGGAATGTGAAAATGACTGCACGTAAACTCCTTTTCTAGTGATAACTGATGACGTAATCATCATAGATGGCGTCACAGTGCCATTGTGACGGTCATTTTCAATGGGATTCTATGGCAAGCAATACCTCGTTTGAAGCGTACTTAAAATGGCTATTTAACCATGCTAATTTTATTTGAATTTAAGGTAGTTTTGACGCATAAAATAAATAAATGCTAAAATTTCAGTTTAGCGTACAATTAATACAGATTCACAAGTCCACCTCTGGACAACTGTCAAATTTTTTTTGGAATTTAAAAACGTTATTTAAACGATTTTGTAATTTTTCAACTTATTTTACTTTTTCTGCTTATACATGGTTTCAATTTTTGAATATTTTCTTTTAAAAATTTTTATATTTTCTTTCTAATATTTAATGTTTTAATTTCTAAATAAACACACTGGTACGTACTTTAGAAGACAAGCTATCAGCTATCTTAATGCTTCGTGAATGCGGAAAGAATCCCACTGCTGCGGAGCGCTTATATTATTAGAGGTATCCCGATCGCCCTATATCGAGGATTTAGTTGAGGAAGCTTTTCCATACATTTGAAACAATAGGTAGTCTTAAAGATGCAAAACGATTTGACATATCAAAAATTTCTAGTGACAAGGAAATTGACATAATTGCAGAAATGGTAGTAAACCCTGCTTGTTCTACAACCTAAGTTGCATCTACCTGTGAATCGGTCATAGAACGGTGCACCGGGTGTTCACCCTTAAGAATTAAAAATGGTGCATTAACTTTCAGATGACTACCCCAACCGAAGACTGCAATTTTGTAAAAATATGACCACTACAATTGATCAAGAGCCAGATTATTTAAAAACAATTTTCTTTAGTGACGAAAGTACTTTCTGCCTCAATGGAAATGTGAACACTCAAAATGTAAGGTACTGAAGTGATACAAATCCTCACGTTTTTACTGAGAAACATACACAGTTTTGAGAAAAAGTAAATATCTGGGCAGATATTCTGGAAAACTATATAGTTTGGCCTTGAATGGCACCTTAACCAGTAAAGCATGCCTGGAGATGTTAGAGACCGCGATTGAGCCGCTAATTCTCTTAAGATGGAGCCCCTCCTCAGTATTTTCCTGCAGAAAAAACATTATTTGGATCAAGAATATCATATATTTTTTTCTTTTTTTGGGTTTTTCGACACAATCTAAAACTCAAACAAATATAAAAACTATTTGTACTTATGTAAATAAAGAATAAAGAAGAAGATATTTTTGATATTTTTTGAGTTTTAGATCGTGGCGAAAACCCTAAAAATAGAAAAAAAATATATGGACAGGCCACAATCATTCAGACATTACTTCAGGAATATCATGGTAAATGGATTGGACGATGACTTCCGATAGAATGGTCGGCTCCATCACCAGATTATACACCTTTGGAGTTTTTTCTGCGGGGATACCTTAAATCTAAAGTATACGCTACAATATTTGACAGTATTGATGTTTTAAGACAACGAAATCTTGAAGATTGTAGAGCAATTTCTGCTGAAACATTTGAACGAGTACGAGAAGAGTTTACCAATACGATGTTTTAATGTCAGGAAGTAGGTGGAGCACATTTTGAACATTTATTGTAAGGGCGGACTTTTAAATCTGTATAAATTATACGCTAAAATGAAATTTTAGTATTAATTAATGCATCAAAACTACCATGAACCCAAAAAAAATTAGTATGGTTGAATAGGTCTTTTAAATACCTTTCATACGAGGTCTCACTTGTCATAGGATCCCATTGAAAATTATTGGTCACTATGACACTGTGAGTCCATCTATGATGATTACGTCATTAATTATCACTCGAAAAGTAGTTTACGTGTAGTTATTTTCACATTCCAAATTTCATTAGTTTAAGTATACCGTTTAAACGATAAAGGAGGGGAAGGGACTTTTGGCTAGCACTGTATATATATATAGCCCCACCCATCCCTTACATGTTTCGTCTGTTGGCAGTTAAACTCATTGGGGTACCGACATATGCTCTCTCGTCAAGAATAGGGAGTCCCTCAAACAACCCATACTTTCGCCGGCTTCTCCGCGGATGGCTAATACATATATTGAACGTAGTCCAAAGAAATCAAAAAAACTGCATATATATAATCCAGTGTGGAAGCATATCGCATAGAGATCAAAACCTGCAAAGTTTTACACATTTTCTTGCAAACGTTAAAGTCGGAGCCATTCATATAAATTAAAAAAGCTCAATTATCAATAATAATATGTCTGATATTGACCGGGATATTAGTGATAGTTCAAGTGAACAAATTATTAATTCATCGGGATTATAATTATAATAACACTAGTGAACCTGAAACGTTATTCGGTGAATATAACAATTCATTTTTTAGTTATTATTTTCATGTAATAAAATAAGTAACATAATTATTAATTATGTAGTGATGTAAGATGGCTTGATGTATAGTGACCAAGTAAATTCCTCACCTGGCAGTTTCAACATTGAATTGAGATCCGAGCAAAGTATAATTGATGATCTACTTCACAGAGTGCAGATGGATACAAAAGAACCGACGAACTTTTATGACAAACTCCTGGAAACAAAAAATTGGCATGGCCTTACCAATCGAGGATGAACATATGTTCCTGGCATTTGATCAAGATATCAAAATTAATCTCGAGATGCAAGCAGCATTATTAAATATTTAAAATCTTATTTTATTGGAATCCTGACGGATCCAGATTACAATAAATGACAGTAAGATCCATTAGGAAATTAATTTTTATATATATTGAATTATTAATAACATTGCAGTTTTTGTAGCAAACTATGTTTTAAATTTTGACGGTTGGGAGCTTAGATTATGATAAAGATATTAAAATGATCAGGCATGAAATGATATAAAAAATTGTGCAAGTATTATATAGCTGGTCGAAAAGCAAAAGGCATCGCCAAATTGGATTTCAGTGCTTCCGGCACGTATACTTTAATAAAAAGTAAATGGTTTGTATATTATTATAATACTAAATATTTGATATGTGTTTAACATCTAATTAATAATTACAGAATTTATTGAGGATAAACATTTTAATGGAACGGAAAACAAAAAAAATATTAACAAATGTAAGCTCATTTTTTGCAGGGGCAGGAGATCGTGAGGGTGGAAGACGTTTACGCAACACAAACTAATAATAATAATAATGCAAATAATTGCATATTAAGAATTATATATTTTTTGTTAAATTTAATTTAAAGAAGGTATTTTATAAAAATACACTAAATTCAGTCGTATGGTGAAAAGAGTTATGTAGTATATAAAACAAAAAAGTATACTACAATACATTATAATTATAAAAAAGTATACAAAACCCCGGGTTTAGGTCAATATTGACTTTTCGTTTCCCAAGGCTTGGACCAGTATTGCTATTTTGTTTCCCCAGGCTTGAGCCAGTATTGACTTTTTTGTTTCCCAAGCTCCCAAGTTTCCCAGCTCGCCCCAACCCTGGTTCTTTTATTTCCCAAGGTTCAGCCCCCGGGCACCATTCCAAGGCGTCGACCAACGCTCGGCCAATGGCCACGCCAAGGCTCGGACAATTTAAAATCGATTGGCCGTGACTCGGATCTGACCTAGGTCAATGGTTCTTTCCTACCTGGGTGTTTATCAGTGTATTTAGTTATAGTCGTACACTACTCAATCCTTCTATAGAAAACTGAATACCTTTAGCTCAATTTACTTCTTACAGTTACTTTTTGGCAGGAAACAAATGTTTTTTTTTTGTATAAACATAATGTTGCTTTTTTTACAATTTTAACATAAAAAAAAACGAAACAGTCCATTATACTCACAAAAAATAATGGAAATTAATTTATAAACATTTTGGCGACAAGTGATACTGCATGAAACGATTTATTCACTTATATTTTTGACAAGTTCGATTTCTAATGATCAGATATCCTAATTTAATTTGCGTAGTATTATCCAAGACAGTTTTTATAAATCTGTGTTTCCAGAGCATGTTTAAAAATCGATTTCCAAGTTCCCGTTATTAAACCAATTAATTAAATAGTAGTGGTTATAAATGGAGCAACTATTCTATTTCAAATAGTTTCTTGACGATAAAAACATCATTCTTTATAAAAAATGTTCAATTTTGTTTTGCGAGACGCAGCGGTGGCATATAATTGTATTAGGTAGCTAAATGCCTTTAGAGCATTTTTAGTTGTCCTAAGCCATTCAAAGCGATATTAAATTTATATAGCAATATTTATTTTAAATATTCATTTCATCACTCTTATAATAGTTATATCTTTAGAATAGTTAGAATCGAAAGGTTTCATCTAGACTGCCTCCGGAAAATCTTGAGAATAATGATAGAAATAATAATAAAAATCTCCAAACAGAGTTGAATTCACAAAACCATTCGTCACATTTTGACTAATGAATTGGAGATGAAGAAAATTTGCTGAAAACCTGGGCCCTTGACAAAACACTATTTTCATGGACCTGTTGTGTTTGAAAAAGTTTCCGTAACACTATTTGTAATGTTGAAACAAAACTTGATAGTGCATCGTTGCTCGAAATTGCCGTCACTCATTTTAAGAACGCACTAGAAAAGGATCACTAAGAGACTCTACGGTAGTTCAAACTTGAACTGAAGACGCATCAGATAATGGTCCATCTCCTCTCCGAAGGGAAAGCCGACAGTGTTGCCGGATCGAACGGTATGCCACCTATCTCATTACTTTATTTACACACCTCGTATACTAGTGATATGCCTTAGAAATTTCATCTGAGAACCCATCAGTAGATTTTACAAAACATAATCTATTCTTTTGAACATCTGAATGTAATACAGTTGTAATAAAAAATGGTTTTATAAGCGCGAGATAATCAAAAACAAGTGAATAAAAAAAAGTCACGCTGTAAATATTCCAAACGCGCCTCAAAATTGAAAATCAAATTTTGTAAACACGCTCGAGATAATTCAGTTTCGATTTTTAAAAATTGAAATTCCAACTTATGCTAAAGCTGTCACTGAAAATTTGACAACATTTTTAAACAGGAATGTTACAATCGGGGGGCCAAAAATTAGATTATTATTTTCATTTTAAGTCGATATCATATTATACGCCAGAAGATCACAAACATAATATGATCGGCTTCGAGTCAAAATACGCCCACAAAATTAAGATTATTAAGGCCTCTTTGCTTAGAATAACTTTGCGAAATTTATTTTTTAAATTTTTTCGTAAATTGAGACATACTTTCAGAACTTTGCAATGGGTATTACAAAAAATGCCTGATATAATGTAAAAACTAAGTTTATGACTTAGAAAATAACCTGCAGTTCTTTATTTCTTTAATATTTTTGTCTGTAACACTTAACGATTGTAATATTGTAAGTAAGATGATAAGGGGGTTGCTATTTAACTATCCGGAATTGGCAACAATGGAGTTGCTAGGCGCTATCTGACATATATATATATATATATATATATATATATATATATATATATATATATATATATATATCGTAAAATTTTACAGTGTTGACTGTATACGTACTCAGAACGTTTTGTCATACAGACACTATTTGTGTTGTTTAGTGACTTGAAAATTGGATCTCTGTCCAAAAATTGAATTAACTCGTGAGAGTTTTCATCGGTTTTCGACGTGGATTCTCTCAACAGTCCAACGATTAAGTCATTTCGATTTCTTTTAGGGATGAAGTGCCATTTAAAACCACTGTATATCACTGATTTAGTGAAATCAATCGTAGCCGGCGCTCATTCACAGAAGAATTTAAAGGTCGTCCAAAATCGGTTGTTGTGCTAGAAAACATCGATACTGTGCGCAAACTGATAAAGCAAGATCGTCATGTCGCATATCATGAGATTGAGGCATCCCTGGGCATTAGTATGACAACCATACACAAGATTTTACATGAAAATTTAGCCGTGAAAAAGATTTGTGCGCGTTGGATTCCGTATAATTTGACAATCGCCCAAAAAAGGCTCGTGTCGATTGGTGTAAAGAAATGCTCAAAAAATACAATCATGGTATGTCAAAAGCCGTGTATAATATCTACACAGGTGACCAATCTTGGATCTGTGCGTATGAGCTCGAAATTAAACAGCAGTCGACTGTATGGGTCTTTCAAAATAAGCCAAATCAAACAAATGTTGTTCGCGCAAGAAGCACTTCGAACCAAATGGTTGCCTGTTTTTTTTTGGAATAAATGGATATGTGGCTACAGTGCCACTAGAGAATCATAGATCGGTCAATTCTGAATGGTGCATAACCATTTGTTTGCCTTTGAACTCTTTGAAAAAATAAGAAAAAACAACCAGCGACTCAGGATCATTCTTCATCACGACAATGTGAGGTCTCACACATCAGATTGAACAACTCAATATTTGACCGGTCAAAATATCGAATGATGAGTCATCCGCCGTTCAGTCCTGATTTGACACCCAATGATTTCTGTAGGTGAAGAATAAACTACATAGTCAACGATTATGGACGCTAAAAGAAGCGGTTGATGTGTTCAAAATGCATGTTTTGGAGATACCTCAATCGGAATGGAAAAATGCTATGAAAATTGATTCAAACATATGCAAAAGTATAACGATCATTGCGGAGAATATTTTGAAAAGCAATAAAACCATTTTCTATGATAAATATTTCTTTTTATTTATTATTCGGGATACATCAATAGCAAGTCTAGTTTAATGTATTGCAAGCTCAATGGAATATGATATTTCAACGAACATACAGTGAGAATATATACTTGATAAATTGAAGAAAATGCTTGATGAGCTCCACCATGTTTCAGCCGATATATATGTCTATATGTCTCAGGATGAACCTTACGAAAACAAAACTCATGAACAATGCAGACACGATTTGCGACCACAGGCATGTTAGTGTAGGCGACACCCAGCTGGAACCGGTTTAAGTTTGGTATAAATATATATACATATATATATATATATATATATATATATATATATATATATATATATATATATATATATATATATATATATACCTGGATCATTGCGAAACCTTACGAAAACAAAATTTACATACACCTGGGTCAATCAATTAAGCTAAATAAAGAGAACGAAACAACCCAAATAACAATTATTTACTTCCTTATAAGACTTGCAAATTTTCCACTCAACTCGATGAATCAACTCTACCAAATAACGAAGCAGTACTTTTACATTCGGTACATAAAAGGAGACAAAAAAGAGTTATTATTTGCTAAAAATTTGAAAACCGACTCAAAGGGAGAATCTATATTTAATACCATAAACAAGTTTTTTCAAGAAAAAGAAATTCTGCTACTGCTACTGATGGTGCTCCAACAATGACGGGGTCCAGCATCATAAGGGTTTCATAGTGCATTTAAAACAAGTGGTAACAAATGTACTTGTTGTACATTATGTTATTCAACGTGAGCATTTGACTGCAATAAATCTGAATGAATGTCTGTATACGTTGCTCCATTGTGTTATTACAGCAGTTAATAAGATTAGAAGCAATTCATTGAACGACAGATAACTTGGCCAAGTTTGTAGTAAAAATGATGAAGATTACAACCGCTGGCTGCTGCACACAGGAGTGGTCGTTGGCTCTCAAAAGGTATTTGTCCGATACGTTTTTTTTAGTCTATTTGATTCAGTACTGGACTTCCTTGAAAATAGAGGCGAAAAACTGGACGAAAACCTTAGCTTATTTGACAGACCTATTTAAAATATCTAATAAAGTGCAAAGTGGTGAGTTGAAGTCAATTAAAACAAAATACGTCATAACCGCATTTGTAAGAAAACTTTTTGTGTTAAAACAAAATCTAGGTAAAGGAGAATACTATCACTTTTCCACATTATCAGCAGTGTCTGATACCAGCAAACCAGAAAGTTTTAGTTTCTGCCAATATGTTGATTGCTGATTTTACGGAGTGAGAATAATTTAAACATAAGTATACCGAGTTGGGTTTTAGATCCTTTCGTAACTGCAGATACAACAGAATCATCAATCTTAGAAGAAGAACTAGTAGAACTCACAACTAACGAAGAACTAACAGTAAAATTCAGAAATGGATACCAATAATTCTGGCTTTAAAAAGCAATACCAGCTCTCTACCCTGGATTGTGGGCAATAGTAGAGAAATTTTTAATTTCATTACTTTCATCGAATTTGGTTGGGCGTGGATTCAGTGCAGTATCTAATTAACTGTCTAAGCAAAAGAACAGACTACATATCAATGAGCGTGGCGATTTGAGACTGATGTTAACGAAATAGGAACCCGATATTAACAAATTGTTAAAACTCCACCAGGCTCAACCATCTCATTATTTTTTTTAATTTCTTATTGATTTTGTGTTTATTTTTAAGTTTTTAATAAATAATTCTTTATATTTCATGGTATTTTTAATTAATTTATATTTTGTGATTCTTAATAGATAGACAAACAAAATAGGTATAGATACTGTGCAACAATTTTAATAATAAATTTAACTCAGGTAGCCGATACTTGAGGGAAATTCATTTTAAATAAATAAGCAAGATTAATATCTGAAATTTCCACTTTATTTAAAATTGTATGTTTAAAAGTTGTTTCGACACAGTGCCTTTTTCAAATAGAAACTATGTTCACAGTTGCATGTAACATTGTTTGTATTTAAAAAGGCACTGTGTCTCGAAACAATTGTTATACATACAATTTTAAATATAGGGGAAATTTTAGATATCAATCTTTGCTTATTTATTTAACATTTTAATATTTGGTATAATTAACTCTCATAGAAGACAGAGCTCTTATAAAAAAGATGAATATATTTGTTGTAAAGGGGGCGATAGTCCAGAAAAAGTTGGAAACCTCTGGACTAAGATTTGCTGAATAACTCTCGTCAGAGGGAAAGTCCCAACTCAATGCAGATATTATATATTTTGTACCTTTAGGTTACATAATTACATTCCATCAACTACGTTGAAACATCATAATTAAAATTTATACAAACACTGCCTAATCCTTTAGATAGATAAATTGTTTTTATAGAATTTTGTTTTTGAAAAAATTTAAAATGTTTTGAGGTTCGCTGTCTATGTCGACCTGTGGTGAACACACATTAACTTATTTCCTCCGGGTTGTATAATACTCATTTTATATTATCCGTAACAATTTTCTACTGGAAATATTTTCTTATAAAATCGACTCAAAACATTGCCGTGTTGAATTCTTTATTTTCCAGGCTCAAGTTTGTTCAATTTCCTTGGCATCGAAGTTTTGTTCTTGATCAATATGTTCTCAATTCGAAATATAATCTGTATCTCGAAACCTCCGATGTTATTTGTATACGTTTTATACATGGCGGAAAATAATGTTATTACAATGATGGCCATTGAAACAAATAAACTCACCACTTTTCACATACATATCATAAACAAACACTCGGTGACTTAGAGTCCACTGGGACATGATGGACACTAAACAGGATGGTAGGGAGACTAATAGGCATTTGCCGCAGGTTCCCTCTCCCTCTACTAGCGGAGTACTACCTATTTCAAAACATGTCCGTTTCCACTAGACAACACTACATTATTAATTTATAATGTAATGGCACTTTTTGGATATTCCCTGGGCGCTTCCTATTCGATATGTGTTTTTACTGTTTCGTAAAGGTATGTCCACACCGGGAAACAAAGTGTTGGCAACATCAGTCAACACTTTGTTGAGACATATCAACATGTATCTGGATACATGTTGTAAACAATGCTGTCCATCCATCCATCCATCCATCCATCCATCCATCCATCCATCAAACAATCCATCAGCTTGTTGCTTGTTGACAGGATACACGAGAGCAACATCCCAACAATTTCTAACACATTTTCAGTGTAAAGTATATGTAAAATAATACAAAGCCAAGATTCAACATTATTTTTTGTGAACATCCTAGGTATTATTGATTGATTTGTCCGTTACTTTGTGATAGTTAATTTTTTTAAAAAGGAATAAAACAATGTTTTACTTTGTTATCTATCACTTTTATCTTTATAAAAGTGATAGATAACAAAGTAAAACATTATGTCCCGAAAAACTGTCTAATTCCAATTTCAAGTCAATATCATCTTAACTATCGGTAAATTAGTGACATTTTGCCATGAATTTGATATACGTAAAACACAGGAGATACAGTATACTCAGTTTTGTCAGCTACTTACAATTTTTATTCCTGTTAATTAATTAAAGTGATTTCTACATTCGTGGATGCTTTGATTTGGTAATTACACTAAGAAAATTAGATCCATCCATCCGTCATCAGCCTATTGCAATCCACTGCTGGACGTAGGTCTCCCTTAAGTTGCGTTTCAGGTCATCAGTCCATCTGGTGGGGGAC
Organism: Cosmopolites sordidus; assembly: GCA_031761425.1. Classification (NCBI taxonomy): domain Eukaryota; kingdom Metazoa; phylum Arthropoda; class Insecta; order Coleoptera; family Curculionidae; genus Cosmopolites; species Cosmopolites sordidus. The sequence continues at coordinate 1,236,494 of JARFXV010000944.1, read as the reverse complement.
GTCCTCTGTTTCTGAAGGCTTCTAATCTTGGTCTTCATACGAGGATACGTTTTGTCCACTTGTCATCAACCGCTCTCGCAATATGATCAGTCCAGTTCTACTTCAACATCACTATTCTTTCTACGGCATCAATTACTTTCGTTCGTTTGCGTAAAATTGCAGTAAATAAAATAAAGAAATACTTGTTTAAAAAAGCGTATTACTCATTATATGATTTTTTAGTGATATGGACAGATTTAATATAGCTAAATAAAACATTTGTATATTTTATATTAGAATAGTATTCATTATTAGTGGAAAAATGTTATTGATTATGTTAATTTTCCTTTTAAATGTTTATTTTCTTTTTTGTTATTTTTTGTCTTTTTTATTATATTTATTATTTTACGTTCACAATGTTCCGTGCCAATATGGCAGTTACAAATGTACATTTAATTGGTACAAATAAATCTTTATCTGTCTATCTATCTATCTATTAAGGAAACACCAAGGGAGTATGATTTAACGCCTTTAGATTATTTCTTTAGGGTTACTATAAGTTAAATATTTAGTATATGCCGGTAAACCCGCAACTATTGACGCCTTGGAAGCCAACATAACTTGGACAATTCCGCAATATGCCCGCTCATAAGACCGCAATTTCTTGAAAAAGCGATCGGAAATTGATTTGACAGAATGCGCTTTGTCAGAAGTATAGTGCACTTTGTAAGTAGTAGTCAGGTGAATATTTGTTCGAAATATTAATGCCATTTAATAATATTTCACGTAATACAAGTAGAATTTAAAGTTTGGACGCACTAAAAAAACACCCTATATACTGGGTCGCTATTATGTATGGAAATGGTCAAATATCTCGAGAACGCTTTGAGATTTCTTAATGAAATTTTGTACACAAACATCATATATTCATATTTTTTCTTGTCGCATATTTGAAATCCAAGACTAACTTGATTCTTTAAACGATAACAGTACTTGAATTTGGCATCGTTGGAAAAAGCATTTTTTTCTGAATTCAACGATGTAATTATTGTATGTTTTTTTTTCAAAATAGATTTTAAAAAACGCTGAAAGGTGTTTTGGTCTGTGTTAGGGTAAATATATTTTTCATTTAGTAGCTATAAAACGCTAAAAAACTATGGAGAACAGATGAAGTATTTGATTACACTTGACAACTTTTAACGTCAGTTTGTGTATGTATTTAACTGAAAGAGAAATAATTGAAATACTAGCAATTAACAAGAAATTCTGGATACGGTTAAAAAAGATATTTATCATCCGAATAAAAATATCACTAAGTCAACAGTTTTAAAAATGGTGAAAATATTCAATGATAGCATTAAAATTAGGAAGACAAAAACAAAAACTATTGACGAAAATTCCTTGAATATTTTAATTGATATAACCGACAACGGTAAAATTTCCGTCCAACAGTTATGATTTAAATCTGTACAACTAAATAACTGTACAACTACAAAATACGATTACTACAACAATTAAGTGAATACGATTTTGATTGAAGATTTAACATACATAAGAAGACATAATGTTTTACTTTGTTATCTATCACTTTTATCTTTATAAAAGTGATAGATAACAAAGTAAAACATTATGTCCCGAAAAACTGTCTAATTCCAATTTCAAGTCAATATCATCTTAACTATCGGTAAATTAGTGACATTTTGCCATGAATTTGATATACGTAAAACACAGGAGATACAGTATACTCAGTTTTGTCAGCTACTTACAATTTTTATTCCTGTTAATTAATTAAAGTGATTTCTACATTCGTGGATGCTTTGATTTGGTAATTACACTAAGAAAATTAGATCCATCCATCCGTCATCAGCCTATTGCAATCCACTGCTGGACGTAGGTCTCCCTTAAGTTGCGTTTCAGGTCATCAGTCCATCTGGTGGGGGACGTCCTCTGTTTCTGAAGGCTTCTAATCTTGGTCTTCATACGAGGATACGTTTTGTCCACTTGTCATCAACCGCTCTCGCAATATGATCAGTCCAGTTCTACTTCAACATCACTATTCTTTCTACGGCATCAATTACTTTCGTTCGTTTGCGTATTTCTATGTTTGGTATTTGGTCTCTAAGAGAAACTCACATCATTATCCGTTCAATTGCTAGTTGTGTCACCCGTATCTTTCTAATTGTCATTGTTGAAGTATATGTACTATATGTGAGAACTTGGAGGACACACTGGTTAAACATTTTTCTCCTCAAACTCTGACTTTAGTGTATATCTCAGATTTCCGAAAGCAACCCATGCAAATCCAATTCTTTTACGGATCTCACGAGTCTGATTCTTTCTGCTGATGCTAATCTCGTGTTCAAAGTACTTAAAAAGATGTAGTTTCCTGTACTCTGATTTTATCGATGTAGACGCCCCCGCCGGGTACCAGGTTTGTCATAATTCGGGTTATTGTGAAGTTGATTTTGAGTCCTACTTTCTTTGCGCGACTCGTCGGCGAATCTCAAGAGGTTAAGTTTTACGCCGTTTATGTTCACTCTTAAGTCATCCTATCATATGTGTTTGCACATTGAAGTAGACTATTAAAAAGTTTTAGTAATTTCATGTGAAACACCTCTTCCTATATGAAATTTGTCTGTGTTGTCGCGGAGTCGGACATTTGCAGTGGCGTAAACAAAATACTGAATAATAAATGTTAAGAAAATGAAAACATTTACTATCGATTCAGTAAATAAATCCAAATGTTAATCCAAAAGTACGACAACTTTATAATTTAGATTTTTATTTCGGATCCCAAATTAAATCTAATTTCTTCAAATAAGTTGAATATTTTTTTAACCTCGACAACTCTGAATAAACTGAAATTAGTTATGTTCGAAATTAAAGCAAAATTCAAATTTTATCTACATTATATAATTTTTTCCAAACTGGTTATAAAAAAGCAAAAAAAAGTTTTCTCTTTATACGCCTGCTCTTCGTAAAAATCCTTTTAAAAGCGTTTCGTGCCAAAAATATGTTTGCGGTATTCTTAACCAAAAGAAAAATTAAATGTAAGTTATGCTGAGGAAACCTGAAATCAAAATGAACATGTAATACCAGACAAAGAAAAGTATATAAAGAAATGTGGACAAAGTTGAGTGTGGATAATTGTTGTCCTAGAGTTCAATAATTGTTTTCCTAAAGTCTGTACTATTTCAAGGGCAAATTGTATAAAATATTGCATTATAGTAACACATATTTAATATACAGAACCTTCATCAAATTCTATAACCTTCGCGGCTAGTGATTAACTTAAACTTAGGAATTTCCATTTTGTTATATTGAATTACTTAGAGATCATACAATTTAAAACCAAAAATATTACTGAAATTTCCCTTAGATCTGTCATCGAGATTTATTATAAATATTTTAAAAGCACCTTTTTAACGCATCTGATTATTTATAAGAAATATTTTTCGTTGTTTGCATTTCATCAACAATATTTTTCATAAAGAATCTACGACATGCCCTTCTTTTCTTCTTTTTTCGTTCCATGGCATCTGCTACGATAGAGCTATTTTAACATTTTGTTTTTACTTTAGGTTCATAATAATGTAGGACTGGTCAAATATTACGTTTATTTTCGTTATTAGTGCTAAACTGTGTGTATAATTCAAAAAAAATATTTACAAAAACTAAAAAAAAACAACAGTAAATGTATGTGGTAGTTTAAGAAAAGATGTGATTTTCAATTAATCATTACCAACTTGTGTTGGTTGTCCACATTTGTCCACATGGGTTTCCAGATTAAATGAAGGCTCTGTGCAAGGGTATAGTGAAAAGACATATTTTTGAATTGAAACGTTTTTTTTAATCAATTTATTTTCCAACGTAGTTATCTTTTAGTTTGATACACTTCGCCAAACGATTTTTTTACGCTTTCCAAAAAGTGCTAACTCTATAATGTTTTTACAGGGTGGTTCAAATAGTTGTTAATTTTTGGTTGCAAGGTAAACAAAATTGAAGGAGGGTAGAAAGTTTGGGTCAGTCTAATTCGGCTTAGGGAAATTTAGTCACCAGGCAGCGCTACATGGAAGAGGTGTCATCATGCAGCGCTCGTTTTGTATGCGCGAGTATTAGCGCAACAACAATTCCGCCTCTATTGCGCACTGTAGAATTCGACATTTCAATCTGCACGATGTTCAGCGATGTCCAAGCTCAGTATCTACAGTTGTGTCTATTGACATGACCATTTAAATAGAATGTTGCTTCATCCGTGAAAATAATATTTGAAACGAAATTTAGAATGGTATTTATTTTTCCCATCATAACTTCAATCAAAATCTTCAATCAAAATCGTATTCACTTAATTGTTGTAGTAATCGTATTTTGTAGTTGTACAGTTATTTAGTTGTACAGATTTAAATCATAACTGTTGGACGGAAATTTTACCGTTGTCGGTTATATCAATTAAAATATTCAAGGAATTTTCGTCAATAGTTTTTGTTTTTGTCTTCCTAATTTTAATGCTATCATTGAATATTTTCACCATTTTTAAAACTGTTGACTTAGTGATATTTTTATTCGGATGATAAATATCTTTTTTAACCGTATCCAGAATTTCTTGTTAATTGCTAGTATTTCAATTATTTCTCTTTCAGTTAAATACATACACAAACTGACGTTAAAAGTTGTCAAGTGTAATCAAATACTTCATCTGTTCTCCATAGTTTTTTAGCGTTTTATAGCTACTAAATGAAAAATATATTTACCCTAACACAGACCAAAACACCTTTCAGCGTTTTTTAAAATCTATTTTGAAAAAAAAACATACAATAATTACATCGTTGAATTCAGAAAAAAATGCTTTTTCCAACGATGCCAAATTCAAGTACTGTTATCGTTTAAAGAATCAAGTTAGTCTTGGATTTCAAATATGCGACAAGAAAAAATATGAATATATGATGTTTGTGTACAAAATTTCATTAAGAAATCTCAAAGCGTTCTCGAGATATTTGACCGTTTCCATACATAATAGCGACCCAGTATATAGGGTGTTTTTTTAGTGCGTCCAAACTTTAAATTCTACTTGTATTACGTGAAATATTATTAAATGGCATTAATATTTCGAACAAATATTCACCTGACTACTACTTACAAAGTGCACTATACTTCTGACAAAGCGCATTCTGTCAAATCAATTTCCGATCGCTTTTTCAAGAAATTGCGGTCTTATGAGCGGTCATATTGCGGAATTGTCCAAGTTATGTTGGCTTCCAAGGCGTCAATAGTTGCGGGTTTACCGGCATATACTAAATATTTAACTTATAGTAACCGTAGGGAAATAATCTAAAGGCGTTAAATCATACTCCCTTGGTGTTTCCTTAATAGATAGATAGATAGACAGATAAAGATTTATTTGTACCAATTAAATGTACATTTGTAACTGCCATATTGGCACGGAACATTGTGAACGTAAAATAATAAATATAATAAAAAAGAGAAAAAATATCAAAAAAGAAAATAAACATTTAAAATGAAAATTAACATAATCAATAACATTTTTCCACTAATAATGAATACTATTCTAATATAAAATATACAAATGTTTTATTTAGCTATATTAAATCTGTCCATATCACTAAAAAATCATATAATGAGTAATACGCTTTTTTAAACAAGTATTTCTTTATTTTATTTGCTGCAATTTTATAATGCAATATTTGCTTTTATTTGCTGCAATTTTGGACTTTAACCGGAAATTTAGAAGAAACTGTTGTATATTTTTATAATCATAAAGTTAACATTTTTTTGAATATAACTAAAATTATATCTTGATGGTAAAAGATCGGATTTATGTCGTGTCGCATACTCATGTTTATTTTGGAATGTATCAAAAAGTTCTTTGTTGTTATATACAAACATAAAAGAATCATGAATATACATGCTTTCCGAAATGAAAATACTTTTTTTAACAAAGATATTTAATAAAGATAAACTATCATTATAACTCAATTTTGAAAATTGCTCGAATACATCTTTTTTGAAGCTGAAATATTCTATACATATCAGGTGAGTTTCACCAAAAAATCAATCCGTATCCTATCCTAGACCGAACGAATGCGTAATACGCCGATATAGCTGCATCTATCCCTACATTTTTGGAAATAACTCTCTAGCCATACGAATATCTTGATATATCTGAAGCATATTTTTCAATATGGGCCCTCCAATCCAATCTCCGGTTAATCACTAATCCAAGTACTGAGGCACATTCTGTCGTTTTAAATACACTGTTGTTAACAAAATTGAGGTCATTACTTTTGCGATTTTCAAAAAGAATGCAATCTGTCTTTGATGCATTCAAAATGAGATCGTGAGCCGAAAACTACTGATCAAGAACCTCGCACGCCCTATATACACTTGCCCGTACATCCTCAATGCTCCTCTCACTAAATATAAGGTTCAGATCATCTGCATACATAGCTGTTTGTTCACTCAACACATTAGTGATCTCATTAATACATAATACAAACAACAATGGCCCCAAAACCACAAATTGCAAAAATAATGGACCCAATACATCGAGTGTTGCGTTGGCTGTATTACATGTGGAGCCGTTCTGATGGAATCACATCTCGTTCAGATAAAACTCCATTCAAATATTTATATAAATATTAACACCACTAAAATTTGCAATTAAACAATCCAAGCAGTTGAATAACAAAGCTCAACTTTCTGCGAACGGTGACGAATTGAGAAATTTGGATCTTCATCAATACTACCAGCAATAGCGTTGTTATTTTCTTCGGAACTCAGAGTTTGTTGTTTTTGTTTGTTGTTTTGTTTGCCTTGTTTTTGTTTTAATGTCGAGTAGAGTTAAATGTTCTGGGATGTTGATCATAATTCAGCTAATACATCGCTCGGTTGGGCATGCATGAAGTGCACTAGTTTGGCGCACAGAATACTGATTTTGTTAATAAAGTTCGACAATTCATAAGCGGTGCTCTGATGTTAAACGTACCATGGTGATTTGCCAGACAATCGAGACACAGATTTACGGACTTGCGCGTAAACTAACAGTTCATTTGACAGCGACCCGTATCGAAAGTTCGGACGCACTAAAAAATTACCTTTTATCTTAGTTCGTTTATCATCGTAGTAATTGCTGCTATATAGAGGTCATTTAGACCCATAGCTATGTGTTAGTTTCTTAGCATTCAATTGCTAATCGCGCTTAACGTCGTTTTTTTTTATCGAACTGGAACTGATGTGCTGATGAAGCTCGATGTGCGGTGGTCATTGTTTTGGTCTTATCAACTCCCACTTATTTTCAAAATAAGAACAACTCTTTGGCGGTCAGTCTAAGCTGATCATTCCATAGGTCTGATTCTTAGAACTTAGAGAGACATTTTGGAACTGGAAGAAATTTTGGAAATTTAAATGAATACTACTATTCATAGTAGTATTCATTTAAAAATGCAGTTAGTTAGATATAAATTTGTCAGAAATGTCGTGAACAAATAAATAACGACAATGCCAATTCAAATTCATATTACATTTTTACGGGAACATTGTTTACGACCTTCTAGCAAAACAACAGTTCTTTAAAATATGTTGTATCGTTTTTTTTTGCAAATATTTATATATTCTTTTACATATATTTCCTTAAAAGATTTTTAAAACATTTTTTTATTCGCTGTCCTTTAAAATAAGTAATTATAATAAGTATCTGACACATTTTTATTCGGTTTACGTGTATTACATTTCAACCAGTAAGTATATTAGTTTCCAACATGTCAACTAGTCACCAAAAACTTCCATACCTGAATTGACGCTTGCAGATACAGTCATAGCAGACAATGCATTCTGTTCCATATATAATGAGAATCGATTCGAATCGAAATCACATGCAAAAATTCCAAATAATTTATTAAAAAGAAACACGGCCTTATATTGGGGCTCATGCCCATTATATACAGCTTGAGATTACTATTATGAGTAATGTTCGTAAAATAAACTAAAACTAATTACAATATTAAAAAATTCCTAATCCTCAATTACGTTGAATTATTTTAGCGAAAGCAATAAAAGCTTGATATAGGTACGGGGAGATTTTTGTTTTATTCAATGTAAAAATTTGCACAAAAAAACTTTTCTTTGTTGGCTCACCTGAAAAGAGAATGTAAAATACACAACATAAACCCATGTCGATGTCAAAATTAAAACAACAGGCGGTGAATAATTTATAACCGATACCACAAATGCTGAATAGAGGTTTGAAAATATGATATTTTGAGTGTCTCATTAATATTCCCCGGAGATCATTCTAAATATATCCGTATTTTAGGTCTCATGTTAATTACAGACTTCCAATTATATTTTGCATAAAAGTAGAAACGCCGGGGGAATAAATAAAAACAAAGGGAATCCAAAAATATTAATATTGATATAATTTTAGTATAATTATAAATTTGAACCATATAGGAAAACAAATGCGCTTTGCGATGGGAGAGGAAAAAAGAAGGGGAATAAACTAATAGGTTTCTGCTGTTTCAAAAAAGAAAAATGTTCGATATTGATAATATTTCCAAGAAAAACCTTTCCAGGTTCCTTTTTAGAGGTGATCTAAGGAAAATGGGCGTTTTAAAAAAGCACTATTCCATTAATTGTTTATAAAAAATATGTATTATCATAAAAATTATCTGTATAATGTTCTTTTATTTTTCAATAGTTAAGTGCGGTAATATTTCATTCACATTAAGTAATATTTTATGAGTAATATTTTATTAACTTTCAAGTGATGACTATTTTCACAAACATGCATTTGCAATTGTTCTGGAAAGTATATGCGTAAAATTCCTCGATTGAGAAATGCAGTTCGAACAATATACATAGTTTTGTTCGTATGGCCTCATCTTGTTGGAACCACACATCCATCCTGATGATTTTTCATATCCGAAGTTATAGTTTGAAAAAATTCTCAAACATGGCTACCTAGCGAGCTGAATTAACGGCTAGTGTTAGTATGGCCCACACTACTCATGTGGGGTTGCTAGTCCCCCATCAGGCACCCCCAGATATGCCTTCCAGATATGGATGGTTCTGCGGAAATTAAATATCCGGGGCGGGCCAAAAATAGCAAAATGAGGACTGATCTGGAGCAGTAAAGAGTGTCTGATCGCAATGGGCTGCTGAAATTGATATTCACGAAGCCGCACTGATGAGCATTGTGTTTTATTCGCCTATAACCTTCCAACAAAGCAAATATAATAAAACGACCTCAGTACCAAGCAGCTATATAAACCCAAGAAACCGAGGGCGCAAAAGAATATCTGTATTAGACCAGGCTGCCACAGGAGAAAATGTTGAAAGAAGAGTTAACATTAAATAGGATATACTAGGAATATCATAAGACAAGAGAAGAGGAGAGGATTGCTTGGCAGTACTCTTAGGATATGTACAATTTTAAAAAGGAAAAGCCAATGAGACACAAGACGCAGTTGGATTCTTCATTAGCAAGAAGGTCATCAACAAAGCAAATATTACGAGGCCCTTTATATAGGAATATCATAGGTCATTGCATAAAAATTGAGCCAATTTACCCCATGAAGACCAAAAAATAAAGGATATATATGAACAAGAAACAGAATCCATTATGAGAGAGCAAAGTACTTATACAATTGTGACTGCGGATTTTAATGCAAACTTGGGTAGAAAAAAAGGAAACAGCTGAAGATAAAATAGGAGAATTTGGTATTGGGATCCGCAATCAAAGAGGAGAACTATTCGTGAGATATCTGGAATAACATGTTATTTGATATAAATACGTTTTTTATTAAGGGCTCAAAGCGCAATTGGACATGGATGACACAGAATGGAAGGACCAAGAACGGGATCGACCATGCTATCGTCTGCTATTGTCTGCATGATCAATAGTCAAAGGTGACAGAATAGTTTTATGATAAACTCTATGAAATGAAAAACATCCCAAAGGAACAATTTCGGAAGGTACTAACCCAAAAAGTGACAAATGTAAACTCAGAAGAAATGCCAGACATAAGCAAAAACCAAATATGCGAAGCAGTAACCTGAACTGATTAGGAGGGCAAGAAATTATAAAATATCTGAAAATCCTTCTTAATAAATGCTTGACACAAGAAGATATACCTAGTGACGGGAATTAATCTCTGACAATATTAATGTTGAATAAAGGCCAAGCGCTTTTAATATCAATTTCTCTATTGTCATAGCTCTACAAACTTCTCACCAAAATAATAACAAAGAGATTCGCCAATAATAGTAATTAATTAAAAACCCTTAAAATGTTGATTGAGAATCTAATCTCTCGCTTTATTGTGCATTTGTGAACTACTAAAAAGCTTTTGCCAGTATTGAGCAGGTAATAGAAGAGAGCCTTGTTTAATGCAGGATAGATCACTGCTACAGAACCCCGATACAAAATATTAGTAGAAAATCTGAAATTACAGTACAAATCGATACTCGTACTCATGACAAACCCATTAAGATCAATAGGGGGGTAAGATAAGGTGACACACTGGCTCTAAAATTTTTTTATTCCCGTTGTGTAATAAAACAGCTTTCGGAGTATATTTTGAGCAGTCTAGGAATAAGAGCCCCTCTGTTTTACTATAGTTCTGATTCATTGCTTTAAAAAGTCCCGGGATATCAGTACAATAACAATATTTCAATTCTTTTTTGAAAAATTCTGTGTAAACTTTGCTTCTATTTCTGGACAACGTAATTTTCGTGTCTGATGTTAACAAATTCCATTGTTGTAGGCGAGAACCAAGAAGTTCTGCTTTAGATCTTGATAGTTGTAAATCTCTTATAAGATCACTTAATTCGGCTTGGTTAATTAAGTGTGGAGTGTTTCATGGAAGAGAAAAATCGCCAGAATCACTAGAAATTCATTTAACTTCAACGTCACTTTCATCGTCATCTTCTAGTATATTTTGAATTATCGGGACAAATTGGATGTGGAAGATCCTTCGAATGTAAAATTGGCTTAATAACAACCGGAATTTCGGTATATACATAACTCCCTTTATTTTTCGTATTATATCCCACTGCCTTCGTAACACAAAAGTAACAGTCATTTTCATGATTACTAGGATCTCTGCATAACATTGGTGAACCAAATGGATGGTATACGTTATCTTCTGATTACGACTGGAATCAAACGATTCTACAGCTTTCACAAAACACATGGCACACACTTTTTATCTTGGTTCGCAACAGGAAATTCAAAATAATGAAAATGAATGAAGCAGTTTTTAACGAATCTACAATGGGTCTTCTTTTTTCTTGAACATGTAAACTGTCCAAAAACGTAGGAAAAACGATCAGAACTTTGTTGACACTTTCTATTTGACATTAATTCAATTTGAAACAAGATATTTGTTGTTTGAATCGAATAAATAAATATTAAACTGAAGTCATCATATAGGGTAGTTGAAAAAAAAATGATTTGACTGTAGAAAAGAAAATGTCACGTGATAGAATATTTCTGCTAACACTACTGGGTTTAAGGAAGGTAGGTTAACATATCAATATACTTTTCTTTCGTGGTATATAAAAAAGGTAAAAATTTGTAAACTAGTGTAATGTACTGTATACAATTTAAACATCGAACTGAAACTGTTGACGTTAGAATGATTCATGAACTATCTTATCCTGATTTGGCCATACACAAAAATATTAAGCGATAACAGGAGAAATTGTTCAAATCAACTTGGTCATTTTCTCCTGTATGCCTTTTTAATAATGAACTTGACCAATTGTGAAATATAAGATTGTAAAATTTATTCGTAAAATTACATTTTAAGCATTTTATAGTTAAAATAAAAAAAATATCGAATACTTGGACTTGGTTACTATCTCCTGTATACCAACGCTATATTAGCTGCTAGTGGGCGCTTTGCTATTTCTGCGATATATGGTATATTCATGTCATTACTCACGGTTAACGTGGTTCTCAGATATTTGTTATTATTCACTGTGTCGAAGATGTTATTATTAATTTGGATGTAATTTTGTTGTTTTCGTTGCTTTGTAGACACATGTATTTTATTTTGGAACAATTAATATAAAGTTCACTCATTTTACCAGCTTGATCCAGTAGTGAGATAGAATCTTCAACTATCTCTACGTATTCTTCCAACTATAGTGATCTCAAAGGCGTATGATATATATCAAGAAGATATCAACTGATATTTCTAAATAATATTTCATTTTATTATATCTATGAAAAAATAAGTAGAAAATGCCCCTTAGTTGATAGCGGGTTAAGCTGGATAGCGAATTCAAATCAAAACGAGAACGAAACCCCGAACTGACGCAACAGACTGTGAATGATATATTACCGATACCACAGATGCTACCTATTTCACATAAAAATGTTGTATTTCTAGCAGTCTCATTTATATTTTATTTTTAGAACTATCTTGGAATTTCTTATTACTTATATTGATTTATAAACCACTAGTAATATCGTATAAACAGAGAAAACATTATATATTAACAAAACATTTAATTAAAACAAAAACATATAATAAAGAATATTATTTTATGTCTTTATCTATTTTGAATATTAAATAAAATAAAATAATCACAATACAAGGCTAGAGTAAAATATATAAATATATATATATATATATATATATATATATATATATATATATATATATATATATATATATATATATATATATATATATATATATATATAGTGTAGAACGGAAATTAATGTAGAACGAGGTGTACGGCAGAGTGACGCAATATCGCCTATTCTTTTATCGGCTGGCCGTAAAGAAGTATTCCGTTAACTGGATTGAGAACAGGATGGTGCAAAGATCAAGTGGTGTAAAGATGGTGCAAACTTAAACCATCTTAGATTTGCAGATGTTCTCCTTTCACAAGACCCAGAAAAACTGCAAAGACACATACAAGAACTGCAAAGGGCCGGCAAACCATTTGGCCTGAAAATAAACCTGAAAAATAGTCAGGGTATGTTCAATAACTTCAGTAACAGTTTTAGGAAGGGATTTGGAGATTGTGGACAGCTTTATATATCTCGGGCAAAGGATTTCAATGGAGGGTGATACTAATCGGGAAGCGGAACGGCGTGTTAAGTGTGGCAGGCATTTGGCAGGCTCAATATAGTATTTAAGAGCAAAGCCCCACTTTGTCTAAAGAGAAAAGTTTTTGATCAGTGTGTGCTGCCTGTTCTGACATATGGAAGTGAAACCTGAACACTCAAATCGCAATCAATTCAAAAACATCGAGTAGCACAGAGGGAAATGAAAAGACGTATGCTTGGCATTACCAGACGAGACAGAAAGTCCTGCGCATGGATCAGGGAACAAACGAAAGTCTGTGACATGATTAGAAGAGTAAAGCAATTGAAATGGAGATGGGCAGGCCATATAGCTAGACGATGGGACGGCAGATTGATCAAGGCCTGAAATGTTTAAATACTCCAAACTTTTGGACATTTATTTATATATATATATATATATATATATATATATATATATATATATATATATATATATATATATATATATATATATATATATATAGCATATATGACGGGAGAGCATATGTCGGTAGCCTGAAGAGCCTGAACATCAAGAGGCAAAACCTGTGGCCTTCAATTGGAAGGATGGGTGGGGCTCGTCCCTAGTCGAGCACCTAATAAAATGTTCATATATATATATATATATATATATATATATATATATATATATATATATATATATATATATAACATTTCACTTTTTTATTGATATTAAGTTTTCCTTTTACTCGTTTACGTAATCATGATTTTATTACAACTCTTGCCTGTACCAAATAAAGCTCGATACCAAATGACCAATGCGTGTAAAATTGATTTATTATTTTTAGAGTAAAAACATTACAATGTACCAGTTGCCTTCAAAAGTAATTTAAAAATAAAAAGAAAAACTTTCGAAAAACTAATAAGCAGTAGTGCCTCCATGGGCATGCATTCGAGTTGAGGTCGATTAAATGATCAATTAGGGCTTGTGGAATTCTCTCCCATTCTTCACGAGCAGCATTTTTTAGTTCTCGCAGAGTAAAAGGAGGATTGTTTCATTTCTTGATGCGTGTTTTCAAAATATCCCAAGCATGTTCAATGACATTTATGTCAGAGAAATTTACTGACGACCTTAACTTGGTCATTTCTTGCTCTTTAAGAAAATTTTGTACTGCCGCTCATCGATGAGGAGGAGCGCTGTCATCCATGAAAACAAACCCGTCGCCCCCTGCGCCTCGGAACAGACTCTTAACAGGAATTAAAACGTCCTCAACGTACACAACACCGGTGACTCTTTTCCCTACCGGACCAGTAGAGGTGTCCGTGTACCCATCATAATACCACCCCAAAACATCATGCTCCCACCTTCAAATGGGATATGTGGTTGAGCTGTTTCTAGTCGGGCTTGTCAATCTGGAGCTTTCCAAACTAATGTTCTTCGTGAATCAGAAACCAAGCCAATTTTTGTCTCACCTGCGAACATCACGTTGTTCCAGTTAGGAATATGATCCACTATTTCTCGAGCCCATTGCAATCTTACAATTTTTTTTTTGTTAGGGTTAGTTTGGGAACACGTAAAGGTCGTCTGCGATGCAAATTTAGCGCTTTCGATCTGCGTGTTATCGTTTGTCATGAAACATTTGCCCCTTCAATCCTAACAAGCTTTCCTGATATACGACCTGTAGATATCACATAATTTCATTGAAATATCATTTATATCTGCCGGTCTTGTGCAGCTGTTGTACATCGCTTTCTACCATTTCTGAGGCGATCTTTACGTCAATTGTCTCTTGGAATTTTTTATGAATTTTTGACACAGCACACACATACAGCACTTTGGGAAGCACCTAATTTCCGCGATATTACTTTGATAAAAGCCCTGTTGTAACGAAGTAATTACTCTTGATCTGTTAAAATGATATATCATGTTTCTAAGCATTTTTAAAATAATGAAAAATGCTTTTGTTATTTTCATTTAAAAACGGTCTAAAATAAATATTCATTATAATTCTTAGAGTATCATAGGCGTATATATCCTATTTGTATATATATATATATATATATATTATATATATATATATATATATATATATATATATATATATATATATATATATATATATATATATATATATATATATATATATATATATATATATATATATATATATATATATATATATTATATAAATATATATATATATATATATATATATATAAATATATATATATATATATATATATATATATATATATATATATATATATATATATATATATATATATATATATATATATATATATATATATATATATATATATATACCATCATCAGCCCGTGTCAATCCACTGCAGAATGAAGGCCACCTCAGCATGCTTCCAACTTTCACGGTCGTGGGCTTTCCTCTGCCACTTGGGTCCAGTACACTTAACGATGTCATCAATCCATCGTGCTCTCGGTCTTCTTCGCGGACGTTTGCGATCAATCGGTATCCACACCAGGATTGCCTTGATCAATCTGCCGTCCCATCGTCTCGCTATATAGCCTGCCCATCTCCATTTCAATTGCTTTACTCTTCTAATCATGTCACAGACTTTCGTTTGTTCCCTGATCCATGCGCAGGACTTTCTGTATCGTCTGGTAATGCCAAGCATACGTCTTTTCATTCCCCCTCTGGGCTACTCGAAGTTTTTGAATTGATTGCGATTTTAGTGTTCAGGTTTCACTTCCATATGTCAGAACAGGCAGCACACACTGATCAAAAACTTTTCTCTTTAGACAAAGTGGGACTTTGCTCTTAAATACTATATTGAGCCTGCCAAATGCCTGCCCAACACGCCATTTCGCTTCCCGAGCACACACACATATATATATATATATATATATATATATATATATATATATATATATATGTGATCCTTCGGTATGTCGTCCTGTCTCTGGTCATTGTCTCTTCCAGTCCTTAATACCCTTCTCTTTCAGACCTTCCATGACAGCCTTTCTCCATCGCTTCCTTATTATTCCTTGCCTTCTTCCACCTTGCGGTCTTCCCCATGCAATATTTTTCGCTACTCTATTTTCTTCCATTCTCTTCATGTGGTCGAGCCACTGCAGTCTTCTCGATTTTACTATCGTGTTTATCCTTGGATCGTTGAAAATAGAATAAATTTCCTCGTTTGTCCTTCTCATATACAAGCCATCGACGTTTTTTCCTCCAGTTATCGTTCTGATTATTCTACGTTCCCATCTTAACCGCACCTATTTGTCACATCCATACAATGCACATGATCTCAATACTGGTTTATACAATCTTAATTAGGTATTTCTGGATATGAAGTTCGATCTTAGTAGATGGTTCAAGGCTCCTGTACATCTGTTAGCTTTGATCAATTTTAGGTCTAACTTTTCTTCTTCACATTTGCTTGTTATCTTTACGCCTAAGTAGACAAATTCTTCTGTTTTCAAAAGTCATTCTTCCTAATTCTGTATCCACTTTCAATAATTTGAGTTAAGTATATGTAGCTTAACTCCTTCAGTTTACATACTGCTAATGGACAATTAAACTGATTATCTACTTCTGTTTGTCTTGATATGATTTATCGATTTGATTTGCAGTATTATTAATATTAAACTATTATTAAAGGCCGCATTATATTTTATGAAAAAAATATTAAAAAGAATTAGTAAAAATTGTGCTGCTAAAGATGATTCTAGGGTTTTGGCGTTAAAATAAAATTAAATTAAATTTCGAGAATTGGTATTATTTCGAAAATTGGTTTAGTGCGTGTTAAAAATGGTAGCATTTAAGTGGTAACAAAATAATTGTTTAAATGGATATTCAATAATCTGATTATCTTTCGCAGTTCTGATTCAAACATAAAAAATAAGTTTCATTAAAAATTTTAGTTAATTCATAGTCCCATGCTTTCATATTTAGTTTTTAATTTTGTTTAAATATTATTTAACAAAAATAATTTTCCTCTTGGTATATTTGTTGATATTTAGTTATAGGAGTTGTGTAAATAAAGTAATGAGACTGGTAGGGTAGCGTACAATCTGACAACACGGTTGCCTTGTTCTTTGGAGAGGAGACTGGCATATGATGGATCCTCAGTATGAGTTTGAACTCCCTAGAGCCACTTGTCAGTTTGTAGCAATTCTTTTCTTGAACGGGATTTTTTTTAATGAGTTATACCAATTTCGAGCAACGGTTCAAAAATGGTGTCTTTTAACGTAAATTTGCAATTTTGAGGAAAGTAAAAAGTCACAAGGACTCAAGTGTGTTGAATAAAGGGGCTGCGGACCCACAGAATGTTTTTACTTCTCAAGAACTCATTAATTGAAGTCGCTGCCTAGCAAGGTGCATTGTCTTGAGGTAACACTCAGGTGTTCTTGATATTCTCACACAAATGACCATTTTTCAGTAATTTATCGGTAAAACTCTGATTTACCAATTAGGCTTGAAGCACAAATTCCTTATCGATGAGCCTCTGATTTTCAATCCGCACCAAAAGTTAAGACATGTTTCTCTCCTGTTGACTTTTTGATTCTGCGAAAAATGTTTCGAAACTATTTTCACGAAGATCATTTCTTGCAATTGAAGGCCTTACACTGTGAGGTTCATCTTCAATTGAGTCTTGGCTTACTGAAAATGCTCTAAACCTCCTGAAAATCTGGAACTTTGACAAAACATTGTTTCCTTGTCCTTGTTAGACTTGTCCAATTTTTGCAATAATTTACATTACCCTGTACCCAAATCTGAAACAAAAGTTAAGAGCGCACTGTTGCTCGAAATTGTTGGCACTCAGAGCGATAGGTATTGCTACGGCCCATCAACTTACTCTAGGGAGTTCAAATTTAACTTGACGCATCAGACGCTAACATGTGTCCGTCCAAAGAGGAAGTCAACAGTGTTGTCAGATCGAACGCTACAGTACCCGTCTCATTACTTTATTTACAACTCGTATTTTCAAAAACCATAAAACAACAAACAAACAAAAATCCACCCTACAGCAATAAACTGTGCACTACTAGATATAATAATGGTTTATATGCTAACGTAATATATAGGATCAATTTGTTTTGATTCTATTTCTCATACCATCTATCTACAACCAACCATTTAGGTCACATACTGTTCATATAATTTAATTTTAAAAAGTAAAAGAAAAACAAAATAAAAAAGAGATGATTTAAATCATAATGTTATAAAAACAAAATGACAGACTGAACCTAATGGAAATTTTTAATATTCTCCACGAGCCCACTGTGTATTTTTAATACATATCTGGTACCTGAGTATAGATCTGGATTTTGGTCCGAACGGTTTCACACAGTAGTACTGTTACGAACAACCAAATGGCCTAAGTTGCATTTCAATGTCGCTTTCATCCGATTTGGCCGATTAATATAACCAGAACCCTGGTCAATTCTTCAGTAATAAGCTTCCCAGAAAAGAAATAGCCGCACTGACAAACATAATGAATGCAATAATGAGAACAGAACTTGGAAGTGTGGAAACAAGCCGAGGTAATCACGTTCAACAAACCAGAAAAAGAAACCAAGTTTCCACAAAATTATGATCCCATCAGCCTACTTCCGACATTAAGCAAGGTTGCAGAAAGGATAATAGTCAAGATACTGAACCAGAAAACAAAAATTAAGCATAATACCTGCAGACATGGTTGGCTTCAGCTCAGCGGAACAGCAAGTGTTAAACCTGGTCGAAACTGTCTTCGAAGGGTTCCAAATTAAAGAAGTCACATGACTAATCCTTTTAGATATAACCAGAGTCTTCGACAGGGTCCGGCACGCAGGACTCATATACAAGATGACAAAAGCTGGCTACTCTAAGAAAATCTGCAGACTAACATGGAGTTACCTAACAGACAGAACATTCTGAGTCAAAGTAGGAAAAAACATTTCAGAAGCAAGAAAACTGGAAGAGGGTATCCCACAAATATCGGTACTAGGCCCTTACCTCTACACGATCTACACACACGACAGACCGAGAAACTCAAGAACTAAGTTGTGATTTATTTATTTATTTATTTATTTATTTATTTATTTATTTATTTATTTATTTATTTATTATTATTTTTTATTTATTATTTATTTATTATTTATTTATTTATTTTATTTATGGATTTGAATTGAATTTATGGATACTCACATGGATTTGAATCAAGTATATACATTAAAATATTGCACATAAACAGAATAAATTGTAAAACACAAAAAGTTATAAAATATAAAATAAACTTTAAAAATATTTAAAATATAAAATAGACTCTACAAATATGTAAAATATAAAAAAACAAAAAGATAAAAAATATATAAATATATATAAAAATATATAAAGTTCAACATCAAGTATATATATTAGAATATAACACAAAAAGAGATGCAGACGATACAGTAGTGACAATAAGTCATAGAAGAGAAGACATCATCTGCAAAATTCTTCAAGAGCATATAGATCAAATAGTTGACTGGTGCATTGGCTGGAAGATGGAGATCAACAGGCAGATCAAAAACCAAACCATCCTACTGAAAAAAGGAGATTGTTACCTAAAACCAACATCGAAAAAGACGGCGAAATAATACCGTGAAGCCAAGAAGCAAGATACCTTGGAGTTAAATTGACTTTTAAACTCACATGAGAAAAACACATTCGAGAAGCTATTAATAAAACCAAAAATGCCATTTATCGACTGATATGCAGAAAAAGCCAGCTGAATCTCAAGACCAAACTGCTCATGATCAAATGTGTAGCAGCGCCGCAATTAACATATTGTTGAGCTACATGGGGGTATGCAGCCAGAACTCATATAAACAGGCTGATGTCAGCAGAAAATTAATAGGTCAGGATGGCAGCAATTGCACAACGATAAGAAAGAAATCAAAGGATACACAGCGATCCAATCTAGAAGCCCCTGCACACTTTTCTTATGAAAAGAAAAGCAGAAAAAGTACTATTAATTGCAAGTAAGCATGCAAACTGCAGAATCAATAAGACTCATGGATTATGATCCAAATGAACTCCTGATGAGAGCGAGATATTACAAGAGGCCCAAATTACAGGTACTCGATTAAAGTAATTAAAATAGTTAACTTACAAGGGCAATCATCAACCAAGTAAGTACAAATAACTTAGTTTTTAATGATATTTATTTTTAGGCAAAATTTCCTGTAACGTATAAAATATATGGAATACAACTTGCAAATGCAAAGCAAAACAATAAAATAATACACTTTTATTTCAGGTCAGATTCTTTATATCGCATTAACAGACATAGGAGTAGTAACAAGTAATCACAATAGCGGTTGTGGAACTGTCTTGTTAAAAACGTGTGACCAAAGGTTTATAGGCCTTAGACCTGAAAACCGGAGGAACTTGGTGTGGTTTTAGCCGGTAAAAATCTGGAACTACCCGGAGAACAACGCTCTCTGGGTGTTTTTTGAAGAAGAAGAACCGTCGGGCTCCAGGTTTTTTTTTTGTTATGTTTGATGGCAATGTTTGTTTGATGGCTGTTTAAGGCTAGAAACCGATCTCGGGAGATACTTGTTGGCGTTTGATGGTGACAGATGGTGTGAGACTTTTTATGTGGAGCAGGAAAAAAAAAATTCCTTGTTTTTTGAATATTTTTAGAACATTCGTTCAGAACATTCGAAAATAGAACAGTTCGTTATTATTTCATAAACTTTTTCACTTAAAATATCTAAACAAAATAAATTAGTTACTAGAACAATAAAAAATGGTTACTAGAATAATTTTATTTTGTATATAGATACTATGGATAAAAAGTAACGCATCATTTCAGAATGATTTTCCAGTTATTCTTTTTCAAATACGACAAGTGTAAATAAGGTACTGAGACTTGTGGCATAGCGTTTCATCTAGCAATATTTTTAGTTTTTCTTTTGAAGGGGAGGTATATTTGATGTATCTTCAGTACAAGTTTGTAAATCCTAGTTACTTATTGGCCCATAGCAATTCTTATCACGAATCAGCTTTTTTTAGTCGGTTACGTCCTTTTTAATGTTTTTCAATGTCTCAAAATGGTGTACTTTGAGGTAAATATTCAATCTTTAAGAAAGGAAAATGTTACAAGGCCTCAAGTCTGGTAAATAAGGGACTGCAGTAACACAGTGATATTTTAACTTGCCAAAATTTCGTTTATTGAAGTCGTGTCAAACGATAGACCCTTTCAAAGTCTTACAAGAAATTCTTGCTAAATATGTTGGTTAACCATCCGACCTTGGTGAACAAGTTCCTTAATCCACTGGCTATCAAAAAAGCAAATTAGCATCATTTTTGATTTGTTCATTTTGACTTTTTTGGCCGTTTAAAGGTTGCAGTGTGCTATTTCTGGGACTGACGTTCGTTTCCGCACCATATTCGGTCAAGTCTCAGCCTATTGAGAGTCCCTTAAATCTCCTGAAAATCTGAACCCTTAAGAAAAAATTGATAACTCAACATTCCTCGAAATTCTCACTGATTTTTGGAACGCACCAGAAAAATCTCACCAAACTGCCTCTAAGAAGTTCAAACTCGTAGTAAATGCGCATCGGATGTTGTCTTGCCACTAGTGCAAAGGGAGAGCTAACAGTATTGCCAGATCGAACGCTACACCACGAGTCTCATTACTTTATTTACACACCTCGTATATTCCGGTCAAATATGCTTTATTTATTTCACCATTTCTAGTCTCATTATACTGACTCCCAAATCTTGGCGGTAAACTTTAACAAGGAAAGAAAATATTTTACGTAACAAAAAAACAATCCGAAAAATACATATATTTCAACAAGTAAAATAGTTAAAGTAAACACTTTAAATAGCATCTTTAACATGTAGTTAGTTAACTAATAGTCAGTTATAAATATATAACCAGACAATACCATTCAAATTCAAATTCAAAAAAATTGAAATATTTTTCTAAGTGGTGTTTTGAAGCTCATAGTATTTATTATTTCCATGTAAATTTTATAGAAAAGGCGAAATATAGTTGGATATTCCAAGGCAATTATAACATTTAACTTCATAAAAATGCAAAGTTAATCTTACCGTTTACGAAGCGTTAGAGAAATAATATGAATAAAGTTGTTTAAAATGTTTTAATATATTTTTCTTCGAAAGGCAAATATTAAAAGTCGTAAGACTAATATCAAATCGGGCTGTGGATTTAATTAAATTAGGTATATAACCAAATCTCCTTGCACATACAATTTTTACAATTTAATAAAGGTTCTTTTTATGAATTACCGCCAGCGGTAACCGCAGCGTCAAGACGTTGTAATGGTAATATAGCACTTTGGGATTAACTCTCCGCCGATGGTGTGAATATTCATGCTTGTTTTAAATTTATTAATGATGATGAGCGGAACTCATTAGGGAAAAAAATGACAAGAAATCACTCTTTGGTCATGTTGGTAACAAAATAGATAAGGCTAAAGAGATATAAACCTTTTTAGTATAGATAAAAAGCAAAATATATATAAGCCTTCTGAAAGCTCCTCTGCGTTATCTATTTTTAAGAAATATGCTTCTATAGACTGAAATGTTAACCACAAATTAAAGTTATGATCTTGTGGAGAAACTAACCGACTAGGGTTAATTGGTTGTTAATGACTACCTAATCTTTAATAATTTAAGGATTATCTACGATATGGATTTTGATTCTATGCTTGTGTGTGACTTCTAGGCATGAGGGTAAAATCGGAAAAGGATTCGCTCTTCAGCCTGGCCAGGCTTTCACTGTTGATAATCCGTGGAACTCCGGTTTTGGAAGGACGTTAAAAAGACGTCCGATAATTTATCATATGTCCGTACCTTACATTGTTTTCAAATAAAATGATTTATTGTCTTGTTTGAGCTCATTACCTATCTTGACATCGTTAGAGTACGTCACCCTCAAATTTCATCGCCGTTCATTCTAGGACGGCTGCTGAACGGCAAGATCACCAGGCCGTTACCGTTCTGTGTGAAAGGCCTGATCGCTTCTTCACAGCAGTTATGGAATTTTGGACGGACATCTTTTTACCGTCCATACAGACTCGTTGCATGTGTGAAAGCGGCTTTAGTCTTTAAGCTGTAGTTTCAGTTGCGAAATAAAAGCTTAGTGGTTATCGCGTGTATAAATAAAACTTTTGTAAATTAGTAGACATATATCATAGCTCACCGATTGTGAGCGCTTTGGACTTGCCTCTACAAAAAATGGAAAAATATTTAGCGAGCATCATGCAACCCATGGACGAACAATCGCAATCATACATAAAAAAACTCCGAAAATTTCATTAATATCATTAAGAACATCACAGTCGACAACACTGATGTCTGCGACAGTTTCGATGTTGTTTCCCTGTACCACAGCATACCCATAGATAGAGGCACTGTATGAAATAGCAAAGAACGAGAATTTTTCTCCACACATTATCGAACCCATTGAGCACTGTTTAACAAACACTAACTTCTCTTTTAGCAACACACTATACCAACAAACAGAAGTTGCCCCATGGGATCCACATTGTCTTCTCGGCATTGCCATTCTCTTCATACCATGCTTCGAAACGAAAACGTTAAACAACTATTCATTAAAGTTAAAGATATGGCTAAGGTATGTATATACATGACTGTTTCATCGTTTGTTCCCACGGAAAACATCAACTGGACATATTTCTAACATATATGAATTCCTTCAAAAAATCCAATTCACTATGGAAATAAATGAGAATCATAAACTTCCATATCTAGATGCCTTAGTGATGAAGAAAGCGACTAGAAAAATCAAATATTCAGTTCATCAAAAACCGTCACACACTGACAGCTAATAAATGCCGACTAAATGCAGAGTCACGCCATCAGCCATCGCAAATACAAGTATTCAGAAATACGCATATAACAAGATCACTCAGACTAACCAACAACAGGACCAAAAAGCAAGAAATGGAAACTATATCCTATCCAGCTTTACAACAAAATAGTTACAAAAGTAGTAACATCAGAAAGACAATAAACCGAAGCTCACGTTCAGACAGCAAAGAAGCAGAATGGATGGAAAGGATCATAGGAAAAAAAACTACACTACAATATAAAAAAGAGGTAACAGACCATATAGAAATAATTTGCAGGCAGCACCTGCAAGCCTGCAAAAACAATTAGACGAATACTGAACAACCTCAAAGACAAAATTTCCCGTGAGTCTTGCGAAGACTGCGAAAAATCCTACGTTGGACAAACCAATCGACAGGCACCCGTAAGACTCGATGAACACAAATTGGAATTCCGCAACAAACAACGTCAACCCTGTTAATAACCATAAACCGAAAAATTTTTCAACTTTGTATTCTTCAGCGTAGCTGTAGAAACTTTTCGCATACCTATTTTATACTTTCTGATCCAATATGATGATATAATCTAAAATATAACTTACGATGAGATACGATACGATTTCGCTCAAATTCACCTCATCTGTCGTCAACTGAAAATCACAATGCCCATGATCCCGGACTTTGTGGACATTTTCATCGCTTCTTGTAGTTAAAGACTTTCCGCTGTCAGGTTCATCTTGCTAGAAATTGTTGTCACTCATTTTCAGAACGCGCTTAAAAAATCCGGTTCACGAAAAGAATTGTTACACACCCAATGATTATAGGAGTTTAAGCGCGCACTGAAGTCGCATGAGATGTTGGTTTCCAGAAACCAACAGTGTTGCCAAATCAAACGATGTGTCACCAGTATCATCATTTTATTTATTTCTTCACAAAATATGGAATATATGAAAATATCACACCTCCCAAAAAACAAAATTTGCTGAAATTGTGAATACGATTCTATCCCTAAAGTACATTTTGCATAATGGATACATGACGTTATGTTTAGTGTAGGTCTTCTGATTGTATTGCCAAAGGTTTATATAGATATTTTAATAAAACATTATTTGTGTGACCATTTTTCCAAAATTATTGTGTGTACATAACACTGTCTATACTTTATTATTACTTTCTAATATAAAAAGAAACTTGTTACATTTCTGAATAATTTTGCATAAGAGAACAGACATCTGTATTTGAGAGGAAAAATAAATATAAACAGCCTTAAGATAAAGTAAAAAAACTTAATAAAAGACGGAACGAGAAAATGGAGGACATATCTTATGTATTTTAAAGAAAAATTTTCCGGTAAATTAACTCTCAATTTCTGGAGGGTTGTGTTATACATTATATTGAAAATTTATTATCTTTCTCTTTTTGTGGTTTAATCTCCATAATAAAATAAATATTTTAATAATATAAGGTGATTTTCTTATTGCGTCCGAACTTTAAATTTAAATAAAATCAAAGATGCTTTGAAACTATTTAATTTATGCGAAACAACATTCAATGACATTAATGTTTGAAAAGAATTTCGGAAAATTACCGCCTACTGCTAACAAAGCTCATTCTGTCAATCCAATTTACGACTACTTTCTAAAGGCGTTAAATCACATGACCTTATTTATATATATATATATATATATATATATATATATATATATATATATATATATATATATATATATATATATATATATATATATATATATATATATATATAAAAGATAGGTTTGCAATAAAAGCGCGCCATCTGGTTTTATTCTGCACCAGAACCTTGACTTCCTGCCAGGACATCTTTTCAGGACTCTTTTCAGTTTATCATTGATAGTTCTCCCCCAAGTCTGTGCAGGCCTTCCAATACCTCCTATACCTACCTACCCTGAGGATTTCAGTCCAATGCCCTTTTGGCTATACATTTGTTTTATTTTCTGAGTGTGTGCCTAATCAATCCCCACTTATGAAGTGCTATCTCGTGTTCAATTTTCTTTTGGTTTGTGTGATGGAGCACGTCGTCGTTTCGAATCTTGTTCGGACAGAATATGCGGAGTATTTTTCGCAAGCATTTATTTATGAGGAACTGAAGTTTTTTGTTATTGTCTTCGTTATTTTCCACGTTTCACATCCGTAGAGACCGCTCTACCATTGGTGCTAAATATACAGTTTTGTTTGCGTTGAGTAAACATCCCCGAGCTTTTCGTATTATGTTTCTTGACAACATGATCTGCATCTCCATTTGTTGTAAGAATGCTGCGTAGGTACGTGAAGTATGTAATACTCTCCACATCTTCTATCCACTGAGGAAGAAAGGGCTGGCATTTCTGGACTGGACTGAAATTTGACTTGGTCTTTGTTACATTCATTTTCAGGCCTATTTTCTGGGCTTGAATTGAGGGTCCACTGGATGCCGGATTGACCTTCGTTCATATTATAATGGACATAATCTAGCAGAAAATTGAAGAGAAGAGGGGACAAGACCCTGCCTTACACCAGTAAAAATTTCAAATTCTTCGCTTCTATATCCACCATGGGCTATAGAGCACTGGGCATTCGTATACATTTCCCGAATAAGGCGTATAATTTTTTCAGGTATTCCTTTTTGTTTTAAATCTTTCCATAAGACAGGTTGGGCTAAACTGTTGTCCTTTCAAAATCGATGAATAATAAGTAGAGTGGCGATCTCCATTCAGCTGAATGTCCTGGTATGATCCTAAAAGTATTTATATGATCAGTACATGAATGACTCGGTCTGAAGCCTGCTTGACCTGGACGCATTTCTGTTTCAATATGTCTTACCTATCTAGTTAGGATGATTTGTGCTGTAACTTTAATGATTGTGTTTAGTAATGTTATACCACACCAATTAACGCAAGTTAACAGCAAGTAACAAATACGCAAGTCTCCCTTTTCGAATAATAATAATTTAATTAATAAATAATATTAATAAGAATAAATATAATTATAATTAATAAATTAATGAATTAATTTAATTGTTATTCCCTTTTTTCAATCATCGCGAACTTTGTTTGACTCCCACATCTGATTTATTAGGGGTCGTAATAATTCAGAACAAAACTTAGGGTCTACCTTGAGCAATTCTGCTGGTATTTTATCCAGTCCCGAAGCTTTGCTATATTTTAATGCTCTTATAGCTCGTCGAATTTCCGTTTTCGAAGGTGCAACACCGTTAATGGGAAGTTGCCTACTTTCTTCTTGTTTTTCTGAAGCCCCCCCCCTCATTGTTCTTCATTTTGTTTGATTTATGGTGGTCCACTCAATATCTCTTAAAAATGCTCCTTCCATCTACTGATTTGTTCTAGGGGTGTGGTCAGAACTTGCCTGGAGATTGCTTTGACAGGTCGTGCACCGCTACTCCTCTCACCAACAGTTTCTTGGTTATTTGATAAAATTCTCTGGTGTTGCCGTTTGTTGCAGCGGTTTGTGCTCCTGGAGCCATTTGTCCAGCCCATATCCTTTTATCATGACGTGCAGACCTTTTTACAGCCTTGTTTAACTCTCTATATGCTACCTGTCTTCAAATCTCCGGGCTTTGTATCTGTATTATTTTTCCCTTCTCCTCTCGTCTTCTCCGAATAAGCTCCCATGTCTCGTCGGTTATCCATTCCTTTCGCTGATTATTCACCTTTCCCACGGTGGTTTCTGCAGTTCCTTATAGCATATTGGAAATTATTTCCAATATTCTTATTTTCCGGTAGTAACTGAATAATATTTCTTAATCTCTGTTTGTAACGGTCTATTTCTTGCATTATGGCTAATTTTCTAATGTTGTACCTTTCCTTTCCAAGAGTTTACATGTTTACAGGTATTTGTTGCAAGTTTCTGTCATATGCAACCCGTTAGAAGAGGGTGACCGCTAGAAATGTTTGCACCTCTTCTGTTTTGCACATCCAGCAGTTGACTAGGTGAGATCCAGGTTATTTTATGAACTCTTTTATGTGGGAAAAGAGTATTACCGATCAGTAAGTTGTAAGCTGAACAAAAATTAGTGAACAAAAATGTGTGAGTTCACCGTTTTCATTCATTTCACTCAGTCCGTGTTTAAGCATTACTCTTTTCAGATTAGTATTACCGTTTCCAATTTTGGCATTTAAAATCACTTGATCTTGATGGCCAGTTAACATGTCTGACCCCGAAATAATTTTCTCACTGAATTGTTCCCTCAGTAAATCGATTGTTACGTTCTGTTGGAATCACATCTCCTCCAGATCAATATTATTCAAATTCAGAACTAAATAATTCACTTAGTAGAATAACAAAGCCCAACTTCATGCGAAGTTAGCTGCCAGTAAAAGGGGCAAAACTGCCAGTAAAAGGGGCGATAATTTCTTCGGGACGCACAGTTTTTGTCTTGTTTTAATTTTACTATCGAGCAGCGTGAAATGCGTTCGGTATTTGTCGATAGTTCGACGAATACATCGCTCATAAAGTGCTCTATAAGTTTGGTGCGCAGAATTCAGATTTTGATAATAAATTTTGACAATTTGCAAGAGTTGTTTTGATGTTATTCATGTTGTTTTTTATGCTACCATTTTGTTTTGGCATCATTTTTTTAAAGATATTTGCGATAGTTTGGGCTTAGCTATTGTGTAGCATGGACCTGCAAATTTTATTATGGATAAATACCCGATAAAATAATGCACTGAAATTTATATTAAAAAACTAATTTAATTATTGTAATTCAACGTAAATTTAAGTGAAAATATCCTAATAGACCGGCAATTCATGAAATTACAATTTATTTCATTAATTTAAGCAAATTCAAGAATTCAGAACAGTTGGGAATAGATATTCCATAAAAGGTCGATTCGACAACGTGGTGCACAATTGGAAATATATCCACACGGTTTGTGCCGAATTTTGATTTGTATATATTTTCCTATATGAATCAAATTACTTAAAATCTCTTGCCTACAGACAATAATAAGTGATTAGAATATTGTAAAGTCTCCATAAACTACCCTCAAATAGACAATGCAAAATTTATATTGAGAGATGAAGTAAATGGTCAAATGAATAATAAATAAAATGTTAGACACAAGAAAATATCCACAATACCTAAAACAATCCATAATAGTCCCCATATACAAAATAGGAAAAAGGAATGAAATACAAAATTACAGACCAATTACTTTAGTATCAGCACTGAATAAAATAACAGAAAAAATCTTACACAACAGAATGATAGAGCATATATCACAAAACAACATCATAAATATAGCACAATATGCCTTCCAAAAGAAATCGAGCACGACTTCAGCTGTTTATGATTTGATAGAAAATATTAAAAAATGCATAGAAAAGAAACACACGGTCGTAGTAATATCTTTCGACATGAAAAAAAGCATTCGACACAATCAATAAAGAAAAATTACTAGAAAAACTCATTGCATATGGATTTGATAATTACATAAGAATAATTGAAAGCTACTTGATGAACAGACCCCAAAAGACTAAAGTAGGAGAGACAGAAAGCAACAGTAACACAGCTGCGTACGGCTTGCCACCATTGCTATATACTCTATACAAACGATTTATTCGAAGAAAACTTCACTGGAAAAATGTATGCTTACGCTGATGACTTATGCATGTTGTATTCTGACAATGATTACAACAGATTACAACATAATATATATAACGATATGAAAAACTACGAAATATGGTGTTTTAACAACTCACTCACGATAAACGAAACAAAAACAGAATACATAATCTTTAACAAGAAGAAACAAGCAAGAGACCTAAACATAACGATAAAAAACCAAAAATTAAAGGAAATTTCCAAAATTAACTACCTAGGAATTAAAATACACACTACCTTAAAATGGGATAAGCATATAAATAAAATAAAAAAAGAAAATGCGAAAACAATTACTCTGCTCTTAAAAATTAAGCACATCATACCAACAAAAATGAAGAAACCACTGTACCATGCACTATTCTTATCTAAAAATGCTAATATGATTAATACATGGAGCAATACTACAGAAAAAACTTAAACATACTACAAAGACAACAAAATAAGACATTGAAAATATTATATAATCTCAACAGACTAACGCCAACCGAAGAACTATAGAACTATAGAACTATAGAACCTATAGAACTACCAAAAAACAAAAGAACTAAACATCAGACAACTAATACAATATCACAATATACTGCTGCTATACAAAATTCAAAATAAATTAACAAAGACAACTATCACATTCACGACAAACAAACAAATACATACATACGAAACCAGAAGAAAATCAGACATTAGAGTTCATAAAAATACACAAGTAAGACTCACACAAAAACTCACAACTGAAACCGTAGCAAAATTCAACAAGATACCGAAAGACATAATAAAATTAAACCTAAAAAATTTTAAAAAGAAGCTTAAATACTTACTACTAGAACACAAGATATGAACGACATCGACTAACAGTTGAAAAAAAAACCATGACGCCTTCGATACCATCTGTCCAGAGAGAGACCTAGAAGACTTCAAACTGTTGCAGATGAAGAAGGATACAACCCACAACTGCATGAATCCACCAACAATAACAAATAGATTTATGTTGTAATATAATATACAGTTGTATATGTTAATATTTTTAATATAATATAAAGAATATACAGAATAAGCAAGAAATAATCCTTGCCACATTCATCAAAGATCACTACATCCATTTAAAGTTATAATATGTTATAGTATTCAAGCTCAAAACATCATTCCAATAATTTTTTTTGAAGACGATGGTGATAATGCAGTTACAGTTAACGGATAATGTTTTTAACACGTGATTCAAAACTTTTTAGTGGCACAATTTTGAAAAGCAAGAACTGAAGAATATGCGGTTACAGCAGCACGCCTCACGTGAAGTAATCAACATCTTAATGAATATTTCCTCTAATCGTTGAACAGTTTTACGTAAATAAGTCCCAAACTAAACAACAACTTAACGACAACATCTGTGCTGAAATCGCTGCATTAACAGCAGATATGCTATATCAAAAGTTATGGAAAATGTGTTAAAAAAGCCCAAACTTGCATTGTTGCTCATGGCTCACATTATATGATATCGAACATCATTCACAGCTGTAGCTTCACCAGCAGCATACCATATAGTGAATTATTTAGGATGTAAAGGTTTTTCATGAATCAATCCTAGATTTCCCTAACCCCAATGCGGCAATTTTATTTATTAACATAGTCACCAATTTCAAAATGTGCTTATTCTGAAAAGATAATTTTTTGATTCTTTTTTTTTGAGAAAAATCATGTTTGTTCTTTGATCCAATTGACAAACACGACGTTTGAATGATCCAGTGGCATTAGCTCCTGTGTTATTTGAACCTTATATAATAATAGAAAATGGCCTTTATTGAATTATATGAATGACAAAAAAAAATAAATAAATTGCTCTTCTTTTATTTTCCACCGAACCAGTTTCTTTAAAATTTTGAATAATTCGATTTCCAGTGCTTTCAGATGGACAATTGTGCAAACCGTAAACATCACGTAATTTTCTAAAAATATTTTTAATTGAACGCCCATTTTCATAATAATCAAAAATTCAGCGATTTTAACGCGTTGTTGTACACACATTACACTTCTGAAATGAGACTAGATCTAGGAAAATTCACAACGTGTGTTTAAATGACCCGTTACTCACACTGACTAATACTCCTTTATAAAATGTAGATTTTAATAAAAAACTAAACGCCATTGAGCAAATTACACTAAACAATGGTTATTTAGAGAGAATGATAGATAGTATTTTAAAAATGAAATGCTTCATCAATTTTCTCTTTAATATATGTTTATAAAAAATTAAAAAGACATATTCATTCAAAATAATAACATATTTTCCTAAATCGTCTGAAAAAAATCTTATATAAAAATAATGCAAAAAGCAAATATCAGGTCAGAAAACTTGTAAAGAAACTTAAAAAAATTACAAAGAAAAAATAATTAAAAAATATAAATCTAGGTTATATCAACTATATTGTGGGTCATATTTGAAAACAGATATAGGACAAACAGATAAATCTTTCTACAAAAGAATAAAAAAACATGAAAGAAGTTTTCTGAATCAGAAACATAATTTTATTTGTACCTCACATGAGAATCAAATGACAATCATTGTTTTAATAGTGATTTCAAAATATTACATGTACAGCCAAAAGCAAGAAACTAAACCATTTGGAAAGTTAAATAAACCATTTAAAAGATGCGAAAACCCTTCTGAATGATGAAATAGACCTGAACAAATTGCTTTTATTGAATTTGCTCAGGCAAAAAATAAACTCTGAATGGATTTCCTAAAGATATATACTTTTTGTGTAGACGTTTTATATTATACCCATTGCAACAGCGAAAATATTTATTTCTGATGAAGCTACAGTCCTGGCGAAACTCATTAAACATTAATAATAAAATAGACATTTCAACAAAAAAGTATTTTATTAAACAAGTATATATTATATTCAAAATTTCAGTAGATATTTACCATGTAATAATATTAAGGACTTTCATTAACAGTAGATAAAAGATAACTTGAGAGATCTTAATGTTTAGAAAGAGAAAGAAGTCGGAGGGAGTCAAGTTTGGAGAATAAGGTGAATGCAGCACCATTTCGTAGCACAACTTTACCAGTTAAACTGTGCTAACGGCGGATGAACGGACGAGTGCATTTTCGTGGAAAAAAGCATTTTTTTCTTTGCGAAATAAGGACGCTTTTTATGAACTCTTTGATGATGAATGAAATTTGACAGATAATATAGAATAATATTCTCCTGTATTTTCTTTGCTTCGAATAATTAAATTTCAGAAAATGGAATGGAAGCGTTTTTTTACCGAAGAAAGTAATTTCGCTATTTTCAATTTTATTATTTTTTCAATTTTAGAAATTCGCTATTTTCAATCATTGCTAAAACGACGAAATTATATAATTTGAAATGCAAAACTAAATGTCATATTGGCTTGAAATTCATGGTGCCATAGAAAAGTGCATAGAAATGGAAGCTACTTTTCAGAAATGCAATCACCTTTCTAATCGCACTCTTCATTCTATACTTGTAAATACATTTGATTTAACAATAGATCATTTCCATATCATATATTAAAATGGACAGTTCTCTAGAATACCTAGAATTCGGTTAAACATTATCGTTATCGTGATTTCCATACTACACATATATATTCCTAGACAGAATATACGTTGCCTTTGTTTCAATAAACAAACAATGCTGTAGTATACAATGGAATGCGCGAGTTTGTCTAGCTAACGAGAAAACGTAACTTTTAAAATATCAGAAAATATACTATTTAACTGAGGTGGCCGATACTTGATGGAAATTCATTTTAAATTTTAAAAAAAACCAAGATTAATATCTAAATTTCCACTATATTTAAAACTTGTACGTATGACAATTGTTTCGACAAGCAGTGTCTTTTTCAAATACACACTAAATTAAACTAACAGT
Organism: Cosmopolites sordidus; assembly: GCA_031761425.1. Taxonomy (NCBI): domain Eukaryota; kingdom Metazoa; phylum Arthropoda; class Insecta; order Coleoptera; family Curculionidae; genus Cosmopolites; species Cosmopolites sordidus. The sequence goes on along the minus strand of JARFXV010000944.1, from coordinate 1,203,084 downwards.
AAGAAAAGCAGTTACTACCTAAACTAATCTAATAAAACCATAAATGATGATAGTGGGAGTCGATAGTGGGAATATAGTGGAAATTTAGATATTAATCTTGGTTTTTTATTTAAAATTAATTTCCATCGGCTACCTCAGTTAAATATATTACCGAAGCTCCAACAAGCATTTTAGCCTTATATTATTTTAATCTACCGTTAAAAAGTAAGATATGCACCTAAAATATTTGGTTTTTAAACAAGTGTTATCAATCAGATGTTTTCCCCAAATACATGTGTCTGAAAACTAACAACAGAACAGAGTCAGCAAGGAAAGGACAACAGTAAGGTAACTGGTAAAGTTGTGCTACGAAATGGTGCTGCATTCACCTTATTCTCCAAACTTGACTTCTTTCTCTTTCTAAACATTAAGATCTCTCAAGTTATCTTTTATCTACTGTTAATGAAAGTCCTTAATATTATTACATGGTAAATATCTACTGAAATTTTGAATATAATATATACTTGTTTAATAAAATACTTTTTTGTTGAAATGTCTACTTTATTATTAATGTTTAATGAGTTTCGCCAGGACTGTAGCTTCATCAGAAATAAATATTTTCGATGTTGCAATGGGTATAATATAAAACGTCTACACAAAAAGTATATATCTTTAGGAAATCCATTCAGAGTTTATTTTTTGCCTGTACATATTCAATAAAAGCAATTTGTTCAGGTCTATTTCATCATTCAGAAGGGTTTTCGCATCTTTTAAACGGTTTATTTAACTTTCCAGATAGTTTAGTTTCTTGCTTTTGGCTGTACATGTAATATTTTGAAATCACTATTAAAACAATGATTGTAAATTGGATTCTCATGTGAGGTATAAATAAAATTATGTTTCTGATTCAGAAAACTTCTTTCATGTTTTTTTATTCTTTTGTAGAAAGATTTATCTGTTTGTCCTATATCTGTTTTCAAATATGACCCACAATATAGTTGATATAACCTAGATTTATATTTTTTAATTATTTTTTCTTTGTAATTTTTTTAAGTTTCTTTACAAGTTTTCTGACCTGATATTTGCTTTTTACATTATTTTTATATAAGATTTTTTTCAGACGATTTAGGAAAATATGTTATTATTTTGAATGAATATGTCTTTTTAATTTTTTATAAACATACATTAAAGAGAAAATTGATGAAGCATTTCATTTTTAAAATACTATATATCATTCTCTCTAAATAACCATTGTTTAGTGTAATTTGTTCAAGGCGTTTAGTTTTTTTATTAAAATCTACATTTTATAAAGGAGTATTAGTCAGTGTGAGTAACGGGTCATTTAAATTGAGCGTTTTTTATTCTTGAATAAACAACACACGTTGTGAATTTTCCTAGATCTAGTCTCATTTCAGAAGTGTAATGTGTGTACAACAACGCGTTAAAATCGTTGAATTTTTGATTATTATGAAAATGGGCGTTCAATTAAAAATATTTTTAGAAAATTACGTGATATTTACAGTTTGCACAATTGTCCATCTGAAAGCACTATAAATCGAATTGTTCAAAATTTTCAAGAAACTGGTTCGGGAGAAAATAAAAGAAGAGCAATTTATTTATTTTTTTTTGTGATTCATACAATTCAATAAAGGCCATTTTCTATTATTATATAAGGTTCAAATAACACAGGAGCTAATGCCACTGGATCATTCAAACGTCGTGTTTGTCAATTGGAACAAAGAACAAACATGATTTTTCTCAAAAAAAAAGAATCAAAAATTTATCTTTTTAGAATAAGCACATTTTGAAATTGGTGACTATATTAATAAACAAAATTGCCGCATTGAGGTTAGGGAAATCTAGGATTGATTCATGAAAAACCCTTACATCCTAAATAATTCACTATATGGTATGCTGCTGGTGAAGCTACAGCTGTGAATGATGTTCGATATCATATAATGTGAACCATAAGCAACAATGCAACTTTGGGCTTTTTTAACACATTTTCCATAACTTTTGATATAGCATATCTGCTGTTAATGCAGCGATTTCAGCACAGATGTTGTCGTTAAGTTGTTGTTTAGTTTGGGACTTATTTACGTAAAACTGTTCAACGATTAGAGGAAATATTCATTAAGATGTTGATTACTTCACGTGAGGCGTGCTGCTGTAACCGCATATTCTTCAGTTCTTGCTTTTCAAAATTGTGCCACTAAAAAGTTTTGAATCACGTGTTAAAAACATTATCCGTTAACTGTAACTGCATTTTCACCATCGTCTTCAAAAAAAATTATTGAAATGATGTTTTGAGCATGAATACTATAACATATTATAACTTTAACTGGATGTAATGATCTTTGATGAATGTGGCAAGGATTATTTCTTGCTTATTCTGTATATTCTTTATATTATATTAAAAATATTAATATATATAACTGTATATTATATTATAACATAAATCTATTTGTTATTGTTGGTGGATTCATGCAGTTGTGGGTTGTATCCTTCTTCATCTGCAACAGTTTGAAGTCTTCTAGGTCTCTCTCTGGGCAGATGGTATCGAAGGCGTCATGGTTTTTTTTTCAACTGTTAGTCAATGTCGTTCAGATCTTGTGTTCTAGTAATAAGTATTTAAGCTTCTTTTTAAAATTTTTTAGGTTTAATTTTATTATGTCTTTCGGTATCTTGTTGAATTTTGCTACGGTTTCAGTTGTGAGTTTTTGTGTGAGTCTTACTTGTGTATTTTTATGAACTCTAATGTCTGATTTTCTTCTGGTTTCGTATGTATGTATTTGTTTGTTTGTCGTGAATGTGATAGTTGTCTTTATTAATTTATTTTGAATTTTGTATAGCAGCAGTATATTGTGATATTGTATTAGTTGTCTGATGTTTAGTTCTTTTGTTTTTTGTATAGTTCTTCGGTTGGCGTTAGTCTGTTGAGATTATATAATATTTTGAATGTCTTATTTTGTTGTCTTTGTAGTATGTTTAAGTTTTTTCTGTAGTATTGCTCCATGTATTAATCATATAAGCATTTTTAGATGAGAATAGTGCATGGTACAGTGGTTTCTTCATTTTTGTTGGTATGATGTGCTTAATTTTTAAGAGCAAAGTAATTGTTTTGGCATTTTCTTTTTTTATTTTATTTATATGCTTATCCCATTTTAAGGTAGTGTGTATTTTAATTCCTAGGTAGTTAATTTCGGAAATTTCCTTTAATTTTTGGTTTTTTATCGTTATGTTTAGGTCTCTTGCTTGTTTCTTCTTGTTAAATATTATGTATTCTGTTTTTGTTTCGTTTATCGTGAGTGAGTTGTTAAAACACCATAGTTCGTAGTTTTTCATATCGTTATATATATTATGTTGTAATCTGTTGTAATCATTGTCAGAATACAACATGCACAAGTCATCAGCGTAAGCATACATTTTTCCAGTAAAGTTTTCTTCGAATAAATCGTTTGTATAGAGTATATATAGCAATGGTGGCAGGTTACCTCCTTGCGGCAAGCCGTACGCAGCTGTATTACTGTTGCTTTCTGTCTCTCCTACTTTAGTCTTTTGGGGTCTGTTCATCAAGTAGTTCATCAAGTGTTCATTGTTTCGACAAGCAGTGTCTTTTTCAAATACACACTAAATTAAACTAACAGTAAGAAAAGCAGTTACTACCTAAACTAATCTAATAAAACCATAAATGATGATAGTGGGAGTCGATAGTGGGAATATAGTGGAAATTTAGATATTAATCTTGGTTTTTTATTTAAAATGAATTTCCATCGGCTACCTCAGTTAAATATATTACCGAAGCTTCAACAAGCATTTTAGCCTTATATTATTTTAAACTACCGTTAAAAAGTAAGATATGCACCTAAAATATTTGGTTTTTAAACAAGTGTTATCAATCAGATGTTTTCCCCAAATACATGTGTCTGAAAACTAACTACAGAACACAGTCAGCAAGGAAAGGACAACAGTAAGGTTTGAAGAAATGGCTACTTGAAGACAGAAGACTTCAATATAATAAAATGGATATATATATATATATATATATATATATATATATATATATATATATATATATATATATATATATATATATATATATATAATGTTTATCTTAAAGTGATACATAGTGAATTAACTCATAGACTAAACAACATTGAGTTTGATATTTAAGACCATCAAGTAAGGCAACAAATTTCCGAAATCATTATTAAAAAGTTTACAATTCAAAAGGAGAAATTGGAAAACCTTGTATCCAAGAAAGAAATTAATAAAAGTGAATACATCGCAAATTATTCCGAACACCAGTTTTTTAATAGATTCGTCAATCTTACAAATTGTAATTTTACTACTGAAGAATCTATGTTACTTCAGATGGGCTTTCAATATAACATAAAACCCAAAGACAACGAACATAACAGAGAACACCTTGGAGTGGAGTGTGAACTCGTTCTTTCCAATTTAAACACATCACAAAAACATCTAGCGGCACACAGAATCAGAAGTCTACCATTTGAAAAATTAAGAAAACAGCAGATCAGTGAATTCCATACAGCAAAAAGGATTAACGAGAAAATCAAAGAAAACAATATCATTACTAGAGCGGACAAGGGTAAGTCAATTGTAGCGATGTCTACAGATAATTACATATTAAAAACTAATGATTTTTTAAAATCAGGGAAATTGCACAAAATGGATTCTGATCCAACGAATACATTTCAAAAAAGAATTAAACACATATTAAAATATTCGTCAATTTTTAACGATTATAAGAAACAACAATTAGTAATTATGAATCCTCAAGCCCCAAAGTTATACTCGTTAATAAAATTACACAAAGATAATTATTCAATCAGACCGGTAGTTTCCTTTGTTACAGCTCCTTCAATTAAATTATCAAATAAGCTTATCAAAATCATTTTGCAATACACTAATTTTAAACCAAAATATGCCATTCTAAATACTTATGATTTCATTAATACAATCAAAGATATTAATTTACCCAAAAAATCTAAAGTAATTTCTTTCGATGTACAAAATTTATTCCCTGGTATACCACCATATGAAGTAATGAGATTAGTGGACAAATTACTTATTAAAAATAACGTTAATTCAATCATAAAACAAGACATTTTAGACCTATATATCAATTACTTTGGATCAGAATTATTTTGAGTTTGATAACAGATTTTATTTTTCGAAAGAAGGTTTGATAATGGGGAGCCCTTTAAGTCCTTTACTGGCGGAAATTTTTATGGATAATTTAGAAGATAAGATATGTCAACATCAGCTATTCAAATCATCACTTTACTGGTATAGATATGTTGATGACATTATAATTTGTTTTACGGGTACTGGCAGACAATTAAATCAATTCCTAACTTATATAAACTCTTTACATAAGAACATTCATTTTACAGTTGAAGAAGAACAAAACAATAGCATTAACTTTATATATTTAACAGTTACAAGAAAAGAGAATAAACACGACTTTGCAATTTATCATAAGCCATCTCACACAGATTTAGTTATACATAACAAGTCTTGTCATCCGTATTCTCAAAAAAATGGCATCATTTAATTCATTCATACACAGATTAATAAATACCCCAATGTCAATAGATAACTATAACAAAGAATTGAATGTCATCAAACAGATCGCAGTGAATAATGGTTATGACCCAAACATTATAAATAAAATAATGAATAAAAAATGTTATAATAATACCATTAATTTAATATATCCTGTCAATAAAGTCAAGAACACCGCATACAAAACAATTACATATACAGGAAAAGTCACCAAATTAATTTCTAAACACTTGTCAAAAACAAGCGATATAAATATTGCATTCAGAACAAACCATAGTCTTGGACGCTTAATAAAAAACAATAAAAGTCAAACAAATAAACTTCATAAATCAGGAGTTTATTTAATTGAGTGCGGTTCTTGTCCAAAAGTCTATGTTGGACAAACAGGAAGATCCTTTTCCACCAGGCTTAATGAACATAAAAGAAGTTATATTAAAGAACAGAATAATTCTCATTACGCCAACCACTTAACGTTAGAAAATCACACTTTCAACGATAATTTCAAAATGTTGCATAACGAAAATAAATCTAAAAAACTAAATCTTTTAGAGAGCCTAGAAATTAACAAAAGAAAAAATTTGTATATTTTACTTAATGATCTGGTAGACTTGAATGGTTCACCCTTGTTAAACTTATATTACTCTAGACATTGAGACGCGAGACTCCCAGTATCAACATTTATGGTTTTATTAGATTAGTTTAGGTAGTAACTGCTTTTCTTACTGTTAGTTTAATTTAGTGTGTTTGAAAAAGACACTGTGTGTCGAAACAATTGTCATACGTACAAGTTTTAAATATAGTGGAAATTTAGATATTAATATTGTTTGTTTATTTAGAAAATATACTCTTTAGATATGATAGCTAAAAAATTTATCCAAAAAAACAAACGTATATACAATTTTATACCGAGAGTCAAAAATATAGGTTATTCATATAATTTAATTGAGGAAAAATGATGTGTGAAAATTTCTCAATTCTGGCCTATTCTGATGATTAGATTAATACACATATGTTAATTGCTACCAGTATGTATAAAAATGTGTTATTGTGCTTTGACTTCTAAAAGATGTGTTTAATACACATGAATTGAAAATTTTGTTTCAAGACAATGCAATATTCCTTACAATTTCTGATTAGATAGTATTTAGATACGCAGGGGTCTCAACCTACGGGCTGCGGCTCGCCTTTCGTTTTTCCACGTCCCGCAACTAAAACGAACAAACTACGTAAGTTATTCAGAACTGAAAAAACGATTTGCAAAAAATAACTTCTGACTAAAAGGCTAAGTAAGTAGTATAAGTCCCAAGTCTTAACTTCGTATACAAAAGTTGACGTGGTGTAATACTGACTTTCACTCATGTAGTTGTAACGCATTTAAATCATTGTTATGCGGGCATTCAATAATAACCAGCAAGGGCTTGAGTGTAGTTGATATTGTCATGGTGCTCCAAGCGAATAGAGAATGCACCAAGCGAAATATAGATGGTGCTCCAAGCGAATATAGCTCACATAAATTATTTTTTTTTGTGACCTATATTGTATCGGAAAAAAATGTTTCCAAATCAAAGGCTTTCATGGATGGCGAATTTATGAAATATTTCTCTAAAATTAGTCTATCAGGAGTTACAGTTGCTAGAAGAATTGAAGAGTTATTAGAAGATATAGAAAATTCCCTTAAAAATCGGGCATCTAAATTTGTTTTTTACTCTGTCGCCAGTGATGAAAGTACTGATATGACAGATACAGCCCACTTGGCAATTTTCATCCGCGACATCGATAATAAGTTTGAAATTAGAGAAGAACTATGTGTCCTTTATCTTATGAAAGGAATTACGAAGGGGGCAGACATTTCCAAATGTGTCATAATGGTATTGAATCGATACAATATTGACCTTACAAAACTATTAGGTATAATAACAGATGGAGCACCAGCTATGGTTGGTAAAAATGAAGGACTTGCTGAACCACCGAGAATTCCAAAATTGCTTGTCCGATATTAATGGGGAGTATGGTGATGTTGTTTACTTCATAGATGTTCGTTGGTTTAGTAGGGGAAAATGTTAAAGCGAATGTTCGACCTGAAATAAGCAATTAAAACTTTTCTGGCTGGCACGGGAAAACCTACTGCCTTCCTCGATGGCCAATAATGCCTCAGTGATTTTGACTTCCTGACAGATCTGACTTTACATCTGAACGAACTGAATGGACGGTTATAAGGGAAAAGAAAAGCTTTATAAATAACGTGTATGATAATATAAAATTCTTTGAAGCTAAACTCATTTTGTAGAAAATGCAGGTTCAGAAAAAAGATTTCACGCACTTCCCGAACTTGTCAACTTGCCATTGTAGTGAGCTGGACAAATATATATTTACAATAAATAATTTACAGGAAGAATTCACTTCGAAATTTCAGATCATTCGGGAAAATGAAAATTTTATAAACTTGTTCGTGATACCTTTCAGTGTATCTGTTGAAGGTCTTCCAAGAAAATTGCAAATGGAACTCATAGATCTGCAGTGCAATAGTGAATTAAAAGAAAATCATAACTTGGGCCTTTACAATTTTTCATCTAAATATAGTGACAAAAATAAATTTTCAAATATTCGACCACATGCTCAGAAAACGATGTCACTATTTGGAAGCACTTGTAATATGTTAGCAGTCGTTTTATGGAATGAAACATATCAAATCAAAAAATAGGACCAGCAGAATGAACACGTACCTTGAAAATAGTTTTCGTATAGCTACGCCCAAGATAAGAACAGACACTAAGAAACTTATTAAAAATAAACAATGCCAGAAATCTCATTGTTTTTTTTTCTTAATAAACCTCTTTAAAAAAATATGTTTTACATTTATTTTCTACCTAAAACTTTAAGCTAGCGTAAATTTTAATATACATATATATATATATATATATATATATATATATATATATATATATATATATATATATATATATATATATATATATATATATATGTATATACGATCTGGCCCATGGATAACAAAAGGTTGAATACCTCTGACCTATAGCATTGAATGATTAACTGTCTTGACCTAACAACACTTCATTCATATACTGAAGATCATCTGGAAATGAATGTGATATATTAAAATGTCTTGAGTGGCATCCTTAAAAACCCGCAGACAGAAACTTCAGGAAAGAGCGATTTTACCATGCATCATCATTCCTACCGCAAAAAAAAATCAACATTTTTTGTCATTCAACTTCAAATACAATTTAAATTTCAAACTAAATTGATAAAAGATTCAGATCAGAAGGAAAATATTGGAACGACATTAAATGATCTCCTAGATCTCCTACACAAAGAGATACAAAAATTTGTGTATAAAATTTCTAGTCCATTAACCACCACATTATTACACTTGATAAATATGTTTTAATTTCAGGTCTGTTTTGTCTCCACTAATATTGAAAGACATGTAATTTCATGCATATAATACTCGGTACAAAATATTGTTGTTCCAGTTACATAATTCAATATTAACATCTCCGATATGCAAAAAGTTTTAAAGTTTAATGGAAAGGAAATGTTTGAATATTTTAAGGCATTTTGAGGCACTAATGAAAGCAAATTAAAATGTTAGCAGATTTTTGCATCAGATAAAAACCAAGTAACTTTAACGTTTACTTAAAACAAAAAGAGAAAAAACATGAAGTTGCTGGATAACCTGTCAGACGCAGTTCTATTTTTTATATTTCAAATTTTATAATAGCAATATAACCTGGTAAATAAGGATTAATGTGAAAACAAAAATTAGACCTCTTCTAAAAAATATTAGATGTTAGCTTTTAAAAAACTAGAAATGCTTATAGGTTCCTGCAGAAAGACAATCAAGGTGCCACGGCTTCGATTCCTATTCAAGATTTAAATACTTTAAAAACTTCAAAAACACGGGATTTTGTTTCATTTTTTGTGAATGCTTTGAGGTAAAAGTACAGGGTACAGCCGCCAATCCTGCATTTTTAAAAAAAGCTATGAAAAAAAAGTATTGTATTTTTCATAATTTTATTGACATCAACTTATTCTACATCAAAAAGGATTTAAGAAACAAGTTCATCACATCAGTTAGATGGTGTCCATCGTGGTTAATGCATTCTTGCCTTCACGGTGAATGCTCTAGGAAATACAACGTTGACCTTGGTAACTGGCCTCATACACTTCCCTGGTCATGTGAATGCTTTCAAATATGCGGAATTAACGGCCGCTCCCTGTATAAATGAGTAAAATGTATAAGTGATAAGTGAACCTAACCAATCAGACAGGGTGGTTTTACCTAGGATACTTTCTAAGACGTTTTCTTTGTTGACCACTTGCCCGTCGTTACGCTTCTTTAGAGACTTCTTTAGATAGCTTAAGCATAAACTAAGGGTAAGTAGTCCAGAAGCTGACCCTTATATTATAGTGCATGTTAAACAGTGGCCCTAGTTTCTAATTTCTCTAAAATGCAACGTTCTTTTAAAATTACTTTATAATTATCAAGAAGGCAATATTTAGAAAGAATATAGAAGATAATATTTTATATTGTGCAGAAAAAAATTAAGATATAAAAAATAAGATATATTTAGATATCCATATATGATGAGGCTACAGCGACATATCACATGGATAATCTTGAAGTTAAATTCCATATACAACGGGGTGTTCGGCAGGGTGACTCAATATAGCCTGTTTTTTTTTTCAGCCTGCCTTGAAGAGGTATTTCGTAATCTGGATTGGAAATACGATGGAATAAAAGTGAATGGTGCATACTTAAGCCACCTTAGATTTGCGGATGACATCGTTCTCCTGTCACAAGACCCAGATGAATTACAAAAACACATACAAGAGCTGAAAAGGGCGGGAGAACCATTCGGCTTGAAAATAAAGCTGAAAAAGAGCCAGATTATGTTCAACAAATTTGCTGAAAACAGAAGAATTAATATTTTAGGAAGCGATTTAGAGGTGATGGACCACTACATATCTCGGGCAAAGGATTTGAATGGAGGGTGATACTGCCCGGGAAGCGGGACGGCGTGTTAAGTGTGGCAGGCTCAATATAGTATTTAAGAGCAAACTCCCACTTTGTCTAAAGTGGGAGTTTTTGATCAGTACGTGCTGCCTGTTCTGACATATGGAAGTGAAACATGGACACTCACATCACAATCAATCCAAAAACTTCGGGTAGCACAGAGGGGAATGGAAAGGTGTATGTTTGGCATTACAAAGCGGGACAGAAGGACCTGTACATGGATTAGACAACAGACCGTAGACGGAAAAGTAAAGGAATTGAAATGGAAGTGGGCAGGCCATATAGCGAGGCGATGTGATGACAGATGGACCAAAGCAATCCTGGTATGAATAACCGCTTGATCATAAGCGTCCACAACGAAGACCTAAAACACGACGGATCGATGACATCATCAAGTATATTGGACTCAAATGGCAGAGGAGAGCTCAGGACCATGCTGGGGAGGCCTTATATATATATATATATATATATATATATATATATATATATATATATATATATATATATATATATATATATATATATATATATATATATATATATAGGATAGAAATTCGTGGCAAATTTTATCAGTAACTCCTTTGATTTTACAATCTAAAATGCGGTTATACCCGAGGACCTAGTAATTCTAATATTACCGACCGTGGAAGCATTTTCGAATATATCATAGGACAGCCGGAGTCGCAAATATGATAAGTGAATCCTAACCAGCTAAACTATAATATCGAATATGAAGCCATATAACCATATAATATCCACATAAACTCTAGATGGATAAAGTTAATTAAGTTGCTGAACTTTAATCAGATTGTCATGGGCGATCTCCAACAACGATTTATCAATTTAAAAGATGTGTTAAAGTAAGAAAGGCCTTATATCGACAGCGAAAATTCTGTAAAATCAGTTGAAATGTTCTTTTTTAGGAAGGTTAGTTTCCAAATCATATCTGGCACGAATAGTACCTTTATTAGATTATTATGAATATCAAACAGGTCTTTGTTTTATACGTTTCTTTTTAACAGATAATTAGTAAATTTCATGAAGTAGACTTAAAAACTTACGAACTATACATACAGTGGTGACCAAAGAAATAGAACCGTTAAAACAAAATTTTCTGTGTGGCATATAAAGTTGTAATGGCATACGTAATTAGTACAATAACTGTATAATATAAATATATAATAAAAAAGGGAAAACATAATATTAAACTTAGTTTTAAAAAAAAATCTGTAAAGATAATATATAACAAAAATTTAATAAAAGAACAAGAAAATGTAGTCATAAAAATAGAGTCATAACCTTTATAAAGCTGTAAATATTGTTTCTTCGCGATTTGCTGTTAATTTATCATTCAAAAAAAATGGTAGAAAATGCCCTTAAAAAACAACCAATTCAAAGTAAAACTATAAAACATGGAGGCACTAAACAGCTTTTTCATAGTATGGTGTAGGACCAATTTACTTGATTGAAAAAACATGGACGAAAATGAGTACATCCACATTCTTAAGGAAGTCGTACTGTCTTTTGCAGAAGAAAATATGCCGCTCATATAGAAATATCAACAGGATAATGATCAGCGAAAATTCTGGAAAATCAGCTGAAATGTTCTTCTTTAGGAAGGTTAGTTACCAAATCATATCTGGTACGAATAGTACCTGTATTAGATTATTATGAATATTAAATATATCTTTGTTTTATACGTTTCTTTTCAATAGATAATTAGTAAATTTCATAAAGTAGACATGAAAGCTTACGAACTACATATACAGTAGTGGCTAGAGAAATAGAACCGTTGCAATAAAATTTTCTGTGTGGCAAATAAAGTTGTAATGACATACGTAATTAGTACAATAACTATGTAATATAAATATATAATAAAAAAGGGAAAACATAATATCAAACTTAGTTTCTCAAAAACCTGTAAAGATAATATATAACAAAAATTTAATAACAGAACAAGAAAACGTGGTCATAAAAATAGAGCCATAAGATTTATAAAGCTTTAATATTATTTGTTCGCGTTTTGCCCTTAATTTATCGACTCGTTTTGTTTATTTCAAACGTTAAAATTAAAAGAATTATTAAAAACAAACTTGGCCGAATAATAATTTTTCATTGTACTGCTGATAAAGTGCACATTTTAACATTGTGGAAGGATCGTCGGTCGTTCGAAAAAAAATGGTGGAATATGCCCTAAAAAACCACTAGTTCAAAGTAAAACTGTAAAGCGTAGCGTATGGTGTAGGACCAATTTACTTGATTGAAAAAACATGGATAAAAATTAGTACATCCACATTCTTCAGGGAGTCATGCTGTCTTTTGCAGAAGAAAATATGGCGTTCATATAGAAATATCAACAGGATAATGATCAGAAACATACTTTTAGGAAAACAAAACAATTTCGTAGTGACAATAAAGTGGATTTACTGCCGTAACCTTCCCAATAGCCGGAACTCAATCCCATTAGGAACTTGTAGACTTACCTCAAGAATGACATGGGTGAAGATAACTTGAGAAACAAGCTTGAACTTTGGAAGGTGTTAAAAAAGAATAGGAAGCTATACCGTTAGAAATATGTCAAAAACTTGTAAACTCTATACCCAAAAGATGCGAAATAATAAAACACAAAATGTTAACAGGTTAAACAGAGCATATGATTTCACAATTTGAACTTAATTATTTAGTTCAGGATTTAAAAATATCAAAATCACAGTCAAAACTTATATCATCCAGACGAAAATGATGAAATCTCATTCAAGGTAACAACAAAACTTCCAGCAAGAACTTTCTGTGATGGAAAAACGATATGAAGGCTATATAAATAGAGCCTCAGTTTACTTGTTGATTAATCCTAGACATTAATAAGAGAATCCTCAGAAAAAAATAGCCAGAGCATTTTAAGGTGGTATTATGATTAATACCTAGGTAGAAATTGCCAATATTGACAATTGGTCCATCCTTGGGAGGCCTGTTACTTGCCAAGCCTTACCAGTTAGACATTGGTCCAAGCTTCAATCCAAGGCTGGGCAGCAGATCTGTATTATAACATAGAGAATATGACCTGCAAAGTTTTGCACAATGTCTCGTAAACTTCAAAGTCAGAGCGATTCATATTATAAAATTAGAAAACCTCAATTTATACTGACTGGAAAGAAGTATACATTAGTGGTAGTGAACAAATTATTAATTCATGAGTGGATAATAAGTTTAATAACACTAGTGAACGTTAAATGTCATTCGATAAGTTTAACAATCGATTTATTTAGTTGATATTTTCATGTAACGTAACTATTAATTATGTAGTTTCAGATGACTTGATGTATAGTGATCAAGTAAATTCCTCATCTGATAGTTTCAACATTGAATTGAGATCCGATCAAGGTATAATTGATGATTAACTTCACAGAGTGCAGATAGATGCAAAAAAACCTCTGAACTAACGGAAACTTGGCCTTAGTAACTGACAATAAGCTTCTGGAAATTTTAATAAATGAAGGATGTAAAGCTTTTACTTCCACAGCTCAGTCTTTGTTGCGTTATAAACACTCAATAAATTCTCTTAGTGTTTTAACTACCAATGGTAGTTATGGGCAGTATTTTTATATTGGAATTCAAAATAGATTAGAGAAGCGAATAGTAGCAGAAATAATCGAAGAAAATTTAATTGAAATACTTGTATTTATTGATGGAATGAAATTATATAAAATTCAAAAGGTCAACTTTGGTCGATAGTTGTAAAGCTTTATGACACAATTACGCACGTCCTCCTTTTACCGCAGGATTATTTTATGGCGATGCTAAGCGCACTAATGTTGGAGATATACTTGATGATTTTGTTACTGAAGTGACATTTTTAGTGCTGGTCGAAAAACAATGCACATTAATGTTAGTTGGAGAACAAAAGGCTTCGCAAAATTGTATTTCACTGCTACCGGAACATACGCTTTAATAAAAAGTAAATAGTTTTTTATATTATAATAATAGTAAATATTTGATATGTTAAAAATGTATAACATCTAATTAATAATTACAGAATTTATTGAGGATAAACATTTTAAAGGAATAGAAAACAAACAACTATTAACAAGTACAAGCCAATTTTTTGCGAGGGCAGAGGATCATGAGGGAGGAAGACGTTTACGCAACACAAACCAATAAACAAATAATTGCACACTTACAATTGTATATTTTGTTGTTAAATTTGATTAGTTAGTATAATTTGTTGTTAAAATTTATTCAAAGAAGATATTTTATAAAAATACACTTAATTCTTTCATATGGTGAAAAGAGTTAAGTAGCATATAAAGCAAAAATATATACTACAATATAATTTAGAATAATTTTAGATTATAATTTAGAATAAGGTATAGATGGATGGATGGTTTAATCTTGAAAATTTTGTATAAGTTATGGTTTTAAATTAAATAAATATCGTAAAGTAAGAGAAAATTGTACTATTATTGTGATTAATACAATATTTTTTCTTTTATAGATATTGCGTTTTTCGTTCGCCAAGACTTAATTAATTAATTAATCAAGAACTTGATTTAATTAATTCATTCATTAAAATTGTCACTCAGTCAATTAATTTTTCATCGTCCAAGGCTTGTGACAATATTAACTTTTCCTTTGAACCAGTATTGTTTTTTATTGTTTCCCAAGGCTCGGCTCTGAGCCATTATTACAAAGCTTGGACCAACGCTCGGCCAATGGCCACACCAAAGTTTGTGCCAAGACTCGGACAATGTAAAAACGATAGGCCGAGACTCGGACTTAGTCTGGCCCAATGTTTCTTCCTTACGTGGCTAATAATACGTCTATCGGTATAATTTTTTACAATAAAACAATAAATATACAATACAATATACCTAACAGTATTTTCCGTTTTTAAGTCAAACTTTGCATAAGATATACCATGTTTTGTCTGCCAGTCAAAAAATAAAACTAATTTTTGTTTATAAGTGATATCTACCTTATTCTCCCATCAGGATATTTAATTTTCAAGAATTATAGTTATTTTTTGAAAACCTTCAAAATTAAATTCAAAATAAAAATAAAGTTTCCTGGAATTTGAATGATCTACAGAAACTTGTTACAATTACAATAAAACACATACTATCCCTTCAGGTTAGGCGTCGGTTATTATTACTCTATCGTGTGCTTGTAGGTTCGATAATATATACATGGTCAGCACCCCTCCGAACTACATATACACATATATTTAAAAAGAAAACAAATATCCATATCGTGAGCGGGACTAGAACCAGTATCATCGTCTCAGCTGCGGTAACACCGCACCATCGCCTTAGGCGCCGCGTCAATATTGCAAGCATTTATACGATGGTTGCTATTTATGTATCTGCAGTTGGCAACAATGATGTTACTAGGTGACATCTGATATATACATCGTAAAGTTTGACATTGTTGACTGTATATGTATACAGATCATATGAACGTTATTTGGGGTGTTTAGTGACTTGAACATTTCATCTCGTGACAATTTTCATGTGATGATTTATTACGACTGTCGACGTGAGTTATCTCAACAACAGTGCATTCATCAACTCACTTCGACTTTTGGCGATGAAGCACCATCTAAAACCACAGTGTATCACTGGTTTAGTGAATTCAATCGTGCCCTTTTTTCGTTCATGGACGAAGTTGTGCCAGAAAACAGATACTGTACGCGAACTGATAAAACAAGATAGTCATGTGACAAACCGTGAGATTAAGGCATCCCTGGGCATTAGTATGACAAGTATACACAAGATTTTACATGAACATTTTGCCTTGAAAAGGATATGTGCGCGTTGAATTCCGCATAATTTGGCAATCGCTCAAAGTAAGGTTCCCGTCGATTGGTGCAAAGAAATGCTCAAAAAATGCAATCATGGTGTGTGTTAAAAGCCGTGTATAATATCTACATAGGTGATGAATATTCGATTTATACGTATACACCCGAAAGTAAACACCAGTCGACGGTATAGGTATTTCAAAATGAACCAAACCCAACAAAGTTGTTCGCGCAAGAAGCACTTCGAAGCAAATGGTCGCCTATTTTTTGGGATAAATGAGCTTGGGCAACAATTTGTTTGTAGAGGCCTTTGAAGAAATTAGAAAAAACAACCAGCGACACAGGATCATTCTTCACCATAACAACGCGAGCTCTCACACATCGGACCGAACAACTCAACCTTTGACCGATGAAAATATCAAATTGATGGCTCATCCGCCGTACAGTCCTAATTTGGCACTAAATGATTCATTTTTGTTCCCGTGCGTGAAGAATAAACCATGTGGTCAACGATTTTCGATGCCAGAAGAAGCGGTTGATGTGTTCAAAATGCATGTTTTGGAGATACCTCATTCGGAATGGAAAAAGTGCTATGAAAATTGCTTCAAACGTATGCGAAAGTATATCGATTATCGCGAAGAATATTTTGAGAATTTTTAATGATAAATGTTTGTTTTTATTTATTATTCCGGATACATAAATGGCAACCCTCGTACTAAGTGAGAGTATTTAATTCGTCATTAAAAACCGCACGCTAATAAAATCAAAATAATCATTTTAATATCTTCATTTTCAAATATGTAGACTTGGTTCTTGGCATTTAAAAACTATTGTATTTAAAATCTATTGTTTCTTGATTTCTTTAGTGTTGTTAAAATAATTTATTTGTGAATTTAAAAATGCATTTTTTCAACTGTGTAATACAAAGATCTTTCTCTCTATGTGTTAATTATTTTCTTTACTTTGGGCAACTATGGGTTGTACTTTTAAAAATTGGTCCTGCGCATGCTTCTTTTGGCAAGCCCGAAAAAAGTATGCGCAGGATCAATTTTTCTATAGGAATCTTAGGTGTAAAATATTAAACTTGAATATATTTACTACTAAACACCAAGTAACTTTTTTAGCTTCTCGACGTGTGTTTCGCCAACCATTTTAAAAACAACAGGAGATGATTCAATGTGACAGATTTAATCATTTGAGGAGATAAAAAAGGTGATTTTGTGTTTAGTAATAAATCTCTCTGAGTTTAATAAGCAGGAGTACAAGACGTTGAAAGAGTTTTTGAGCAAGAGTATCGTTAGATATCTTACAGGTCTAGTTAATCTTCTTAGAATCTACATTTTACCACGGCTATCAAGAGTTTCATATCTTTCGGCAATTTTGCAGATGTGAAATAATCTCTTCAAAAGCAGAAACATTCTAAGATACAAGGTACAAGTAATATACCATAGAAGCATGAATTGCAATTTGAACAGTTTGGATGACCTCTCACTACAAGAATAAAGTTAAAGTTGTCATTGCTTGATTGTTAACAATGATTATTTGGCGATATATGAGATTGATAAGAAATAGCTAACGCAATACAATAGTGCCATTAGAATTCCAAGATATTTGAAGCTTGGTATGGTAAAGAATATGCTTCAAATGTTACTCTCAGTGCTCGGCAGTAATTTGAACGATTAAATTGTACATAGATATTTTTACTTAATATTTCCATCTACTGCTTCGGGGGGCAGAGGGGCATAGGGTTTCAATCAATAAAAGCACACCATCTGGTTCTATTTTGCGCCAGAGGATTGGCTTCTTTCCAGGACATGTTCACTCTTTGCAGTTTATCATTGATTCATTGACAATAGTTCTCCTAGTTTGCACCAACCTTACACGGATTCCATTTTGTGCAGCCTTCCGCGCATTGGCTATACAGTTGTTCGACTTTCTAAATGTGTGTCCAATGCAATCTCACTCACTGCAATCACCTGTTTAATTTTCTTTTAATTTGTGAGACGGGTAAAAAGTTCGTTTCGAATCTTGTCCTGCTAGAATATGGAGAGTAGCTTTCGCAAGTATATATTTGTAAGAACTGAAGTTTATTTGTTATCGTCTTCGATATTTTGGTTCAGAACCATAGAGCAAGACAGCATAGAGCAATATTGTGTTGATCTTCAAACAGGTGTCAGCGCTCTAAAAGCTTCTTGAGCTTTTCGTATTCTGCTTCTGACATCATGATCTGCATCTCCAATATTTGTGACACTGTTGCCTATGTATGTAAAGCTGTCTACATCTTCTATGGATAATTCGTTGAGGATGGAATGGGTAAACTTTTTATTGTTGATTCCCAGCGATTTGGCCTTTGTTCTGCTGGTATATTATCCAGTAGTGAGGCTTTATTGTTTTTTAATGCTTTAGCAGCTCATTGACTTTTGGTTTTCCACAACTGAGTTGTTCTGGGTGTGTGGTCAGAACCTACTCCGAGATTTCATTAACGGGCCGTGCACTGCTGTTCTTCTTATCTGATTGTTTCTTAGTTATTTGATAGATTTGTCTGGTACTATCGTCTGTTATAGCCGTTTGTGCTTCTTTGTCGTATTGTGGAGACTTGTTTACGGCTTTCTATCTTCTTCTTCGAATAAGCTCCCAGGTTTCGGCGGATATTCAGTTCTTTTGCTGTTTATTCACACTAACATATTGAAAATTATTTCTCAATTTTTATTTTCAGGTGGTGCTCGTATCTTATTTTGTCTCTCTTCAATTTTCCGCATCCAATACTAAAATCCTTCATCTTCTTAAATTCATAATGTGATCAATCTGGCCTTTGGTCCTTTGATCAAGTAAGATCCAGGTTATTTTGTAAACTATTTAATGAGAGAACAAAAAACAATCGATTATTAGATTGTAAGTTAAACACAAATTTTGATGATTTCATCGTTTTCATTCATTTCACCTAATCCGTGTATACGCATCAGTCTTTCCAGATTCTCAAATTCACTAAGCCCTCGTGCTCCAGTCATAGTAAAAACTAAACACAAATAGATGTATTTAACAATATCAGTTTTGATAGTAAATTAATAAAATTCGAATGATAGATACTAATAATGAATGAATGAACAATTCTTGGTTAAATAAAATACTTAACACTCTTGACCTAATAAACACTGCAGGAAACAATTATTTTAATGCTCTCAAATATATATATATATATATATATATATATATATATATATATATATATATATATATATATATATATATATATATATATATATATATATATATACAGATGTATATTTTATTTTTTTACTTTTAATTAGATAATTTATTGAAACTAGAAGTTAAAGTTAATACATAAATAAGGCAGGATGGTAGATTTGTATCATAGTCTAAAATAACTAAGAAAATATGAATGATTTTTTATTTATGTTTAGGTATAATAAAAAAGAAATTACTGTCCTAAGCCTTCAATATTTATAAAAGGCTTTAAAGATACAATCAGTTAAGTCTTCTTATTCATCATAATCTACACAATAACAATGCAAAAACAGAAATGTTAAAATGAAATTAATTTGCAAAAAACAAACCGACGGGTTCTGACAGAAAAAATAACTACATTTAATTTAAGAGAAAACGTTAAAAGTTTATGTTCCAACACATTCCGAATATCAAAAGAGAATGTTGAAGTGTTCTTTTACGCCTGCTAAACAAGGAAAAAAGCGATCTAAATCGGTAAAATGTCGAGATTTAAAATCCATAAAGAATTTTCACTGACAATAAAATCGCTTTCGTACTTTCAAGATGCTTTTTTCTACAAATATAATTCAGAAGTAAATTTAAAGAAGGGATTATACTTTTAAAGTATTATTAAGTAAGTGGAACTGTAATGTGTTTGACGTTTGTATTTGAAAACTTATAAAATCGCATTTATAACTGTTAACAAATAAAATTTGTCTGCAATACAACATACTTGTTCAATAACTACCAGTAGCGGCTCGTGGGTTTTTAAAGTGGGAGGGCGTAGACGATAATAGTGCTGCTGAAGATTCTTTTGCTTTCCCCTTCCTACTTTTTACTATTCGTGCTATTGAAACCCTAAGCAGGAGATGAACCAGGAAAATGAGTTAAAGGAAAGAAACTGAATGAAAATAAAATATGGTTAACGGTTTTGCTCTGAAGAACTGTTTATTGTGATAAATGCTGGAGGAGCGGCGCTTCAACGCCCTCCCTCACGAGCCGCCACTGATAACTACTTAAACACAACATCATTTATTTCATAAACATATGAACTGGTTTAAATTAAGAAAAAAAATAACTATAGAACCATTAACTATGTATTGAATCTTAGTACATATTTGAAAACACCTTTTGCATTGGCAGTTTGTCAATCTTTTTGACATTTCTACTATTATAAAACGTAAACAACAAGAGGCGTTAGTTTTTAATGAATCTCGACGGTTCAGCTATTTAATTATTTTGGAATTATAAAGGGTTTTCCAATAAGAGTGTCAGAACTTTGAAACGTTATAGCGGCAATACTGTTTAAAATGTAAATCTCACTCATAGACTGCTGTTTACAGTATATTCTGCCAATTCACCATGGAAAGACACACGATTCAACAACGCATAGAAATTGGAAGTTAGAAGGTGACTTCCACCTTGGGAAAAAATAATATTTTCCTATACAGTGCACTTCAGAACTGCACAACTTCACACACACTTCGTTCTAAAATCGTCAAGTGATTCAGGAGTTCGTGTGCTTTCTTCAAAAAAATCACTTTTCTGTGCGGTTTTTGAGCTGAAGGAATGATAGGACAGTATTTTTTGAAGATGATGGTAGACATCGTATTACTGTTAATGGTGAACGCTGTAGGAATATGTTGAAAAATATCTTTGGTTTGAAGTGATTAATATGGGTATAAATAAACAATGTTTTACTTTAACAAGATGGTGCGATTTGTCAAACATCTCGCCAGGCAATCGATATATTGCAAGAAATGTTTCCTGGGTGCGTTATTTTGCAAAAAATCGATTGGCCATCAAGATCAAGATACATTTATGGGGTTATACATTTTACATTTACGGATACATTTTATGGGGTTATGTTAAATCCTTAATTTATAGAAATAAAGTCCGAACAGTTCTTGAGTTTAAACGAAACATTCATGCAACCATTGAAAATATACCAAGCGATATGTGCGAAAGAGTTACCCAAAATTGCGTCTCCAGTATCCATTCCACCATACGAAGCCGAATACCTTGTTCTTCAGGATAAAATGAAAATGACGGGATTATTATTTGTAGTTATAATTGTGCCTCATTCTAAAGTCTGACACTCTTATTAAGCAAGCTTTTATTATCAATGGAATTATTATAGCTTGCGATGACAATTGTTCATCATGTACAAGGGTACTAAAAACACAAAACTAAGACATTACAACACAGTTGTTAAGCCAGAATGTCTATATGCTGCAGAAACGCTCATTTTGAATAGAAAGAGGGACATCGAGGACATTGAAAAGAAGGAAAGAAAAATCATAAGAAAAATCCTGGGCCCCAAACAAATAAATAGCACAACATACCGACTTCGAGAAAACCAAGAAATCACAATACACAGATATACCAACAATACACAGATATATATAGCGATATGAGAAAAAGAAGACTTAAGTTTTACGGACACATAAAACGGATGAATCCGAGTAGGCTAACTAGACAAATAGTCGAATTTTATGAAAATAGGAGTAGAGCTAAAGTAGAAATAATTAAATGGATTGCTGCAATTAAAGAGGACCTAAGATCAGCAAATATTACACAAAGTGAAATTCAGGATAGAGGCTGTTTCAGACACAAGGTTAACGTCTGGAAGGTTGGCCAGAGAGAAAAATGTAGGAAGACTGGAACAACTTGGTCTGACGAAAGGAAAAAAGCTCATAGCGAAAGAATGAAATTAGTATGGGCGCAAAGGAAGGCTAACAACAACAAACGCCTCTAATAGTACTTCGCGTGGTCCACCAGGGCCCATACGTGAATAATAATAAGATGATAGCGCGACACTTGCCACACCCGGAAATAAATTTTAAAAAAACTAGAAAAATTTATCAAAAAAATCTTTTTTTTAAATCGGTAAAAAATGGTTTAAATAATTTTCGCTTTCGTGGAGTACTTATGTTTTGATAAAAGAAAACGTATTAAAATCGAACACTTTCCTTTGGGTGTTTCTATTTTAGTAGATTTGTATATTAATATATAATTAGATTATTGACTAAACAAGCTCATGATTTATCAGAAATACTTCAACTAAACTAATTATTGAATTATATATAAAAACTTGCTGTTCATCTTAATTGAGTAAAGATTTGTGTATTTGTTTCAGAGACACCTTCTCCGAAACGCACTTACCTGCGAATTCAACCCTCCCTGAAATGGTCCGAACTTGATCGACGTCCAGATTCGTTACGCTCCATGGGACGCACCATGTTATCGATTACTTGGTCCAAAAATACCTTTCTTATGCCATATTTCAATTTCATTTACGGCTTTTCCTCGACGTTTTCAGCCTTAATTGCTGGCACGCTCTCACACTCAGGATTTATTTATAATTAAAACATATCCTCTTTCTTTATTTTGCTGTAAGTAACAAAATATCTCACTAATAAAACCATTGTTCCACCACGGTAGGATTTACGATGGAAAAGGGCTAGGTTAGGTCGAAATCGATAGGCGAGTCTCAAACATCGGCTTACACTAAGTTTTAAAATATTTCAGCGTGTTATATCTTTGGCTTAAACATTCTAAAAATATCCGGCTGTTGGTAATGATTGGATCACGTCAGCTTATGGCTACATAGTTTGTAGCCGGAACTGCAATTATTTGTCTAAGAACAGTGTTAGAAAACTTATGATAAATAATAGCTCTTCTTGAACTTAAACACTATTGTATGAGTATAATTATAATTAATCATTGAAACTAATCCTTGGATGACGAGAAAATATATCTGCTTTGAGTAAGAAATTATAAATTTGAATAAAATATATTATGTTAATAAATTATTAATTGTAGTTTTTAAAATCTAGTGTCGGATTACTTTGTAAGTGCATTGTCTTGTCATTTATTAAAATGTTGTTTTTTTTGTAGATATATTCCTTTTACTTAATTAAACAGTTTCCTGTTACTTATACGTTTATTTTTCTTTCCTTACTATGTAAAAAATATATAAATTTACCTCAAATATTACCTGATATTAAAAACATATTAATTAATATTACATATTAGTTATTATGAATTGATATTATTGAGGTAATATTAATAATCAAAAGTAATTAATCATTTCATTAAATGAACCATTTTTTTTTCACCAACGGAACGGTTTACTATACAGGGTATTTCGTAATTTTACAATGAGCATAAAATATACTTAATTTTAAAACTAATACCAAGACACAAAAGTGGAAGGTTTATCTTTACTCGTTTCAAAGTTTTTACACCTTTGAAATTCTTCTTCTTCTTCATGCGGTACTATAGCTCATTAGTAATCCTTAATCTTCTTCAAACTTCGCCTCCAACCGGATCAATGCATTGAATCAATCCAATCTAGGGCGGTGTACGAGGCGTGTAATCAGAGAAATGACAAGGTGGCCATCGTAGTGTTTGATCTGGTAACACTTTTGGTTTTCTTTTTGGAGGAGTGACAGGCCAACATCTTACGCGTATTCAGTACGAATTTGAACTCTCTAGAGTCGCTTCGTTTCGTAAACTGTGTGTGATTTTTCTAGTGCATTCTGAAAATGACAATTTCGAGCAACGATACGCTATCAACTTTTGTTTCAGACTTGGACACATTTCGACGGAAACTTTTGCAAAATGTCAACAGACTAATGGGAACAGTCTTTCGTCAAAGGCTCAGGTTTGCCAGGCATTCTCACAAGGCCGAGACTCGAATGAAGACAAACCTTGCAATGAATGGCTTTCAATTGCAAAAAGTGATGAAAATGTCCACAAAATTCAGGATCTTCAAGATCAGGATCTAAATCAACTGAGTAGGAAGAAAGTTTGCGTAAAATTGATTTAAAAAATCTTTCGCAGGATCAAAAGGACCACAAGAGGGAAACATGTCTTGATTTTTTGGGGTGGATTGAAAATTACCCTAATTTTCTGTAACGGTGATGAGTTTTACATTTTTAAATACAACCAGAAATGAAGGGCCAAAAACACATCAGGAATGACATACTTCAAGCCAAAAAAGTCAGAATGAGCAATCAAAGATCAAAATATTGATTTGAGTACAGTCAAATTTCCTTATTGACGGTTTCGTTTACGTTTTCATTATTCGCGGATTAAAAAAACTGTGACCACTTCTTGTATTCGCGGATGAAAATTTATCAGTAATTAATTATTAACTAATTGAAATTTATTAGAAAATTAATCAGTAAATTTATCAGTTATTTGCCGACTCAAAACTAATGATACATGTTGTATTTATTTTGTCGTATACATTCATATCACGTTTTTTTAATGTGAATCAATCAACTGTAAGATCCATCAAGAAATCAGAAGACAAAATAAGGAATTCTACAGCTTCAACTTCCCTATCACCAAAAATTGTTCGTGGTCCAGGAATTGAAAAAAATGAAAGCTGCATTAACATGATGGATTAAAGACTGTAGCCAAAAGAGAGTGCCTCTAAGAGGTGCTATAATCCACGAGAAAGCTAAGGGTATTTATGCACATTTTAAAGGCCCTGGTGATAAACATACGTATGGAGGATTTCAAGCATCGGAAGGTGGGTTTAAGTTCAAGGTGTGACCATCACTGCATAGCATCAAAATTGTTGGAGCGACAGCAACATATCTAGAACAATTTTCAAAGTTAATTGCTGATGGTGTATACAAACTTCAAAAAAAGAATGCAGATGAAACTGCTCTGTTTTAGAAAACAATGCCAAACAAAACATTTTTATCCAAAAGTGAAAAGTCCGGCTCTGGATTTAAGGCAGCACTAGACAGAGTTATACTGCAGCTCTTACAGATCTCTAAATCCTCGTGCTTTGAAAAATCAAAACAAGGGCAAACTACCAGATTCTTGCCGTTCAAACAATAAAGAATGCGATTTCAAAAGAATGCGATTCTAAAGAATTTAGATTTCAGGACAATTCTAGTTTTGGACAATGCCCCAGGTCACCCCTGTGAGTTTGAATCCAAATATAATTGTGCTATAATCCAAATATAGTTTATGCTTATTAACACGATGGGCTCGTTTTTTTAATGTGAATCAATCAACTGTAAGATCCATCAAGAAATCAGAAGACAAAATAAGGAATTCTACAGCTTCAACTTCCCTATCACCAAAAATTGTTCGTGGTCCAGGAATTGAAAAAAATGAAAGCTGCATTAACATGATGGATTAAAGACTGTAGCCAAAAGAGAGTGCCTCTAAGAGGTGCTATAATCCACGAGAAAGCTAAGGGTATTTATGCACATTTTAAAGGCCCTGGTGATAAACATACGTATGGAGGATATCAAGCATCGGAAGGTGGGTTTAAGTTCAAGGTGTGACCATCACTGCATAGCATCAAAATTGTTGGAGCGACAGCAACATATCTAGAAGAATTTTCAAAGTTAATTGCTGATGGTGTATACAAACTTCAAAAAAAGAATGCAGATGAAACTGCTCTGTTTTAGAAAACAATGCCAAACAAAACATTTTTATCCAAAAGTGAAAAGTCCGGCTCTGGATTTAAGGCAGCACTAGACAGAGTTATACTGCAGCTCTTACAGATCTCTAAATCCTCGTGCTTTGAAAAATCAAAACAAGGGCAAACTACCAGATTCTTGCCGTTCAAACAATAAAGAATGCGATTTCAAAAGAATGCGATTCTAAAGAATTTAGATTTCAGGACAATTCTAGTTTTGGACAATGCCCCAGGTCACCCCTGTGAGTTTGAATCCAAATATAATTGTGCTATAATCCAAATATAGTTTATGCTTATTAACACGATGGGCTCTCTCCAACCTACGGACCAAGGAATAATCCATGCCTTTATGCTCTATTACATTAGACAAATCTTTAAAATCATACTGGACACCATGGAATGTGATCCTGATATGAATGTTATGAAATGCTGGAAAAATTTTGACATATCAAAGTACATTGTTAACATAACAGAATCATTGCAAAAGCTGAAGTCATACAAATTGAAATCATGCGGAAAAAAATTGTGGCCTGATCTAACGGTAATGGTGAAGAAGCCGTGCAAATTCAACCAACTCAAAACATTGTTCAAGTTGCAAATGGCATAGGACAAGATAGTTTCAACAAGTGACAGTCAACAATTATTTGAATCGCAAGATAAAGATTTGACTGAAACCGACTTGGAGGAAATGCTTAATCCCCATTCCATTGAAGAGGAAACCTGAACGAACACTGAAAAGGTGACTTGGTCAAGGTCACTGAACACTTCAAAAAAGCAGAGTGAAGGTTTACGAATGGTAAATTAACTTTGTAATTTCTTCAGAAAAATTGATGGCTATGAAAAGAAATATTCTTTGTAAAAGGCAAATTGTTGTTGAAAGTCCTTTTAAAATTCAGATGATGAAGGGCTAGATCCTGTTACTAGGAATCCCCATACTACACTCCAGTGTACGTCGAATTGGTAGGCGAATTTAAATGTCGTCGTCTAATCGTCGTCTACATTATTCTACCTTGATCCTACAATAGTTACGGCTATAATTTTAACTCCGCAAAACAGTCTTATAGAGAGATGAAGAGTCATTTACGAGACGCAGTATTATACATCTGAGAAACTTGCATAAGAGGGAACTAGAAAACCCCAAAGTCACATGCTTAACTTTCAGCATACATTTTCTATGAACGTTTGGGGTAGCTTAATCGATGATTAGGTACTTGATTTCTTATTCTCCTAATCATAATAAGAGACGTATGGTTTCAGGTGGATGGTATACCAGCAGATTTCAGAATTCAGTCCGGAATTTCATGAACAACAATTATTTACGGTAGAGTGGTCATGGTTGTTCTGTTATATAGCCACCAACACGCCCTGACAATAATCCTCTAGAATTCTATTTCTTGGGGTACATAAAAATTTTAGTATACGTACAAGTTTACAAAGAATACCAGAAAAGAATTATTGGGACGCATTCACCAGGCGGCCAAACAGTTACGAGAAAACACGCGTGATCTGACTGTCACACTGTCAAACTGTCGCTTGATCTATCAGCTCGAGCACAAGTTTGCATTCAGAAAAGAGGAGAGCATTTTAAAATTATCATTAATTAAATATTTGTGAAGTAAGATTAGTTTTTATATGGCTTCCGAATTTAAATCTGATTATTTACGTTTTATAATTTCAGGCATGTAACTTCGAAACGAATAAAGATCGACGATCGATAAATCTATTTTTGCTTCTAAAATTTTAATATATAATGATACAGAGCACTGTGTATATATACCTTAAAGGTTTGGTTGGGTTAGGTACATAGTAAGGATTTCAACAAATGAACAATTTTTATGGAAAAGGCAATATGTGAGAGTTGGTTTGAACATTGTATGCCAACTTTCGAGTTATGAAATTAGATTTTCAAATTGTTCATATTAGCTGACTTTTAATACTACACTCGCAATAGATTACAATATTTACTGAATATAATATTAACTGAATCGAATACAAATCACAAAAGGTCTGCGTATTCCACTTTTTATTTGTAATGTGCTAATGAAACGCCTAATTCCTAGTGATAGACCAGAAATCTTATAGTATGCATTCTATGTAAATAATCGTAGAACTATAATAATGTGACCGACAAATGTAAGATTGTCCGAAAAGTTCGTAGGGATTTTTCCTTAATGGCTCTTTTAACGCTTGTAAACAATAAACTGGATGGATTAGTAATATTTATTTACATATTAATAATTATAGTGGTATTTGCAATGTTAGTATTCAGATACGCTTTGATTTACCTTCAGTTAGTCAAGTTGATTTAAACTGAAAATACCGGTCAATAACTTGCATTTACTCCACATTATGCCTTTTTACTTCAAAATGAGCAAGAACGTTGCCCAAACAAAAAGTAAGATTTCTGCCTTGTGAGAGGGTTCTATAGGAGAAACCACAGTGCAAAAGTGATTTGGAGGTGCAAATATTTTAACCTGGAAAACCAGCATCGGTCCTTTGAACATTCACGTCGAGAAAATATAGGCTATAATAGCCAAAGATACCGATACCTGGGTTTGTACTATAGCAGATAAGTTAAATATAGACAAATAGACCGTTTTTAACCTTCTAAAAAATGATTACGTTTACTGATACGATGCGTGAATCCTTTACGAACTTAGTGAGCGAAATCTTCTGGAGGAAAACTTTTCGTGTTATCTTTTGATGAAGGAAAACTATGAAGCTCAATTTCTGAAGCGGATGATAACTGGTGATGAAAAGTGGATTTTGTACAGCAACGTGTAACGTGTAAAATAATGGAAGTTAAAATTATCTTTTGCATTTGATGAGATTCATTCACTGTTAGCTTCCTCCGCGTAACCAACCTTCAACACCGATCTCTACTAGTCATATTTAGATCGACTGAAAACAGCAATTGAAGAAAAACGACCAGAATTATCCCTCCAAAATTGTTTAAATAGGAACTCTTTTAAAACGGCAGAAGAGGTGCAAAAGAAACTGTTGATATTGTTTGGCTATAAAGATGCTAATTTTTGGCAAATTTTTGACAGTATGGACCGACCAGTAATATTACTATTGGCTAAAACTATTTTCATCCTTCTTTCTCTTAAGAAAATTCCTCGGAACTTTTTTGACAATCCATTGTTCGAGGTTTGACTATTAACTAACGAGACTGACGCTGTAAAACACTTTATTTTGATGTCATACATATTTACTTATGATTACCATCAATATGCATCCCTCCTCTATTCCTAAAACGCTCCATGCGAATCTTCCATTGTTCGAAACAGTACTGGAAGTCTTCTTCTGTCAGCTACTTCAGAACGCGAGCCGCCTTCTCTTTCACAGCTTCAACTGACTCAAATCTTGTTCATTTTAATGCAGATTTCACCTTAAGAAACAGATAGAAGTCGCACGGTGCAAGATCCGTCTAACACTGGGATGCTGAGCTTGGGTAGAAACCTCTTGACAGACAATGCGGAATGAGCCGACGTATTGCCTTTTTTTTTGTCCTTCCACAATTCGGGTCGTTTTTTCCTTATTCTTTATCGGGATCCAGCAAAAACGTAAAGATGGTAATGCTAATTAATAGTTTAATCTTCCGGAACCCAGTGAAGGTACACAATCGCATGTATATCGAAAAAAAAACATCATTGCTATGAAGGTTGATTTGCTCATTCGAGGTTTTTCGGTTCTCGGTGAATTTGGACTCTTCTAGTGCATGGATTGGCGCTTCGCTTCAGGACCATAAATAAAAAACCACGATTCGTCACATCCTTTCCAATAAGTTAGGGTCATTTTCAATGGCATTCAAAGTGTCAGTCATTTTTGCGAGCTTCTTGTTCAAACGCGAGAATTTTAGGCACCATTTTGGCACACACTTTTTGCATGTTAACGATGTTAAGTATGCCGTACGCATTCTTTGTCAATTCCTACAGTTTCAGCAATCGCACGAATACTTAACCGAAGGTCAGATCGAACCAGATATTGTCATTCATTTTTGACATGGAAGGGCGACCCGGGCGTGGATCATCTTCAAAGTCATCATCTTGAAAACGCTTAAAAAAGTCAAAAACACTTGCATTCGATAACATTCATTGTCATACACTTCTTTCAATAAATTATAAGTTTCAGTGGCGGGTTTTCCAAGTTTCAAGTGAAATTTCACAACAATTCGTTGTTTTATTGTTACACTTTACATTTTATATCGGCGAAACACAAAAAGACTTTAATGCAAACGAAGATTAGGTTATATGGATTTGTTTCCAGAAGCGAGAGGTACTGAATTCCAAAGAGAAGATTTCACGCTAAACAGATGTTGGTCGCTGGCGTTTGGTGCATGCGTACTTCTCCTGTATCAGTGCCAGTCTCGTTATTTAACAGCGACACCTCGCATTTTTATGTGTTTCCTTAAATATACCTTGCTTAAATATAGCCAGTAGAAAAGAGAACACTGTTGGGTAAGAACACGTTGTATTTTATCAAGACATCTTTAAAGCACATACATTTTTCGTATCATTTGTGGAAAATTAAATTGAAACATCATTCTGTCAATGTTGTTATTTTATAACTCTAAGAAATATTGATTCTAACAAGCTAAAATGACGGAAACCGTCGATAAAAATGGAATGAAATCTTTTTATATTGTGTAGGAAATTGACAACTTAAAAGTAGAAAATCAATATCCTTTTCAATCAAGCACGTTGTAATTCACATCAGATTCAATGAAAAATGTTTTTTCTTTCTATTTTTTTTAATCTTTTGGAATAAATTGGTTGTTTCAATTCTCCCAATGTCGTTTTTATCAAAAACAAAAAAATTAAAATTTACTTAACTGGTAATTAACTTTTCATTTTAGTTCGGTTTATATTTTATAATTAGTAATTAAGGTTTACAAAATTTTCTTTCTTTCTCTCTTTATTCTTTCCTTATTCAAAATAATTAGGAATTCATGTTAATTCATCACTAATTAAAAGAGATATTTTACAGATAAGCAAATTAGTGTTATAGACTCAATTGGTGTAAAAACCCTAGTTGAATATTCAGAACAAGGTCCTTCAAATTGGTATATAAAACACTACAACGCCATTCGTTTTGTCTATATGATGAAAGCGACATGTTAATTTTCAATTTTTTAGAAATAAAAAAATACTAATTAAAAGCAGTTGTATGTTTTTCTGTGATATACCCAGAATTTGAATTTTATTCGAAAGACAAGCCATCTTATATTTGACAGTTTTGTAACAATTGTTGTATTTTAAGACATTTATTGCTGCAAGCATATCAGCTATCAAATATTTACTGTTAAATTTAAATCATTTGACTCGGAGTATTCACCAAACAAAATTTTATATTATTCATATAAAACAATTAGCAAAATTTCTCCATTACTATTTGATAATATTTTATACAACATAAATGCAATTGAAAAAAATCATTAGCTACTTTTATATTTGCCTTAGTATGTCTTAATATTAGACATTAGTGACCTTCATCTAAGAATATTTCATCTGTTTTCATATCCAATTTCTTTCATGTGCCATTTTTTAATATTATGTAAGTATACATGTAAGTAGGTATTTCTAAAAGATAACTTTTGTAATGATACATATACATACGAGGTGTATGAATGAACGAATGGGTCTGGTGGCGTGCCGTTCGATCTGGTAAAATTGTCGGCTTCCCTTTGGAGGGTAGGGTAGACGGGCGGGTCAATGTCTGGTGCTTCTCCAGTATAAGTTCATAGCGTAGTAAAATTCTTATCTTAAACCGACATTTTTTTGTCCGTTCTGAAAATGAATGATATCAATTTCAAGTAACGCTGCGATATCAATATTATTTTCAATACGCCCCAAAAAGACAAGACATGTTTGCCTCCTGTTATCATTTTGATCCTGCAAAAAGGTTTTCAGAACCATTTTCGCACCAATTTTCATCAAACTCAATTCATTGGCCAAATTCTGATGAAAGGTTGTATGAGTCAGAAGATCCGAACGCACAAGATCTCAGATTCTATGGTCTTTTTATCATTTTGTAGATGAAGTTCACGAGGTTCCTCTTCACTTGAATCTCGGTCTTTTGAGAATGCCTTAAAACACCTGAAAACTTGTCAATTCAAAAACCGAGCTTACTGATTCCCATGGTGAAATTAATCAGAAAAATTTCTTGAAATGGTTTAAAAATCAATTATTAATAAACTTAAGTGAGCCATCTTTAATTAATATGGATAATGCTCCTTATCAAAGTATGTTATTAACCAAAATACCAAACAGTTCATAGACTAAAGCTGTCATTCAAGATTGATTCACTAATACTAACATAGCATTTTCAATCAAAATGCTTAAAACTGAGCTTTTAAGAACTATAGCAGAGTATGTACCACAAGCAATTTTTTTATTTTGATATATGTCCTTCGTGGATTCTTTTCAGAAATAAAGCAGCAGGAAAATATTTAGTAGACAAATTAGCAGAACAATACGGGCACAAAGTTTTACATATTCTCCCATGCCACTGCATTTTCAACCCAATTGAACTTATATGGGGAATTGTACATAGTATTGTACATGGTAATATACATCAAGACTGTATAAACATGTAGTGTGAGGCACTTGACACTATTACTCCTGAGATATGGAAGAACACGACCAAGCAGACAGAAAATGAAATGGTATGACAAAGAGTATATACTTGATGGAAAAGTCGTATTTCCTTAAATTATAAATACTGCAGATGATACGAGTGATACGTACGAGTAGGCAGTACATTTCAGATTTCGATTAATGAAAATATAAGTGCATGGAGATATTTCATTGTTATTTATGTTTTCTACTTCCATATTATATATCAATAAATGTCTTTGCTAATTATATAATCTTTTTATTTTAATAACCACTCAAATATTAAAAAATGTTATCGATAGTTTTTGAATGAATCATTTGCAAGACTTTCAACATTTATAAATATTTTTTTAGTTAGTAATTTGTATTTAATTTAGAGTTGATGTTTAAATGTTATTAAAATTCTGGCAACAGGGCAATCTAAGTTGATCATGTGCTTAATGACGTGTATCGGATTTTATTTTGTATGAACTATAGTACTATATATTTTTGTAAAACGTCATAGCTGCCATTTTTTCCCCTATTCTCGCTAAAATTGACATTTGTGTTTAGTATTGCTTTGCAAATCATGAAAAGATATACAGTTGCACAGCGTATACAAAAATAATTAATATATTGGGGCTACGTTTCGCATCTTACGTGAAATTTATGACCAACTTAATTCACCTACAGAGCTAACTATACATAATTAAATTCAAAATTTCGAAGCAAATGATAGTGTTTGTCATGCTAAGAATCCAATCCGTCAAAAAATTAAACCTATTGCTGAAAACATCGCTGCCGCGAATCAAAGTAAACGTACAGAACAATCAATTACACATCATTCTCAGGAACATGGGCTTTCTTATGGCACTACATCAAATATTCTTCATAAAGAACAACAAGAACTCAAACCAAATTATCATTTTTTGCGTAGAAATTCTGCAGATTGGGCTTTAGAGCAACTTAAAACAAATCCATTAATTCATGAAAAAAGTTTCGGTTAAATGGCTTGGTAAATAAGCAAAATTGTCACATTTGGAGCGAAGAAAACCCACATGCTGATCTTGAAACACCTTTAGATCCATAAAAATTAACAATTTGATGTGGTTTATAGTTTGGAGGGTAATTGAACCATTCTAAAACCAAAATGAAGAACGCTACAGAAACATGATTACTGATTTTTTCTGCTATAAATTGGATAATTTTGATCTAACGACATCTGGTTTCAGCAAGATGGTGCAACGTGCAATGTATCTCGTGACACAATAAATTTACTGAGAGAAAAGGTCAATGGCCGTGTAAACTGAAGAAATACCGATGATACCTGGCCACTAAGATCATGTGATATAACTACATAAGACTTTTTTCTATTGGGTTATGTGAAATCATTGGTTTACACGAACAAACCACATATATTCAATGACCTTAAAACCAACATTATTCCTGCATTTTCAAAAATTAATTATCACAAAATTTAAATATAAAATAAACATATTATAGAAAATAATTCTGTCTTATTTCTTATAAAAGTTATAAATAACTAAAATGGTAGCCTGAGACTTGCCCCACCCATTATTATCTGTCGTTTTCACATTTTTAACAAAAAATGTATGAAGAATATTTCACCGGTATTTTTTGACATTTATTAAATATATATATATATATATATATATATATATATATATATATATATATATATATATATATATATATATATATATATATATATATATATATATATATAATTAAACAGATTGCTAATACTAAATCCTAAACAAACACACACAAAGCTTCACGGAATCACTGCTGAACTTTTAAAATGGGCCCGCTGGTCCCGGTACAATTCCGGAACCAGCGGGATACTGAACCGAACGGATTCCGGAAGATTGGACGGATTCAGAAAAATGCTCTAATCCATCTACTACATAGTAAAGGAGATAGAAGGCATGTAAACGACTACAGAAGGATATCTCTTCTTCCAGTTTGTAACAAAATTCTATATCAGTGTCTACTAGACAGAGCACAGGGACAGTTAGAACCTAAACTTCGTGATTATCAAGCAGGTTTTCAACTGGGAAGATCCTGGTCGGAACAGATCCTGAATCTAAAGTTGATCCCAAGACATCAAAAACTATACAATAAAAATCTCGTCTGTACATTTGAGGATTTCAGAAAAGCATTTGATTCTATTGACCGCGAATCTTTATTCCACATCTTGAAAGAACAAGGACTAGATCTAAAAACGCTAGCAATTATTAAAGCAACACTAATTAACACAAGGTCAAGAGTTAAATTCATGGGTGACATATTAAAGCCTTTCGAAATTAAAACTAGACTGAGGCAAGGGGATGGACTTTCGCCACTCTTATTTAACTGTGTTGTAGAAAAAGTAATACAGAAATGGCGTGTAAAAAAATCAACCCTGAATATTGAACAGCCCATTAAATTTGGGAGAATCAACATCAAAATAGATTGTCTGGCGTTTGCTGATGATCTAGCAATTTTAGTTCAAGATATATTAACGACACAAAAACAGATAGAAATCCTAAAAGAAACAGCAGAACAGGTAGGACTCCAAATTTCCTTTGAAAAGACACAATACATGACCTAGAGCAAACTAAAAACACAATTTCTAAAACCAAAATATGGTAACATCACACGAGTATCTCAATTTAAATATTTGGGTGAAATAATCTTGAAAAACAGGTTGGAAAAAGTAGGCAATAAGGGTAGATGTCAAAAAATGGAGACTGCATTGAGACTTACACAAAATATTTGCAACAAAAAATGCATTTCTAAAAACACAAAACTGAGACATTACACAGTTATAACGCCAGAATGTCTATAAGGCACAGAAAAGCTCATTTTGAATAGAAAAAAGGACATCGAGGAGATTGAAAACAAAGAAAGAAAAATGATAAGAAAAATCTAAGGACACAAACAAATAAATAGCACAACATACCGACTTCGAGAAAACCAAGAAATCAAACAGTGCACATATATACATAGCGATATGAGAAAAAGAAGAGTTAAATTTTACGGACACATAAAACGGATGAATCCGAGTATATATATATATATATATATATATATATATATATATATATATATATATATATATATATATATATATATATATATATATATATATATATATATATATATATATATATATAGTATATATATATATATATATATATATATATATATATATATATATATATATATATATATATATATATATATATATATATATATATATATATATATATATATATATATATATATATATATATATATATATATATATATATATATATATATATATATATATATATATATATATATATATATATATATATATATATATATATATATATATATATATATATATATATATATATATATATATATATATATATATATATATATATATATATATATATATATATATATATATATATATATATATATATATAGTATATATATATATATATATATATATATATATATATATATATATATATATATATATATATATATATATATATATATATATATATATATATATATATATATATATATCTCGGATACCTAAGTATATTTAGTTGAATTATATAAAAATGGGAGGAGAGCTAAAATAGAAATAATTGAATGGATTTCTGGAACCTAAGCATCAGATCAGCTAAGACCTAAGATCAGCAAATATTACACAAAGTGTAATTCAGGAAATAATCTGTTTCAGAACAACTTAGTTTGACGAAAGGGAAAAAGCTCATATAGAATGAATGAAATCAGTATGGGCGCAAAGGAAGGCTAACAACAACAAACCCGTGGTCCACCAGGGCCCATACGTGAATAATTAATAATAATTTAAAATTATTACACATAATAATTGTTCTACCGAATGGAAATTCGAAACTTTATTCACAGGTAAAATTGAAACAGATCAAACAGAAAATCAATACTATCAGATTGTTTCTTAATACACTAAAACCCCTTGTCAGATAGAAGCTGAAAATCGATACAATGTTAATGCACATTTGTAATATCTATAATCTTATATTATCAGTAGATTATTAACATAAAACGTTATATAAATATTATACATTTGTTTTCTTTATAATATACAGTTATTCCCAAACTAAAATATGGACGAAAACGTTTCTGCAAGCTTTAGAAAGCTTTTTAAAAAAATATTAATGTTAACTTTCAGGCCTATAACATATGTATTTTACGCTTGTTTTTTATAAAAGATAAACAAAATTGATAAATACGAACATATTGACATAGGTTTAGTATAATATAGTAATAGGAATAATAAATCACCGCCACAACTAATCATATAGAAATATATCATATAGAAAATTTTAAAAGCCCTGAAAAAATATCAGAATCTGTTTACAAACTATTGATCACTGAAAAGCCTACTATCTTGAAAAAGCATCGATTTCAATTAATTGTCAAATTGTAGTCTGTAAAATTGATGAATCTATTGAAAAATTGGTGTTCCGATTAATTTGTGATAGATTCTATTATTGTGGTTACTTTTTTGAATAGGATGTTTTCCAATTTCTTCTTTTGTCTTATAAACTTTTTTTTAATTATGTCATGGTCCAAAATATCAAATTAAATGTTTAGTCTGTCGGTTAATTCACTATGTATCACTTTAAGATAAACGTTGTATATATATTCATATATTAAATTCTTCCGTTTGCTAGTCGCAAATTTCTTTAAACTTTGTTGTTGTCCTTTCCTTGCTGACTCTCTTTTGTTGTTGGTTTTCAGACACATATATTTTGGATAAACATCTGATTGGTGATACTTGTTCAAATACCAGATATTTTATGTACATATCTTACTCCTTAATTGTAGTTTAACATAATAATTTATATGTTTAACATAGTTTTACATAATTAATATTTAAAAATAGATGGTGGACATATAATGAGGATTAGTTTAATTGTACTGTTATCATAATATGGGTTAGAGTTAGCTAAACGGAAATAAATCGTTTTTAACTATGAAAATGGCAGATCCTATTCAATATTAAACATCTGGATTCATATTAAGTTTATCTGACACCCTCCGACGTATTGGTTCATCTTTGATAACACTATATTCATTAAAATTCTAAAACATTAAATTTTTGACTCCTTCGATATGTTCAGCGTCAGTTAAAAGAAAAGGTATTTCAGAGCCTGGGTTATCGTCAATATAACATAAGGATGGAACATGAGCATTGTTGTTGTGTAGTGTAAACTTGCAAGTTTCATTATGGATAAATGCATTGTAACACAAATTGTGAAACGCAGTAAAAATGTTCTAATTTTTGATAAAAAATGTCAATTATTAAACTCAATGTGAACGTCTTATAAAATAATGTATCGTTTATTCAAATAATTTCAAAAATTCGGAACAGTAAGGGATATACCCCTCGTGAGAAGTTCAAAAAGAATAGTGCGAAGTGCTTTATTGTCCGGTTGGAGCAAAATGTGGAGAGGTCTCCAAAAACACCGATTCAACGACGTGGTTGCAAATTTGAGAATGTACCAAAGCAGTTTACGCCGAACTTTGAGAAGTGACTTGTACTTGGTTTCCCAGTAAGATTCAAATTGTTCACGACCCTTTGTCTACAGACTGTATTAAGCGATTAGAATACTGTAATATCACCAAAGAACATTTCCATCAAATTACCAATTTGATGGAAGTAATGCAAAATTGATTCGACTCTCGGACTATTTTTTGTGAGGATTTTTGAAGGAAAAAGTTTACATAAATAAGCCCCCAAATCAAAATCAACTTAAGGACTGCATCCACACTAAAACGGTTGCATTAACACTAGATATGTTAATAAAAGTTATGGGAAATATTTATATAGCTCATTCAGGGAAACAATGGTCGCACGTCATCAATCTAGATAAATTTATTGTCAATTTAAATCCATAAGAAAGAAAAAACGATTTAAAGTTCAAAGACTCTTTCCTTCTTCCTCTAATCCTTAAACGTTTCCGAATTATTTTTACTGTATTATTTGCTGTTTTAGCTATTTTCGGGTTTAGTTCCTGTTTCTATGAGTTCTGTAGTAAAAAATCTGCTATTATAATTGCAAAAAAATGCCAAAACCGTTAAGCGGTCAGTGCAGGCAGCTTGTCTCGTCACTTATCAGTTATTTGGAATAGAACGAGATAATGGGGCTCCTCTTTTGCCATTAAACCCTGTGAGAGAGGTATGTATTAATAATTTAGTAGGTCTCATAGTTAATTGGAGTTTTTTAGCGAGTTTCAGCTGCACTAAATAATTAGTATTGGTGAAATTTCGAAAAAGTTGAAGAATAACGAAATGTTAAAATCACCGAAGAAAAAACATCAACATCCAAAACGAGTAACTAATCTAGATCATGTTGATGTGGGCTCAATTCGCAATCAAATCCATGAAATGTATGAAAAAAGTGAGTAGATTTACATGGTAATATTGTATTTTTATCAAATTTTATTAAAATATTTCAGAACAAACGGTTAATCTTCAAAGTCATTCATGACAAACTAAAGAACACGCAGCTTTTTAATGGATGTAAAACTTCGCTTCATACACTTCTAAAAGAAATTGGTTTCAAATAGAGTAAAGATAATCCACGTAAGGGCGTGATGGAACTTCCAGATATTGCGTTTAAACGAAATCCAATTTCTGAAGATGTATCAAAATATCAAAGACGAATCTCTGTTGGTTTTGTTTATTTGGATGAAACATGGATATTTCAAAATGGTACCTTGAATCACTCATGGCAAGATGATAACAAGAGGAGTGTAAAGACTACAAAAGTTGATGGAAAAAGATGAGTGCTATACGTAATACTTAGGAGGCATTAAAGTTATGTTGTCATAAAAAATTGTTTTAAGACGTGTCAATAATAACATGTTAGATAACTTTCTGTTTTGGTTTGAAAACCAGCTGTTGAAAATCTTGGAGGAGCCATCAGTTATTGTCATGGATAATGCACCGTATCACAGTACACTGATGCATTAACCTCCAACGAGTGCATGGACAAAACCAAAAATTGCAGAATGGCTCACGGAACATAATCTTCCTTTTGAAAACACTATGTTGATAAGTGAACGGCTGCAAATCGTTATTCGGTAGGCAGTAATTAAAGGGGCAGCTTTATGTTTCGTAATGTTCTTTTCAGAAACAAAGTATTACGCCACAAAGTATTATAGCCACAAAGTATTACGTCTTCCCATTTATCATTGCATATTCAATCCTATATAAATGATATGGGGGGTGGTCAAAAATTATTACAATCGTCATAAAGGTCGAGATGGAAGTACGATTGATAACTGTTTGGATATGTGGAAAGAAGCTTTGTCAACAGTTACACCACAGATCTGGATGAAGAGCATCAGGCATACAGAAGAAGAGATTCAAAGATGGTCGAATCGTGAAAATGGATTTGATAGACTAGAAATTAACCCTTTAATAATTTACTTGAAGAGCGATTCAGATACTGAAAGTTGTTTGAACTGAATAATTAAACTTTTAATATTGAACTAAATGAAATATGACAAGCGAAACAGGTTTTTGATTAGAACTTTTAAAGAAAAAACTTTTCGTGTAACTTTTTCATTTACAATTTTATCGATCGTACAAATGCCAAAGTCTGGGTATTATGGTGTTGATGTGGCAACATTGTAACGTGAGTGCTTGATGACGTGCAACCATTGTTTCCCCGAATGAGCTGAATATATATATATATATATATATATATATATATATATATATATATATATATATATATATATATATATATATATATTCATATATATATATATATATATATATATATATATATATATATATATATATATATATATATATATATATATATATATATATATATATATATATATATATATATATTATTATTATTCACGGGTGGGCCCTGGTGGACCAGGCGAAGTACAATTAGAGGCGTTTGTTGTTATTAGCCTTCCTTTGAGCCCATACTAATTTCATTCTTTCGCTATGAGCTTTTTTCCTTTCGTCAGACCAAGTTGTTCCAGTCTTCCTACATTTTTCTCTCTGGCCAACCTTCCAAACGTTAACCTTGTGTCTGAAACAGCCTCTATCCTGAATTTCACTTTATGTAATATTTGCTGATCTTAGGTCCTCTTTAATTGCCGCAATCCATTTAATTATTTCTACTTTAGCTCTACTCCTATTTTCATAAAATTCGACTATTTGTCTAGTTAGCCTACTCGGATTCATCCGTTTGATGTGTCCGTAAACCTTAAGTCTTCTTTTTCTCATATCGCTATGTATATCTGTGTATTGTTTGATTTCTTGGTTTTCTCGAAGTCGGTATGTTGTGCTATTTATTTGTTTGGGGTCTAGGATTTTTCTTATGATTTTTCTTTCCTTCTTTTCAATGTCCTCGATGTCCCTCTTTCTATTCAAAATGAGTGTTTCTGCAGCATATAGACATTCTGGCTTAATAACCGTGTTGTAATGTCTCAGTTTTGTGTTTTTAGGTAGGCATTTTTTGTTGTAAATATTTTGTGTAAGTCTTAATGCCGTTTCCATTTTTTGACATCTACCCTTATTGGCCGCTTTTTCCAACCCATTTGAATTGAGAGACTCGTCTGATGTTACCATATTTTGTTTTTAGAAATGGTGTTCTTAGTCTGTTGCAGGTCATGTATTGTGTCTTTTCAAAGGAAATTTGGAGTCCTACCTTTTCTGCTGTTTCTTTTAGGATTTCAATCTGTTTCTGTGCCGTTAATACATCTTGAGCTAAAATTGCTAGATCATCAGCAAATGCCAGACAATCAATTTTGATGTTGGTTCTCCCCAGTTTAATGGGCTGGTCAATATTCAGTGCCGACTTTTTTTCACGCCACTCCTGTATTACTTTTTCTAGAACACAGTTATACAAGAGTGGTGAGAGTCCATCCCCTTGTCTCACACCAGTTTTAATTTCGAAGGGCTCTGAGATGTCACCCATGAATTTAACTTTTGACCTCGTGTTAGTTAACGTTGCTTTAATAATTGCCAACGTTTTCAGATCTAGTCCTTGTTCTTTCAAGATTCGGAATAAAGATTCGCGGTCAATAGAATCATATGCTTTTTTGAAATCCACAAATGTACAGACGAGATTTTTATTGTACAGTTTTTGATGTCTTATAATCAACTTTATATTCAGGATCTGTTCAGGGCAGGATCTGCCCGGTCGAAAACCTGCTTGATATTCACCAATGTTCGGTTCTAACTGTCCCTGTGCTCTGTCTAGTAGACATTGAGATAGAATCTTGTAACAAACTGGGAGAAGAGATATTCCTCTATAGTTGTTTACATCCGTTTTATCTCGTTTCTTATGTAGTGGATGGATTAGAGCATCTTTCCAGTCTTCCGGAATCCGTTGGGTTCGCCAAACTTCTTGTAGAATTTTGGTTATTTCCTTGATTGTACCTGGACCAGCGGATTTCAAAAGTTCAGCAGTGATTCCATCTTCACCAGAAGCTTTGTTATTTTTAAGCCGCTTGATTTGCCTAATTATTTCCTCTTCATTCGGTGGTAATGAATCTGGGTGTGTTTAGGGTTTAGTGTTGGTAATTTGTTTAAGGGCTCAGGACAGTTTAGTATTTGTTCAAAATATTTCGCAAGTTCTTTGCAATTATCTTGGTTATTTAGAGCTAATTGTCCGTTTTCCTTTTGAAAGCATAGGCTCTGCGGTTGATAGCCTGTTAATTTAGTTTTAAATGTTTTGTAAAAGTTTCGGGTGTTATTTTTTTGGAAATCTTTTTCTATTTCATTAAGTTGATTGTTTTCATATTTTCTTTTAGTTTGTCTAATTAGCTTCGATGTTTCTTTTCTTACTTTCAAAAAGATGTTATAGTTTATTGCTGTTTTTTGACTGTTCCAATCTTCGGCTTGCTTCCAATCCAATGCTCGGCAATCCAATGCTTTACTTCGGCTTAATACTGCTTGCTCGCAAACTTCATCCCACCACGGATGTTTTCTACGTTTTTGTAAAGGGACCAACTTTAAGGCTGTTTTAATACTTTTCTGTTTCAATTCTTGCCAGTTCTGTGCAGGATGTTAATCAAGCCCTTCTGTTAGGGCTGGTTTTATTTTCGTTGGGCCAAACTTTCGTACTAGCAGCCCCTTTTGAATAAGTTTTCGAGGTTTTAAGCTAAGTTTCATTCTAGTCAAGTAGTGATCCGTGTCTATATTTGCTCCTTTCCTGACTTGAACATTCAAAATCTCTTTATAATTGTGGTACGAAATGGCAACATGGTCAATTTGAAATTCACCCATGTATGTGTTTGGGCACCTCCAGGTCTTTTGTTTTGTTATTTCCTTCTTAAAATGGGTTGACATTAATTTTAGATTAAACTGTGAACATAGTTCAACCAATCTTCTAGACTGGACATTTGTTATAGAACCAAGAATGTTTCTTGAGACAGCGAAAGTCTGTCTTGAAACACCGAGATGTGGTGTATTTTTGAGTATTCTTTTGTCTGTTTTACTTTTAAAAAGTCTGTAGTTGCCGAATTCCAAAGTGTTATCAGCTATCAATCTGGTTTCTTGCAAAGCTAAAATTTGGATTTTTTGCTGATTTAATGGGCACAGGGTCAACTCTCGATATTTTGCTTCGCGTTGGATATATCGAAAAAAGTTATTAGAAAAAGTTGTTCAGGATGTTATTCTAACCCTACATGCTAGTTCATGACAAAATTCGCATTTTTAATTTTGTTATTATTTTGGTCTATACACAAAATTATTACAACAGAATCGTAAAAGAATCGAAAAATTTATTCGAATAGACGGAGGACTAGTTGTGAGACATCACATTTGATAGTTAATTATTTGTATTATGAAAATTATTGTTACATACTATATACTTTTTTCTAAATTTGATCAATTACTAAAAATTGTTTTCCAATAATAAAAAAATTATTATTCTTTTGTAAGTGCTATTTATTTTACTGAAATATTTGAATACATGACACTATTGACAATGTGTCAAGTTTTTACTCACCATGGCACACTAATTATCAAATTAAACAAACAAACTTGTAATAATTTTATGCATAGATCAAAATAATGAAAAAATTAAAAATACGAATTTCATCATGAAACTCGGTATATGGGGTAAAAATAATATTCCGAACAATTTTTTCTAATAACCTTTTTCGATATCTCTAACGCGAAGCAAAATATTCAGGATTGACCTTGTTTGTGAATTCGTAGTAGGCTGAGTTTAAAGTTCAAGTTTCAGTTGAGTATCTTTAAAAATGAGATCCATCCACCAGTATGACTGTGCAAAAATTCAAATCTGTA
This sequence comes from Cosmopolites sordidus, assembly GCA_031761425.1. Classification (NCBI taxonomy): domain Eukaryota; kingdom Metazoa; phylum Arthropoda; class Insecta; order Coleoptera; family Curculionidae; genus Cosmopolites; species Cosmopolites sordidus. The sequence goes on along the minus strand of JARFXV010000944.1, from coordinate 1,159,063 downwards.
TTCCTTCAAATAGCGGAGATATGGAGGTGTCTTCATCTTAAATGCGACACAGTGTATATATATATATATATATATATATATATATATATATATATATATATATATATATATATATATATATATATATATATATATATATGTGTGTGTATATAGGTGTGGAGTAATCACAGCGGTTTAGACATGTATAAGAGCAATTTGAAGGAGTATCTGCCGCGATTCTTTAGAGTTGATGAAACGTAGATGCATCATTATTTACTAGAACCTAACAAAGAGTAAATGAGGCTCATAGCCGACAAACGTTTTCCGAAGTTGCAACAAAGAAAGTGGCTACTAATTGATGGTGCGTTCACCCTATTATCCGAACTTTTCCCTCTATAATTTTTCCTCTTTCCAAACATGAAGCTGGAAAGAAAATCACATAATGAAGAGATCATCACTAAAACAGACTATCTTGCGGAGTTCTTCCAAAGTCATAATTGTTGGAAGCATTATAAAGTTGGAAAATCGTTGGGCTAAGTGTACTGTAGTAAAATGAGACTGAGTCGAAAAATAAATCGCGTGCTTTAAAAAATAAAAATTAATTAATCGTCAAATTATTTGACGAAGGGCATTTCTGAAAAGGAAATCAACGAGATGTTTGAAACATTGCGGACTGTGCGTATCGTGAGTTTGAAGCAAATGTTTAAATTCACTCCCTATAAAATATGGAATTGCGATGAAACTGGCATCAGCATTGTCCAGAAACATGCTAAAGTTTTAGCTACTAAAAACCAAAAATAAGTTGAAAAACTCACATCTGCAGAGCGTGGAAAAAACATGCCTGTGTTTTTTGCAATGAGTGCTGGAGCTCAGTTCGTACCACCATTCTTCTGTTCCAAGGTCCAGAATTAATCAAAGACTCATGATTAAATCCCCTAATGAAGCGTAGCCAAATGGATGGATGAATGCCGAATTATTTTTTAAATGAATGCGTCATTTCATAAAATATTTAAATCCTACAAAACAGGAACCAGTTAGTTAATCTTGATTCTTGATAGACACGCCAGATATAAAGACTTAGATGTCATTGAATTTACTAGAAAAACTCATATTCTTAAGATAAGCACCCAACCTCATAGGACCCACAAATTATAGCCGTTCGACCGAATGTTTATGAAACCTTTTAAATCTACTTATAATGATGCATATGACTTGTGAATGAGATCTAACCCTGGCGTTAGAATCAGCGCATATGAGATCTCAGGGTTCTTTAGTGATTTAGATTTTATTGCTTCACATATAACCAACGTTACAGAAAGTCATCAATCAGTATCAGAACTATCACTTCAACCGACAGCTTTAACTTCTGGACAGCCAGAACTGAACTTCAATTCAAAACTGCCACTTCTGACTCCGAACTTCAAATTGGCACTTCTCAACAACCCGAGTTCCAAACTAGAGCTGACATTGACCAATCAGTTGACAATTTTAAAACAATAGTTACAAAATTGTCATCTGTTCCTGATGCTTCGAAAAGAAGAGCTACTCCACGACGTCGTAAAGTTGGAAGAAATGAAATCTACACAAGTTTCCCATACAAAAAGATGCTGGAACAGAAAAGAGCAGGTAGAAAAATTATTGTGCCAGCTAAGCGAGGCAAGAGTTCGTTTCAGGAAAAAATGACAGGAAGAAGGGCAAAAAAGAAATTCAGAGCCGCCCAAGGCCGGCTGGAAGCCAATTTTTTTTAAGTCGATTTTTCTGTATCTTGGAATTTTATTGATAAAGTTCATTATTTCTGAATATATCGACATTATATTTTTTTATATGTAGCAAAAGAGTTCCTTCACACATATCATCAGTTATTAGACATATAGCCTAAGAGATATTTATTTTATTTATAATAAATCTTAAGGTGATGGTACTGGAGGATTTTCTCCTACATAATAAGAGTAGAGTAATTGCTCTTTTAATGTTCTATCTACAATCTAATGGAAAACTTCAACTTGTCGCGCAACACTTGGAGTACTTCTAGTAGAATACTCTTCAACAAGATATAAAATTTGTTCATCGACTTTAGGACCCATTTCTCGCTGCCGTCCATGTTCTTGAAATTTTAAAACTACACTACCCGAATCCAAGAATCTTTGAGAAACCTGCACAAATGCTTGCCAAGCTGGAAGCCGCCTTTCGAGATGTCATTGTCAGTAAATGCAGTTAACCTCTTTCGCAATTTCGGAAAGCTTCGCCGTAAATAAAAAGTATGTATATCCTGATATTCGCGTACAGTATATATTTTTGATTATAAATCGAACTTAAATGCACGCTTGAAACACTAGAATAATTTTTGTCCGAATTTTGAAATAATCTATGTCGTGGCGATATTTCAACGTTGCCTCTTTCTTCATTCTTCATTATTCTCATTCTTCAGGGTTGTTTCTTAATTTGAAAAAAAAAGTTTTCTCAATGTTCATTAATTTACTTGTAGTGTATGTATTAAGTAATAACCAATTAATATTTGTCAACTGTGATTTTTCCCTATTTATTTAAAATGTTCATTCTTATCAAAGTTTTTCAATTTGTGATTTAATAATTTTGCAATTTTTTTCTCCAGAAGCCTTAGATTTTTAACGCTTGTGATTTTTTCTTTAAAATGATGTAAAAAATAGTTGATTAAATTTATGACGGTACTTTTCCTTACACCCTGTTGATTCATTAATTCATAAAAGATATTATTAGAAATAATTCAACTTTCCTCGAATAGTTTAAAAAACGAGCTGAGAAAAACTAATAATTGCGTAAAAACGCTTTATCGATTTTATAGTATTTCACCCTACATTTCAGTCAATGGCACAGATATAAATCGGTGAACGTTGTTACGACGTTAATAAAACTTTTAACAGTTACTGTACAGCAACAGCCGTGTTTCACGTAGCCTCTGTTAATATTTAATATGCGAGGGCGGATTAGAATTTACACATCTACACCTTTAATTAAAGGCGGTCGTTGTACACTGATTGGGGGATTGAGTGTTCGAGGGTTCACAAATAAGGTATATTCGTAAGAGCTTCAACATTGCCAATTTGAATTTTGTAAGACTCAATATCAATAAGGAATTAATGAATAAAAATTAAGGTAAGAATTTATTATCGGTTGTTGTGTAGATATTTTAACGAATTTTTACATAATACATGTCGTTAATAAACCGCATTATAACCGCGTTATATATGTATATATATATATATATATATATATATATATATATATATATATATATATATAGTTTTTCTAAAATTCTTGTAAATCTTTCTAGATAAGAGTGTAAAATCTGATGAAGAATCACCCCTCATTCATGCCAGTTTATGGCTGGGTAAGGCCGGATGCCTTCTGAGAGTTTTTTTACGTTGGTCACTCGCCAGTGACTTCGGTAAAGCACAAAACTTAGGGTTGACAGCTCGAGGGATGTGCTGACCGGGGCTTTCGGTAGCTGATGGCCTTGATTTGGAATTTACATTAAGCTGAAGGTCCAGTCGCTAAATAGCTTTCTCAGTTGCTGATATAAAGAATGTTTCTTTTCAACAAGAACTTGCCAGCAATGTCACCAAACAATTGATTTATTGCAAGAAATTCTTTCTGGACGAGCTAGTTCACGAAGTGGTAACGTTAACTGGCCATCGAGATCACACACTCTCGCTCCCTTAGATTATTTTTTGAGGGATTATCTTAAATCTCTGGATTACAGAAATAAACCCCGAACAATTGTTGACCTTAAACAAAATATTCAGGTTACCATTGAAAATATACCACGCGATATGGATAAAGCAGTAATAGAAAAAGGGATCTCCAGATTGCATTACACCACATGAAGCCGAGGGAACATTTGAACCACATTATGTTTAAAATATAATGCCATTATTTGTTCTTCAATATTAACTAAAAATTACCGGATTACGACTTGTAGTTATCATTGTGCCTCATTTTAAAGTTCTAACACTCTTATTCGACAATCCTTTATATCAAATGTTATATAAGCCTACAAAATATGAAATTATTGTAAAAAAGAAACAAATATGAAACAAAAGGTTATTTAAGACTTAACATAGTCCCCCAAAATAAAAGGTCTTTCTATAAAGTTTCTTACTTAATTTTCAATTGAACAAAATGTTTGCTTTAATATTTCAAGATATAATTCGAAAATTGCCATTTAAATATTTATATCGTGGTGTTCTAGAAATAGTTACCTTTTAGTTAGTTTTGCAATTTCCCTTTCACGCATCTGTTTCACTATGGCATGCTGGATAGCCTTTAGCTTCTCATCATTTGGATATTATTTCTATAAACCCTTTATTTAACAAAACCTTAGCGAATTATATTAGGAACGATTCAGGGTATGGAAATAGTTCAATGGTGCCAATTTATACGATCTCAGTGGACGACAACATTCATCAATATTTAAGAAGTAAACACGAAGAGATTTACCACTAAACATGAAATCACTATTTTTAGCTTCACGACACGGCTAATGTAGCTATGTGGATGATGTTTTTGCAATTTTCGATACAAAAAATGAAAATTTATAAGAATCTGTTAAGAACGTAAATGGAATTACTACTACTACTTCTTTCTTAGGTTTTTTCATGATCCATCATGGTCATGGTCATAAAATCGAAAACAATGATATATTGCCATTTTTGGATGTTTTAATCACCAGGACTAATAAAAATAGGTTAGAGTTTAATATCTTTAGGAGGAACACCACCATCCCCAGATACATTTCTAATTATTCAAATTATAGCTTCCATAACAAAGTTCAAATTTTATTGTAGATATATTGATTAATATTTATTTAAAACAAGATAGTTAAAATAAATAAGTTAAATTAATTAGAGAGGTAGCCTAAGTGAATGGAATTAATATTAACATTGTAAAAGGTGTACAACTTTGCTCCCGCCGTTTTCCTATAGATGTCGTTAGCGGTAAGTAATCGTCGAAGTAAATACATCATATACGTCATGCAATACCTTTTGAGTCATTATGAGCCAAATTCTCGTCATTTGCGAGAGATTTTTAATTTCTTTAATATGAAGAAATCTGCGTAAAGAACAGCTGTGGCTGCAGATCCTAGAACAAACACTATAGGAAACTTTCAAGAGAATTAGAAGTATTCTCTGCTACTGTTAAACGGCATCTGCCAGCGGTAGGAAAGGTGCCAAAGAGCTGTGCACGTGCCTTCTCTTGAACTGTGTCTGTGATACACACATACCCGCATACACATACACACACACACAACATACACACACTCATTATCATCAGCCTGTGTCCATCCACTTCAGAATAAAGGCCTCTTCAGAATGTTTCAACTTTTACGCTCCTGAGCTTTCCTCTGACATTCGGGTCCAACATCCTTAACGATGTCATCAGTCCATCGTGCTTTCGGTCTTCTTCGCGATCGTTTGCGATCAGGTGGTATCCACTCTAGGATTGCATTGGTCTATCTGTCGTCACATCGCCTCGCGAATTGAATTGATTGCGGTGTGATTGTTCAGGTTTCACTTCCGTATGTCTTAAAGGACAGGCGCACTGATCAATTCTTTTCAATTTTATTATCAGGCAAAGTGGGCGTATGCTCTTAAACAATTTGTTGAATCTACCAATTATCTGCTGGCCACATTTAATACGCCGTTCCACCTCCTGGGCGTTATCCCCCTCCGTTGAATTTATCTGCCGTAGAAATTAAAATGGTCCACAATCTCCAAATCCCTTCCCAAAACTGAAATTCTTCTGTCAGCGGCAAATTTACTGAACATAACCTGTATTTAAGGTTTATTTTTAAGCCAAATGATTATCCAGCCCTTTGAAGCTCTTATATGCATTTTGGCATCTTCTCTGGGTTTTGTGAAAGGAGAATGATATCATCTGTGTATTTGAGACGGGTTAAGCATGCACCATTGATCTTTATACTATATTTTCTTCAATTCAGATTACGGAATACTTCTTCAAGGTAGGCTGAGAAATGAATAGGAGATTTAGCGTTATAATGCCGTACACCCCGCTCTACACTAATTCCAACTTCAAGATCATCAAGGTGAATCACAATCGCTTAGCGTCATCATATATCGATCCTAATAGGTTTACATAGGCTTTGTCGATAAAAAAAGCCAATAGTCGATAAAAGCCAAGCACACAGGTCTGCTGTACAACTGGATGTGCTCCATTCTACTGAATCCACTTCTGAGTTATGCTTGCTCTATTGGTTGTGCATCATTCAGTTTTCTTAATATTATTTTAAATATTATCTTCGTGAAAACTTTGTACATTACTGATAGGATGGAGCTACTGATAGGAGTTTTTTTCTTAATCCTTTAATTCGCCCTGTGCTTCTTTTTTATGTAAGAGAATCCCTTCTTTTCCCATAAGTTTGGTACTTTTTGTTATTTGAGGCATTTTGAATATAATTTTGTCAGTGTTTTATGTAAAGTCCAACTGCCATCTTTTAGCATCTCAACAATTACTCTGTCCTTTCCTAGAGATTTGCCGTTTTTCATTGATTCTATAGCCTTTGTCACTTCCTCCACCAGGATATCTGTCATTTGTTTATCTGTGGGTATTGTTATCATGACTGGTTATGATTTTCAATAGAATTTTTTCACAATTTCATACATTCAACATTTCCGTACGCGCCCAGCAAAGTGTGCCATCTTAACGCATTAAGCATAGATTTGAGTCCTTTTCTTTCTCACCTTCTATTTAGCCTTGTTAATTCAAGCATGTTGGAAAAACGGACTTTCTAAATCCCTCATTGACGGTTATTTTTTTTTTATTAAATTAATGGTCTTACTGGAGATTTCTACCTGTTTGAAACATTTTTCTGCTGGTGCTATTAAAGCACCCGTTTCGAATACATTGTTTGTGATTTCTTCATAATGATCTCCTATTTCCATATCTTCTGGATAACATAGCAAAGCTGTTCGACAATGCAATCTCAAAATCGCTGTCTCTCTCCAGCAGTTTGCCAAAATTCACTTTGCCCTTCCTTGAGTTTCTTCCGCGTTCTCTTCTACAGTTTATCCTAGCTTTTGCTCATACCATTCGGTGATCACATTAAAAAATTAAAATTGTTAAGAACAGTACAATTGCTTAATTGATATTGTATTAATATATATATATATATATATATATATATATATATATATATATATATATATATATATATATATATATATATATATATATAGTATAGTATCTAATTCAAAACTGAAATTGATTACATACATACATATACATATATATGTATAATATGTATATTAAATTAAATTAATTATTTATTCATAAATTCTAATGAATATTTACTTTAGACCGTTTTTAAATGAAAATAATAAAAGCATTGTTTTGCTGATAACATAGGTTTTTCGATTTTTGCACATTCCATGTATACTGGTATTTACACATTATTACAGTTTTTTTTTAATTTTCAATCAATTCATTTAAAAATACCTAGAAACATGATATTTCCTTTTAACAGATCAAGAATAATTGCTTTATTACAGCAGGGCTTTAATCAAAGTGATATCGTGGAAATAGTAGGTGTTTTTCAAAGGGCTGTATCGAAAATTCATAACAAATTCCATAAATGACATAAAAGATCGCCCCAGAAATGCTAGAAAATAATGTACAACAGCTTCACAAGACCGGCAGATATAAATGATAGCTCGACGAAATCGTCTGGAATCTACAAGTGTTATATCAAAGGAGGGCATTAGGATTGAAAAGGTAAATGTTTCACAACAGAAGTCCTTTAGGTGTTCTCAAATCAGCAGCTTGAACGAAAAAATGTAACATTGCAATGGGCTCGAGAAATGGTGGATCATACTCCTAACTGGAATAATGTGATGTTCTCCGATAAGACAATAATTGGCTTGGTTTCTGATTCACAAAGAACATTAGTTGGGAGAATTCCAGGTCGACAAGTCCGACTAGAAAAAGCTCAACCACATATCCCATTTGAAGGAGGGAGCGTGATGATTTGGGATAGGTAGTATGAAGGGTACATGGATACCTCTACTGGTCCCAGAGAGAAGAGTCCCTGGTGCTGTCTACATCGAGGAAGTTTTAAATCCTGTTGTGTGTCTGTTCCCGAACGCAATGGGTGACAGATTTGTTTTCATGGATGACAACGCTCCTCCTCATCGAACAGCAGCAGTACAAACATTTCTTGAAAAGAAGGTAATAACCAAGTTAGGGTGGTCAGAAAATTCCCCTGACATGAATATCATTAAACATGCTTGGGATATTCCAAAAACACGCATCAGGAAACGAAATAATTCTCCTCTTACCCTGCGAGAACTAAAAGATGCTGCTTCTAAAGAATGGGGGAGAATTCCACAAATCCAAATGGAGACAATTAGTATATTATAATTTTTTGAAAAAAATAATAAATCAATTTTAACACACATTGATCATTTAGTATCGAGTTTTATTTGGTACCACTAAAAGCTATTTGTTAATATAAAGTAACTGTTAATCCATGCCATAACTGACGAGATAATAAGCGTACAAGCCTACCTACACCCACATTTTTTAACTGTGTATATTTGAAATATTGATGAAACGTCTTTTATGTTAATTTTGTTTGGATTACATTTCCCCGTTTCGTTAATATAAGATAAATATTATTCCTTTTCAAGCGCCACTAGAAAACGATAAAAGATTAGATTTTCCGTAGGAAACGAAAATTATATGGTTCTTGATTTTATTATTCTATCTAAAAATTTATTTTATATGAGGAATTTATACTATTGTAGATTAAACAATAATAATAAGCTTTATGTATGTCAAAATTGTTTTATTGTTTATAAATAATATACAAATTAATTAAGGTTATTATAATTCACAGAGGTTCATTTCCTTGTTTCAGTCCTCTTGGTTATTACATTGATTTTGGTTATTACATCCTACTAGTTTAGGTCAAATATTGACTAAACAAAAGAAAGAAAAGAAGTTTTAAAATGATATGGAATTGTTAAAGAAGGCAGATACGATAAAGGTAAGAATATCTTTGGAAAAGACATGAGTAATATACCAATACAGTACAGCAAGTACAAGCACTCAGCGATCGTGGTTTGATGATTAAAGATCATCCCTTAGAATATCATTGGATTTACACAGAATGTCGAAAAAATAACGGAACATTTTAAATTTAAAGTTATTTTCACTTCCTCATAACCAGGATCTACCAGTACCTACTGCGCCTTTAAATATTTCATACATGTTTTGTGTTGTTGTTGTTTACTTATTTCCCTGTTATTCTAATTCTTCATCAGGAATCTGATCCACAACTTCCTAAGAACACCAGTTGTGAACCAACATTTTCAACAACAATCAGTGAATCTCACTTCAGAACCTCATCTCTGAAAGAAATGAAGGATTTGGTGCGTAACCTGGAATTGTGAAAATAAAAATCGGAACTCTTCGATTACATACTTCAACAAGGCAACCTGATAAAAATGGAGTGTTTCACTTTACCGAAAACGAAAAGTAACATTTTCAAGTTTTGGTAAAATCTGCCTACTGTGATTCTGATTGTCTGTCTAACTGCTGTGATTCTGACTGTTTAATTAATGAGTTTAATCTGGAACTAGTATCTTTGAGTGGCATATTTCATAGATTCGTCGAAATACAGCTTAAAAACAGTCTTGCTTCATAATGGAAAGAAAATGGCATCTATTTCTTTAGCCCATTTAGCGACAATGAAAGAAACCTCTGACAACTTCGCAACCATATTAAATCGCGTTAAATATGAACAGTATCAGTGGGATATTTGTGGGGATTTAAAAGTGTATTGCTATGACGTCAAGGGGGTTTTACAATGCTGTTTTTTTGTATCTATGGAACAGTAGGGTACCAAAAGACCAACGGACCAACGAAAAAGTTTGTCAAAGCCATGGACAAAGGACGTAATGGTTTCAAGTACTTATTGAAGAAATATTTCCTCAATTAAGTGATGCAAAACTAAAAGAATACATATTTATTGGACCTTAAATAAGAAAGCTTATAGATGACTTCTGTTTTCAAGTAAAATTAAATGAAAAGGAAATGGCAGCTTGAAAGTGTTTTGTAAGTGTAGTGAAAGGATTTCTGGGCAACAAGAAAGATGAAAACTATAAAAACTTCATAGATGAACTCTTTCATAGGATGAAAGCCTATGAAATACTAGAATGTCGTAAATAATCACCTGGATATCCTGGTTTCACCTGGATATTAAAACGATGGAAGTAAGATACGAGGTACTCTGGAACCCATCTATGTTGGGGGACTATTGCTGGTTTTTAAAAAGAGGAGATAATTTTCTAAAATGGAGGAGATAATTTTCTTCAAGGAATACACGTATTTAAGAACTGAGTTTGACACAATGGAAAAGATGACAGGAAGATCAATAAAAGAAATGTTCAGTTCAGTCATGTTCAGTTGTCTATATATATATATATATATATATATATATATATATATATATATATATATATATATATATATATATATATATATATATCTATAGATATATATATATATATATATATATATATATATATATATATATATATATATATATATATATATATATAGATATATATATATATATATATATATATATATATATATATATATATATATATATATATATATATATATATATATATATATATATATATATAGATATATATTTATATATCTCCAGTTTTTATGAATAACAAACAATGCACAATGTCATATTTCACAATTGATCAAGTCCAGCTTTTAAAAATACATACAGGATAGCCACGGATCATTCTAACGTTAACAGTTTCAGTTCGAGGTTTAAATTAAAATACTAATAATTTTAAAATTATAAGAACTTGATTATCAGGTTCAAAATTTTAGTTTTAAAATGAGCGTGAGCAGTTCAAATAATTATTATAACAGTGTACATTAAATTATTCAAGATCTTATAGACATCTCGGATGGTACAGATTCGGATTAAAGTTACATACCTCCTACTAGTAAAAGACAAATTAATCCCCTAATAATTACTGGACAGGTTAAACAAAACCATAGATGGAGTGCTAAGAGCTTCAAGACAAGCTTTCTATACAGAGTTCAACAAGTTATTATACGGTAAGCAAAAGGATTTCATAATTAACACCGTCAAATCTGCATGTCGAAGAAAGTGAGTAAGAAAATCTAATAGATCTGCAAAAACCGTTTCGATGTCATACCATTTGCTAGAAAATGGACAGAAAAAAGGGTTTACAAAAGTTTTATTTAAATGCCCTATCGATAAGCCATGGGCCTGTGAACTCGGCACTAGCAAATTAAGGTAAAAGTGGAGTAATTCATATAAAGGAAGATCGAAGAGGTAAAAATTCCACAGCAAATAAGACCAAGCCACACATTTTAAATTTAGTAAAATGGTACAGTGAGTCATTTCCAGTAACAGAGTCGCACTATTGCCGGCGTCCGAGTACGCGCAAAAATATCTTGACTTCACACTATCAATTCTTAAAATGTATGAGTTGTATAAAGAGGCGCTAGTAAACATAATGTCTTTCTAATATAACTTACAGACGAGTGATCTGCACTCACTATATTTTTTATTTTTTTAAACCAAAAAATATTAGTTCTTTCTGTGTATAAGAGAGGTTAAAAATACCGAAAAATAAAATACCTTGCAATGTCGAAAGTTTCGTATAGGTTAGTTTATCTAATTTCGATTTTCAAAACGTATTACAATTACTATACTCCGGTATCGGTATCGCCTCTTCACTACAGCCGAAAACTCGCACTCGAAAATAGCAACGACGAAGCAAGGAAATGGGTACAACGTTACTGAAATGGATTAAAACTTTCCCAGATACATTTAAAAAAGTGTCAGTCTTCAGCGACAAATGCTGCGAACAAAACCGTAACCAATATATGGCAGCTCTCTTTTTATTTATCGTTACCCTTTTGTATATAGAAATTATAACTCAACTTTTTAGAAAGAGGTCATTTACAGATGGAGGCAGATTCTATGAGGCAGTGCGACAGAACGAGCCAAAAGATACATCCCCGTTTTTGGATGAATTATTGGAAAACAATTATGGCAATAGCAAGATCTAAGAGAGGAAAGAATAAAATTTCTCATGGTTATAGTGTTGACCAGCTGGCCTACAATGACATTATTGCCACAACTCAGTAAGTCAACACTAAAAAGTTGAATGATTGAAGATCAAACAATTACGTTATGAAAAGAAAACACATGATTTAATAATGATCAATGAGGTACAATTTTGATAAGGAATACCAACTTCTAAATATAAAAGGAAAAGTAAGGGATAGACTCGGTAATATAACCACAAGAAACAGATTTTTACAGAGTAAAAAAGAAGTATCTCGAACCTGCACCAGACGAAAGCAGTGATGATAAAGTATGTCAGAAACATTTTTTTATTCTAGTTAATTTTCATTATTATTAGTAATATAATAAACAGTATTCTGTTTAATAATTTAGAGTAATTGTTTGCAATTAAAAAAAAAGTAACAGAAACAAACAGAACTTAATTTCCTTAAAATATGAAAATAATAATATATGACCGATATAATATTTTAATAACTTTGGTTCCAACACTTGATTAACAATGACAATTGTTCCCTATACTTACTTTGTTAATTGTTCCCTAAACTTAAAACAAACTTGCAAGAAATTATTGATTTTGTATTTGACAGCGAATCTGCAAATGCCAATAACTTAAAATTATTATTACTGGATTTGGTCATTTTCTCCTGTATATCAACAGATTTAGTTTCAGATTTGGGCGCAGGGTGATGAAAGCTTTTGCAAAATTTTCATAGACCTATGGAAACAGTGCTTTTTTCAACGGCTAAAGTTTCTAGTTGCTTTGAGGGATTATCAAAAGCCCGAGACTAGATTGAAGATGAACCTCGCAGCACAATGCTTTCAACTGCAAGAAGTGATAAATATGTTTATAGAATCTGGGAGCTAGTGAGATCTGATCGTCAATTCATGGCCAGAATGAGAGAGAAATAGGTGAATTTGACAACCGTTCATCAGATTTGTTGATCAATGAATTGGGAATGAAGAAAATCTGTGAGAAAATGATTTTGAAAAACCTTTTGCAGAATCAAAAGAACAACAGGAGGGAAATAGGAGTATTTTTGACGCAGATTGAAAATAGCCGATTACCGATTGAATTTATTATTGATTAAACTTTCGGGAACGTGTCAATACTGGCGACGAGTCTTGAATTTTTGAAAACGACCCGAAAACGAAGCGCCTTAGCTAGGAATGGCACACTCCAGCCCCACCCCGACCAAAAAAAGTTAAAATAAGCAAATCAAAGATCAAAAGAAAGTTCAAGGCCAAACGGTAAATCATTTTTAGCAAGATGTTCTTGAAATAATTCAAAAAATGACCAACCAACCAGTTTTTGGTAAGTAAAAACATCACTGTGGCACCACGGCCCCTTATTGCCTAGACGTGGGTCTGCATGCAAATGCATCTCAAAGAACCCCGTTTTGGGACATTGGAGAACATTGAGAAGGCCGTAACCGACCAGCTGAATGCGATTCCAGTATTTGAGTCCCAGTACTCCTATGAAGAGTGGACAAACCATCTGCAGTGATTCTGTGTGGCTTTCCACGGCAGCTACTTTGAAGGAAGCCATATAGAATTGTAATTTCAATTGAATATTTTTTTAAATCAGTAACATTACCTTATTACCATTACCTTACACCTCGTATAAATGGTATTTTATTCGATCAACAACGACATATGTTGTAGTCAAATAATAATCTCACTATGGGATAATGAATACAGAGAAAGATCTAAAACAAATTAGAAAATGTTATTGGTATTTGAAGATATTTTTATAATATGTGGCGAATTGCAATAAATCATATAATCAATACCAAATAAATACCAATATATCAAATTGCATTCAGAAAATCTCTAAAATAATAAACAATAGCGAGTTGTTTAACCGCATTGTTATTTACTCTGCTAGAGAAATCAAAATACTATAAAAGTTAATTTAATTATAATTCAAAATATATTAATTTACTTAATTTAAATAAACCGATCGTTTTCCAAAACTAAAATAATGGTGCTCACTTAAATAAAGCCTCCATTTTGCCGTTAATCTGGTATATGTACTGGAGAAAAATTAAAAATGCGACACCCTCAAAGATAAATTTTATTTAAGAAATTCCAGTTGAAATACATTGAACACACAGAAAAAATATTAAGCAGGTTCACCACGGTTAGTTTCTCTGTAACACTCTGTAACTCTGCAAAACATAGACTGGATTAGATGATCTGTGTCTTCTTTTTACAAGGCATTTCAGGCTCGTTGTATATATGCTTTGTTATTATTATTCACGTATGGGCCCTGGTGGACCACGCGAAGTACAATTAGAGGCGTTTGTAGTTGTTAGCGTCCCTTTGTGTCCATACTAATTTCATTCTTTCGCTATGAGCTTTTTTCCTTTCGTCAGACCAAGTTGTTCCAGTCTTCCTACATTTTTCACTCTGGCCAACTTTCCAAACGTTAACCTTGTGTCTGAAACAGCCTCTATCCTGAATTTCACTTTGTGTAATATTTGCTGATCTTAGGTCCTCTTTAATTGCAGCAATCCATTTAATTATTTGTACTTTAGCTTTACTCCTATTTTCATAAAATTCGACTATTTGTCTAGTTAACCTACTCGGATTCATCCGTTTTATGTGTCCGTAAAACTTAAGTCTTCTTTTTCTCATATCGCTATGTATATCTGTGTATTGTTTGATTTCTTAGTTTTCTCGAAGTCGGTATGTTGTGCTATTTATTTGTTTGGGACCTAGGATTTTTCTTATGATTTTTCTTTCCTTCCTTTCAATGTCCTCGATGTCCCTCTTTCTATTCAAAATGAGCGTTTCCGCAGAATATAGACATTCTGGCTTAATAACTGTGTTGTAATGTCTCAGTTTTGTGTTTTTAGATAGGCATTTTTTGTTGTAAATATTTTGTGTAAGTCTCAATGCCGTTTCCATTTTTTGACATCTACCCTTATTGGCCGCTTTTTCCAACCCATTTTCCATGATTATTTCACCCAAATATTTGAATTCAGAGACTCGTCTGATGTTACCATATTTTGTTTTTAGAAATGGTGTTCTTAGTCTGTTGCAGGTCATGTATTGTGTCTTTTCAAAGCAAATTTAGAGTCCTACCTTTTCTGCTGTTTCTTTTAGAATTTCAATCTGTTTCTGTGCCGTTAATACATCTTGAGCTAAAATTGCTAGATCATCAGCAAATGCCAGACAATCAATTTTGATGTTGATTCTCCCCAGTTTAATGGGCTGGTCAATATTCACGGCCGACTTTTTTTCGCGCCACTCCTGTATTACTTTTTCTAGAACACAGTTAAATAAAAGTGGCGAGAGTCCATCCTCTTGTCTCACTCCAGTTTTAATTTCGAAGGGCTCTGAGATCTCACCCATGAATTAAACTTTTGACCTTGTGTTAGTTAACGTTGCTTTAATAATTGCCAGCGTTTTCAGATCTAGTCCTTGTTCTTTCAAGATTCGGAATAAAGTTTCGCGGTCAATAGAATCATATGCTTTTTTGAAATCCACAAATGTGCAGACGAGATTTTTATTGTACAGTTTTTGATGTCTTAGAATCAACTTCAGATTCAGGATCTGTTCAGGGCAGGATCTGCCCGGTCGAAAACCTGCTTGATATTCACCAATGTTAGGTTCTAACTGTCCCTGTGCTCTGTCTAGTAGACATTGAGATAGAATCTTGTAACAAACTGAGAGAAGAGATATCCCTCTATAGTTGTTTACATCCGTTCTATCTCCTTTCTTATGTAGTGGATGGATTAGAGCATCTTTCCAATCTTCCGGAATCTGTTCGGTTCGCCAAACTTCTTGTAGAATTTTGGTTATTTCCCTGATTGTACCTGGACCAGCGGATTTCAAAAGTTCCGCAGTGATTCCATCTTCACCAGAAGCCTTGTCATTTTTAAGCCGCTTGATTTGCCTAATTATTTTATCTTCATTCGGTGGTAATGAATCTGGGTTTGTTTGTTTAGGTTTTAGTATTGCTAATTTCTTTAAGGGCTCAGGGCAGTTTAGTATTTGTTCAAAATATTTCGCAAGTTCTTTGCAATTGTCTTGGTTATATATGGTTATATATTGGTTATATATGCTTTGATTTTATTTAAAATTGCGGCCGGTTATGGTAATGGCTCAAAAGTTTAACAAATACTGTTCCACACATGTATGCCGAACATGTGTGGAATAACATTAGTTTATCTAGTAAAACTTGGAATTTCGCCGACCAGTTGAATGTCGATATTTGTGGTATGGCGTTAGATTACTGAAAGATGTGTTCTGTACAATTTTGCAGATACGTGCAGCAATATTTCGGTTACACAACAGGCTGCATTAAAACTTTTTCTGATGGTCACTTCTGGGGTATACTTGTACAATAATTCTGCCTTTCATTCGAAAAAATCTAATCCTAGTTTTACTATGACCAACAAAATCTAGACTCATCATAATTCTAAGCGACGCGTCTTGCCTGAAAAATGAAGCACGCAAAAAGATGGATAAGCAGGCATACATATACCAAGTAAATGTCGATTAACGGTCATCCTCCAAATAGCCCAAGATGTAACAAAAGCATCATGAGCTTCCTGGATATTTTCTTATCAATTTTGTGCAAGATGTACGTCATTTTCTTTAATCCATGACGTTATAACGGTAATATCGTTTCGATATATTACGAAAACTTAAACCTGTTTCACTCATGTCGATACTACGTTCTATTTAAAATTTGGATAATTGCTTAAACAACGTGATGCACAAACTCGTGGCAATTTACGGTTTTTAATAGAACCACAAGAATATTACGGAACACTAAGTTTAATGTACAACAATTTTTAAACCGTGCTTCCTACGTTTTGACAATCGGTTTCTAAAACGCAAATGTACACAAGCAAAAAATATAGTACCTTTTGTGTTCAAGATATTCTATACAATGAAAAGGTTTTCAGTTTGATTCAGATATTTATACTGGATGTTGCATTTAATTTAACAACAGGTGGATATTTTAGAGACTTATGTCAAAATTTCCACTATAATGAGAGTATTTTCATTTTTGAACATCGCACTGTATACCGAAACAATTGTCATACAAGCTTCGAATATAGTAGAAATTTAGATTGACATCTTAGCACTTTTGTTTAAAATACATTTCCATCCAATATCGGTTACCTCAGTTAAATATATTGGATTGATGCAAAAGTTCGTCCCATTATTTTTTAAAAAACGGAAGAAAATTTTATTCACTAAAAGTTACATTTAATCAATATAGCTTGCGCCGTTCTGGTCAATGATCTTTCTCCATCTCTTCGGTAACTGTATAATTTCGCGCTCATGGAACTTCTACGGTTCTAAAGACCTGATTTAGTTGATTTTTCAAATCCTTCAAGGAACTAAAGGTTTTACCATCTAAACTGTTTTGAAGCGATCTAAATAAGTTTTAGAAGGAGAACTAAACTGGTTGACCAGTAATACGGGGGTTTCTATTTGCGTATCCAGAATTGGCCACAATAGTGCTACTAGGCGCTATCTGACATACACATCGTAAAGTTTGATATTGTTGACTGTATCATTCAGAATTTTTTGTCATACTGACGTTATTTCTATAGTTTAGTGACTTGAGAATTTAATCTCAGTCTAAAAATGGATCTAACTTGTGATAATTTTCATGCGATGATTTACTACGACTTTCAACGTGGATTTTCTCAACAACAGTGCGTAGATCAACTCAGTTCGACTTTTGGCGATGAAATACCATCTACAGCCACTGGTTTAGTGAGTTCAATCATCGACAGCTCGCTCACCGACAAATTTAAAGAAGGTCATCCAAAATCAGTTGATGTGCCAGAAAGCATCGGTAGTGTGCGAACTGGTAAAGCAAGATCGTCAAGTGGCATACCGTAAGATTGAAGCATCCCTAGGCATTGGTATAACAAGCATATACAATATTGTACATGAACATTTTTCGTGAAAAAGATTTGTGCTCGTTGGGTTCCGCATAATTTAAAATCGCTCAAAAAAGGCTTGTATCGATTGATGCAAAGAAATGCTCAAAAAATACATTCCTGATGCATCAAAAGCTGTGTATAATATCTACACAGGTGACGAATCTTGGTTCTATGCGTATGAGCCCGAAAGTAAACAGCCGTCGACTGTATAAGTCTTTTAAAATGAGCTAAACCCAACAAAAGTTGTTCGCGCAAGAAGCACTTCATACATGTGGCTACAGTGCCTCTAGAAAATCATAGAATGGTCAATTCTGAATGGTACACAACCATGAAAAATAATAAAACCATTTTCAATGATAAATATTTATTTTTATTTATTATTCCGGATACATGAATAGTAACCCTCGTGCGTGTGGTCTAGCATTGTCTCGATGAAATGTAATGTTCATTCTGTTGGCTAAATTCAGACCGCTTTTGGTCAATGGCTTGGTAATCTACATACACTCGTGAACTTCACTTCACATGTGAACAGTATTTATCAGAATGAATTGTTTGGTTTTGAGATAACAGATCCCAATAAACGATTTAATTCCAGTTCTATCAAATGATATAATTTAACAATATATCCTTGTTCCGATGTAAACTGGCTTTTGCGTTGGTTGTTGGGTTATCTCCGCGCTTATACCATGATATCTTCCGGTAAACATTATAACACCCAATTCATTTTTCATCACCTGAAACCATCAGCTTTAAGAATGGATGGAGTTTGTTGTGATTCAACAGAAAATGGCAAACAAAAATGCTGTCCATCAACTTTTTCTCCATGCAGTACATCCTTACATTGACCTTGCTAACTATTCCATTCCTATGTAGACTAAACAGTCATAAAAACAAACTAGTCAAGTTTATTTATAAATGTGACTTTTCATCTAACAGTGACAAGTAATTTATTTGTTGTTTAACAAAAAATTGGCTTAATATCCAATTTAAAATGGTTACTTTCCAAGAAAGGACAGAAATAATTTTCATGTATCGTGCTGAAAATTGCTGTGCACGCAGAATAGCTCAAACATTTAACGATATGCACCCTAACACAAACGTAGGCCACAGGAATGTGATAAAGCTGGTAAAAAAGTTTGAAGAAGCCGGCTCCGAATGCATTAACGTAAATAAGCAAGTATGAGTTCTAGATGAAGTTACGCAAATTGAAATATTAGGTCATTTCGCTATGGATCCCTTTAAGTCAGTTTCAAAATTATCTCAAGTGACACACGTTTCAGTATGTTCCATTCAAAAAACTTTGAAACTGAAGAATTTTTTCCTTTTAAAATATAAAACCTTCAACAATTCGGCGAAGACGAATATAATAGAAGAATTGAATTTTGCGAAACAATGTGTCAGTTGATTCAAAACGACCGAAATTATGTTAAAAATTTATGTTTCTGTGACGAATCAACTTTGTTTTTAAGGATTTGTGAATAAACATAATAGCAGATATTGAGACAATAAATATCCATATGTGTTTAGGGAAGATAATATATAATCAATGTGTGGGCCGGTATTGTTGGAGATGAGATCATTGGGCCAATTTTCATCGAAGAAAACTTGACAGCTGAAATATACTTGAATATATTGAAAAATCTCATAGATCCCCTTATTATTCAATCTTTGGAAAATCAAGTTAACCAACAAGGAGATATGGAACTCGATGAACAAAATTTGTATTTCCAGCACGATGGCACCCCGCCTCATTATGCGCTTCCTGTAAGGACATGGTTAAATGAAAGATTTTCCGAAAAATAGATAGATAGATAGATAGATCACCCCTTGATTTTTTTCTTTGGGTATATTTGAAGACCCCAGTTTATAAAACTCCGCCCGAGAATTTTTCCGAATTGAGATATAGAATTACTGAAGGATGTTGGCAAATTAACCGGCAGACTTTTGAAAATGTTCGCAAAATGTTCGAAAATTGGCTCTATGCTCTATAATAGTCTCTCTCTAATAGTCTAGCCAATAACGGAGCATATTTTGAAAATTTAATAAAGTGAATGTTGAACATGAAGTCGTATATTTTAATTTATCTAGTAAAACGTTAAAATGTGTCGATATTTTAGAAACCGTTAGAGTTGGCCACAGGACATGTAAGAGAAAAAGTGTTTATTATTTCAAGAGGAATCCAGAAATATAAAAAAATATGGGTTTCCGTTGACAAAATGTAAGATGACATATGTTCAGCTTTTCTGCGGCACCGTGTATAACTAAAAATATAATTAAAATGTTTCCCCCTTAAAACGAAAGTTGACGTGTTTCGACGTTTCGTATGAAAATAATAAGTTTTACCTGAAACTTGGGTGGCCACTTTTGAAATGAAAGCACAATATATATATATATATATATATATATATATATATATATATATATATATATATATATATATATATATTCCAGTGTTTTTGTATATAAACTACCAAAATTCCTATTCTCCGCAAAGCAATACTTTGTTTTTAACGTACTGTCTATTATCGTTTGCCTTTAACTTTCACGATAAACAACGTCACGGTTTTTTTGTTTTGACTATAGCTGCTGCGTATTTCTGAAAATTTTCTTTGTCGTAAAAAGCCGCCTTTGTTACCGAAAATTTATTGGTGCTTTATGCTTTCTGATATAATACAGATTGATGGGTGATTCGTTGCTTAGTTTACTTGTTGACCTTGGTTAATATTGGTGGTCTTTGATCAGTTCTTGTTCTTAGAGGATAGATGAACTTGCAGAAGTAAGTTTGTTAGAAAGTTGCAAGAAAATTACTTATTTAGTAATTAAATTTTTTAAATTAATTAAAAATTTTCCATTCCGACTGAGGTAGCTCCAAAACGTGCGTTTTGAACGCACCAACCGCTCCTTCTACCGTCGAAAATTATTGACCACGTTGTATACTAATCTGGGACGGGAACAAAAAAAATTATTAGGTGCCAAATAGTTTTTTGACCGGCCAAATATTAACTTGTTTATGGTCATGGTCATGAAGAATGATCCTGCGATGCTGTTTTTCATATCTCTTCAAAGACTTCTGGCAAACAAATGGTTGTGTACCATTCAGAATTGACCGTTCTACGATTCTCTAATGGCACTGTAAGCCACATGTCCATTTATCAAAAAAAAAAAAACAGGCGGTCATTTGCTTCTGCTTTTTGCTTCGTGTTCTTGTGCGCACAACTTTTACTAGGTTTGGCTCATTTTGATATCCAAAATTCCTCACCTGTGTAGATGTTAAACACGACTTTTGACGCACCAGGATTGTACTTTTTGGGCATTTCTTTGCACCAATCGACGCGAGCCTTTTTTTGAGCAATTGTGAATGCGAAATCCAACACGCACAAATCTTTTTCATGGCAAAATATTCACGTGAAATCTTGTATATGCTGGTCATACTAACGCCCAGGGATGTATTAATCTAACGGTATGTCACATGAGGATCTTGCTTTATTTCTTCGCGGACAGTATCAATATTTTCTGGCACAACAACCAATTTTGGAAGGCCATCGCACTGTGAAATAATCCACGTCGAAAATCGTAGTAAATCATCGCACGAAAATTCTTACAAATGAATTCCATTTTTTGACTGAGATTAAATAACAGAAATAGCGTGCGCATGACAAAACGTTCTGAGTACTTATACAGTCAACAATGTCAAACTTTACGATGTGTATGTCAGATGGCGGCTAGCAACACTATTATTGCCAATTCCAGATACATGAGTAGCAACCCTCGTACTTGTATTTTAGTTGAAAAGTCATCATACGTTTTGATTAGAATAGTATATAAAATATTAATTTTAATTGTATTCCAAATCATCGGTTTGCGAGATATTACAAAATGTTTGAGTTAAAGCCATATTATCATAATTAAACGAAATATATTTGTTTCAACTAAAGACACGACTAAAACTACAATATTTTCCGGTTTCTTAGAAACCAAGAAAGTATATTTGTGTAATTTTAACGTTGTCTATAACTAAACGTTATGACTATGACTCGGAAATCAAACATTTTTAGACCAAAAATAATAATAAATAAATTCAAAATTTTATCTCTTCATCAAGGTCTCCCAGTAATAGGGTTTTAAGAGAAAAAATGTGTTTTTTGTTAATGTCCTAATGTTAAAATGAGTAAAGAATTAAGAAGAGTGAGGATAGTACATTTTTAATGTACCTTATAAAAATTTTTAATAAGAGTCAGAAATTTGAAACGTAATAGCATAATTCTATTTAAAATGTAAATGTCATTCGTACAATGCTGTATTTAGTATATTGTGTCAATTCACCATGGAAGGATACATGATTCAACAGCATGTAGAAATTATTCGGATCTATCATCAAAATGAGTGTTCAACTCAACAGACTTTTCGAGTTTTGCATGACATTGGTCAACATAATTCACCAGCGGAACGATCTATTTATCATGTCGTCGAAAAATTTAAACGAATTGACTCAGTTGCAGCTGAGTCAGTAACAGTGCATCGTGCAACCATCCGATCATAGGAGAAAATCGTAGTATTAAGACGTAGTGCAATAAACACGTCGTTAACAATAATTCAACCTTTCTCAGACCACTACGTGGAAAATTAGCATTATGATGTTCATTGTAAGGCTTATTAAGTTAAATTAACTCAACAACTAAGCCAGCTGATTATCATGTTCGTCGAATATTCACGAATTCCTGTAGGGTCGATATAAATATAACGATAGGATTTGGGCCGATGAAAATCAAGTGATTCATGAGTTACCTATTCATTCCAAGAAAGTTATTGTTTGATACTGTTTTTGGACTGAAGGAGTGATAAGACCTTATTATTTTGAATACGATAATAGAAATAGCGAAATGGTACTATTAATTATCAAATTATACATAATTATTTTTTTTGTGGGATCTTTGGTTGAACGATTTTTGATCTTAAACGAAACATCCAGGATCCAATATGTGGAACGACATTATTTTCAAAACATAATGCCATTATTTATTCTTCAAGATAATATACAAATTACCAGATTATCACTTGTAGTTATCATGTAGTGCCTCATTTTACAGTTCTTGAATTTGACTCTTATTTGACACCTCTCCCCCCTCCCCCCTCCCCGCCCCTCCATGGGGTCCGCATTTTGCTGGGTACGACAGAAACGGGCAAATAGATTCTGCATAGGTGTGAAGTAAAACGGATACAGTCTCTTCAAGTGAACATTTTTGCAAACGGTGGACTTGCCTATCTCAACTCGCAGAGCAATGCGTCTTGTGCTTACTTCAGGGTTTTCGGTTAGGCAAACCACAATTTCTTCTTCCTAGTCGGTGGTTAAAGTCTTCAAACAACCTGAGGGAATCTCGTTTCGGACGGAAAGAACCTGTTTCACCCAGTCTGTCTTAATGATTCTTGAAAATCCAAAAATCCGGCTGTCTTCGTCGTGGATACGTTTACAAATATCTTCGATGAGCCCGGCGTTCATTAAAATTTTCCTGCATATATATGCCTATCATATCCCGTATCTCTTCATTAGAAAACAATTTATGTCTGGGCATTTTGACTTAAGTGAAAATATTTTATAAGTTAATTTTACAATATTAAATATTGACAATCAATGCAAAAGTTTGACAGTAACTAAATTTCCAGTGCGTCTTGATATATTTATTTTAATCATAGCCTAACTACTTTAAGAAAAGTGTTACATTTCAAAAACGCAATTTAAAACGCCGTAATGAATAATTTAAATGCAGATATCTAGAAAACAGTGACTCGGAGCGATATTAGGTTGGAAAAGGTGGACAAAATAATATTTTCATTAAGAATATGAATAGACTAAAGCGCAAAAAAGTGACGTTGCAAACAGAAAAGTGTCGCAGACGGCGCCCTCTACAATCTTCATAGAAATTTTCCAGACATTTACATTTATTATCTTAAAAAAACCCCACTACCAAATTTCGTCCTGAAAGATACTTTTTAAGAAATTTATTGACGAAAATTGAAAATAAAATTATAAATTTAACACCCTGTATCTTGGTTACTATTAACTTTTGGACAAAGATAAGTTGGGTTAAATCGCAATATTTTTACCCAAAAAATCTTAAGTTTTGCTGTGTACCATTAATTAGCGGACACCCTGTGTGTGTATATATATATATATATATATATATATATATATATATATATATATATATATATATATATATATATATATATATATATATATATATATATATATATATATATATATATATATATATATATATATATATATATATATATATATATATATATATATATATATATATATATATATATATATATATACGCATAACGCAAACTTGAAACCAATTTAATCTTGTACGGGAACACAATAATATGAGACTGCACCTGCAGTAATAAACAAGAGTTTTAGTGCTGCAGTATGCAGTGTTGCCGTTAAACTGATAAATTTAATTCCAATAAAGTGTAATTCAATGGGCCGTTATAACAGCCCAAAAGGTATGTCAATTATTAAATTATATAAAATTGACTTTTATCTTATATTCATGAACTGTATTGATTAATATGACTTTTGAAAGTTTTGTATTAAATACTGGGAATTTAATATAAAAGTAATTAATTATTTAATACATTTATGGAGAAATGTTGATATGGATTTTATTTCAAAATAATTTTATTGTCGGTTGTTGTAATAAAAATCGTATTACCGCAATAAATATCATAGAATTTATGACTTTTCTGTTTATTTTCATGTATTTGGAATAAAAATGATTTATTGTGAAAATTATTAATGATATTTAGGGAAGTTGTCAGATGTAAATAATCGTACTCACATCTAGTCCATAAGGAAACACCTGATTAATAATAAATAATGATAAACACGCGTGCTTTTCCAAAATAACCTACACAATTCCGAGGGGAATTTAGAACGTGAAAACGTGACTAGGACCTTTTTCACACCCCCTCCATTACTCACACAAATCACTAAAAATTTATTGTAGCATTTGAAACAGGACCACAGATTTGTACGACCGTAGAGATTCGACAATAACGCGTTCAGTGTGTCAAAGCAGGAATTGGGTTCACGTTAGCAGGATCGGTCGAGTGTGAGGCGGCCATCGTCGGGGGTGAGATGGCGCCTGCGTCGGGACGCAGTGGTGGAGGACCCTATCCAGGGTGAGCCTAATAAATGTTTTTAATATTTTTTTCAGCAATCCAGCGTGGCGAATTGGAAGAAGGTCAGGGCTAGTTTGTTCTAGGATTACTCTCATGTATAGGGCGATTGTCGATAGAAACGGTAATGATGTTAGTTTTTTTTCAAAATCAATTATCAAATCAAAATTCATTCAACTGTTGAAAAAATATTCAATTCACGTTTCAATTTAAATAGCTCACGATCCTTACGGAGTTTCGAAAAATGTATCGATGAAAATTTATAGGAAATGGAATGATCTACAAAAAAGGTCTAATGCCATTTTTCGATAAAATTGATAGTTTCGTCGAAAAATTAAAAAAATGTAAAAATATATTATGCATTCAGTTTTAGTTTCGAATAACTTTTGAAAAAGTATATTTATCGAAAATTTATGAGACCTTTTTTGAAGAACGTTCAATTTTCTACAAAGAGATGTAAGATACGTAATAGTCTTTCCACAGTAATGTTCTGCTGAAGAGCTATAAAATACCAAAGTAAAATAATCCTATGTTATTTAAATGGGACTCTTAATATTAATATTAAGAGCTCTAACTTTCACAGTAATTTTTTTTTCGTCATTTCTAATACTTTCGATACCTTTAAGAGAAATTAAAATATATGATTTTTTTGAAACAATCCATATATATATATACAAGATTCTATAATATATATATATATATATATATATATATATATATATATATATATATATATATATATATACAAAAGTCATTTTTCCTAAAAGATAAAAAATGTATTTTTTTTACTATATTTCAATAATATTTCAGATAAAATGACGTTTGTAGGTCTTAAAATATTAACAATATGGAGTTAATGAATTTATTATTGAGAATATCTCCATAAATATGAACTTTATGAAGAAATTGGAAAGGACAAAATTCTTTTTCTATAAACAGCACACATCCTAACATATGGATGCGAAAATTGGGTCTTGAATAAATGGTAAAAGAGTAGAGTATAAGCAGCAGAAATTAGATATATTCGTAAGCTACAAGAAATAAAAAGAATAGACAAAGTCAGGCATAACATAGTCAAAGACAACCTGGAAATACTAGCACTCATATCAAAAATAGAAGAGATATATCAAAAACTGAGAGAAAAAACTGATGGTTAGGTCACCTAAACACAATGGACCAAGACAGCCAAACCAAGAGAGTCTTCGAAGATAGAGTTATGGGAAAAAAATAAAACCGGAAGGCCGTGTAAGATATGGAATAAGAACATCAAAGAAATAATTCAAATAAGAGGTAAAACATGGCAGGAAGTTACCCTAGTTAAGGACAGTAAATAATGGAGAAACTTCGTTAACACGTGAAATGTAATTTCACCTCGATACCTTCGGGTATTAAGAGGTAAGGTTAAGTAAGTAAGTAAGTTTATATAGAAGTTCGGAAAAATTCCAAGTTAGAAAAGGGGTAAGACAAGGAGTCCCATTGTCACCAATATTATTTAGCTTGCTGCAAGAAAGTTATACAAGCAGTAGATTTCAATAGAACCGAACTGGTATATAGAAGAAGGCATAAATGCTTCGCATTCGCAAATTACCTTGTATTGTTGGCACAAAGTAAAAAAGAAATCAAGAAAATGACAATGAGACTAGAAAAAGAGGCCCAAAGGATTTATCAATGAGAAGACTAAGTGGTATAGAATAGGATGATCGAGAATTAAAGAAAAATAGGCTTTTAATATCAGGTAGGAAGGGTCTATACGTTTGCAAATAGTTCACATATCGCAGCGTAGGAGCGCTGCATAAGGAATTGAGAAGCAAACATATCTTCAGAAAAGCAAAGATAGGAATATATAAAACAGCAATAAGACCCATCGTGGCCTAAGTAAGTGAAAGATGGACTTGGAGGATGGAGCAAAATTCTACGGAAGAAAGAACATAGAATCAGTTTGGTTCAGAAGAACTAATCAAAAACTAAGTGAGTTGTATAGAGAACTAGATATAGTTGGTTTTATAAAACACAACGAATAAAATGGATAGACCACCTGGAACGGGTGCCAGAGGGAAGAATATCTAAAATGTTACTAGCACAGGCAATAGGAGGGAAAATATGATGAGGGAGATCAAAAACAAGATGGAAGACACAATTAGAGAGATACCTCAAAGATCTGACCTGAAGGTCACAGTATCGAGAGAAAATGCAATGGATAGAAGGAAATGGAGGAATATTGCCAACCAAGCTATGGGCCAGCTCGGCTCGGAGAATTAAATTTTATTTTGTTTCCTCTTGAGCCACTGTTTCACCACATT
This sequence comes from Cosmopolites sordidus, assembly GCA_031761425.1. Taxonomy (NCBI): domain Eukaryota; kingdom Metazoa; phylum Arthropoda; class Insecta; order Coleoptera; family Curculionidae; genus Cosmopolites; species Cosmopolites sordidus. The sequence goes on along the minus strand of JARFXV010000944.1, from coordinate 1,131,533 downwards.
AATAAGTATTGTATGTTTGGGGTCATTTCCTTGCTGGTAAACCAACTGAAAGAAATGTTCTCTTCAGCGTAAGGTAGCATAATGTTTCTAATATTCCTAGTAAAGTAAAGTAAGTAAAATTAAAGCAAATTTCTCTGTTAAAAGAAAAGCACCCCCATAGTTTGATGTACCATACCATGCTTCACTGTACAAAGTGTTAAATGGATTCAATTCTTCATTAATAAATTAAGTTTGGTTTCTTCCCTAAAAATAATAATTTTGTAGTTACGTCGAAAATCCTCACTTCTGTTTCTTTTAGTAATTTTTTACCGTTGCTTTACATTCTGTTTACTGAAAAACGGAACTTTCCTGGCTACTCTACCGTATAGGTTCTACTGTTCTGGTGCTGATACTTAGGTCAATTTTTTTTATATATCGACAAAGGTATCAAAAGGGTCCTTCAAAGCTTCTTAGATGGCCTCTCTTTTAGTTGTTTGTGTGTCACATAGGATTCGTTTAATACTTTAATAATCACACATGATGACCGTTTGATTGCGTTTGTAAGAAATGCATAAGATCTGCTTTGGTTCCTCAATTGCGCAATTAAATGCCTTTCTTCAGTAGTACAGTGTTTAGCGCTGCCCATATTTACTTAAATATAGTGGGAAACGGACTAACTTTTGTTACATCAACAAAATAAATAAATATTTCATCATAATTGGTACGCGACAACGTGTATAAAATTAATACACTCTTATTTTTTTCCTCATTAGGAGAAAATAATTTTTTTTAGAAGATAAGCCTCTGTAACATGCGCTGGTTATATTGCAAATCTAATTTTTAAAGGTCAGTTATTATTAGCATTACCATTTATTATAAATTAATACATTACATGGTAACTGTAGATAAATTAGAAAACAAAAATTGGTTTTAAAAGGGTTTTTTTTTCTACCACCCTTATTTTAATGGCCACCATAGTATGGATATTTAGAAGTTGAGATTTTTTTAAATATATTATTTTTTGTTTAGCTTTTAGTTGATATATTTTTTAACCTTTTCAAAGTGTTTTTTCACGGTTCCGGTTCAAGTTTGATTTTCCGTTCAGATTTGATAATCGAAAATCATGTCATAATCGTTAGGCCATAGTATACCACTGATATACTGATATAGTATACCAATTTTAATTTTCGAAAACTTTAGTATGCCGAAACATAAATCAAAGCAAAAATCTCAAGTCTATGATAAATATGTTATTAGCCACAATTCTACCATAATTAAAAAGTATGGTGGCTTTTATTTTAAAAATTTGCGCACCCTACGTATCGATACAACCTTTTATTTTTTAAATTAGTATGACTGTTCTTGATATGTTCTTGGTATATATCACTTCGCTTGTTAAGTTAAAAATTATAGGGTCTTTTGTCGTTGTTAAACATTTTTGTCGACAGTTTTTTAAAATAAATTAATTTGTCGAACAAAAATTTTCATTACTTTTTGTCTAAAAAACAAATTTTCCTATACTGATGCATAAAAAATAAAAAATCTCGTTCAGGAACGCTTTCCACGTCAACCTATGAAGAAAACATTATCCAAATAAAGGATCTTGTACTGAGCAATCGTCGATTAAGTATTAGAGACAAAATGTCCAAATTTGTGGTAAAATAATTAAGGATGAACTGAAAATGAATCTAAATGAATGAATTAACTAAATTGTTCAAAATTGGTTCCAAACAGTTTAAGTTATATAATCTGAAAGTTTGGAACGATTAATAGCTCTTCATTGTATATTTGTAACGTTTTTAACTTATTATGTTAGTGAATCTCCATAAAATCACGAGTAAAATTACGATAATTTTAAATTGCAATCATTTTTGAATGGATTATTCAATTGATTTGAAATTTTCACAGTGGTTTAAGGATTGAGTAAATAATATTCTGTAAAATTTCTAAAGGTTTTGTTGCATTTTGACATACCTCCGATACATCCTTAACCCTCCATGACAAGCATCTTATTTTGCAACATCGGTGCACGCACCGGTCTACGGGAGCATATAGAGTAAAAAAGGGCGCATATAATTTTTTTTAAATATAACAGATTGTATTAATTTATTATATTAAACCACATGTATTACAGTTTTTAATTGCAAAATAATAACAACTGTTGTTATTAAAATAGGTTACAAAAATTTGTAACCTATTATTGCCTATATTTTTTGGTCATTTTATTAAAGGGTGAAAAATAAAAAAAAATCTAAACTAAAAATGAAATTCATTAGACCTAACGGTCTAATAGTTGTAAATAATAAAGAACCGTTAATTATATTTGAAAAGAAGTATTTTAAAAATAATTTTTAAAATGGCTAATTGCCTGTGCTCGTACAGTCCAGACATAATGGCACAACGCGTTCCAGACATACATATTTTTAACAGTATGCATAAGAAAATTGTGTTTTTCTGTTTTTCTTATAATCGCAGAAATGACACCTCCCTTTTTGTTCTCCAACTTTGTCTGGTACATTGGCTTGCCCACATATTTCTCGTAAATGGTCTTTTCGAGTACTAGATATTGCTGACCATGTGATCCAAAGTTTCTGATAATCGCACACTAATGCCATAGAAACTTCTTGATCGAATTCCCTACGAATTATATTTCTGTTGGAACTGTTCGCTGTATAAACTATGAAGGTATTTATGGCTGCAACATTCGTCATGCAATAGAAAATAATCATCGGCAATCTTAAACAGTCATATTGGACAAACAACTTGTCTACGATATCTAGTCCCCCTTTAGTCACATTGTAAAATTCTATCATATCCGGTTTTTGACTATTGAGATTAATATCATCAGTAAAATGCATGTGGAAAGCAACAAAAACATTTTTGTTCCTCTTTGGTATATAGGATACAAGGGAAGTAGTCTCTTGAATAGCAAACACTGAAGACTTAATTAGGCGACTTGAATTTTGTAATACCAGTTTCTCAGGCTATTCTGTTTTATTTTTTCTGATTGAAACTAATAGGGTCAGTCTTCTCGACTTTAGACTAGACTTCCAGCTAAAGGCATACTTACCAACCAGTGAAACAATTATCTGTTGCAATATTTTGGGTTGAGTTACTAATATATTCAGTCAAGCGCTCTATTATACTTTGACTACTAGTATTTAATTGATATGATCCCTCAGGCTGGCGTCCAACTGCAAACACCTTCAAACAGTATTTGTTTGGCTTACTAGGAATGTATTGCCAAGAGATGCAATTGCCTCTGTATCCATCCAACTTTTCGTCAATTGTAACAAATTGTGAATGGCTGTAGGCATTTTTGTAGGCATCTTTGCAATGTTGCCAAGAGCTGTGTTATAGGAGAGCACTTGTCAACTTCCTCTCACTCATTTCTAGTATGAATGTCAATAAATCGTATCTGTGCAGGTAAAAATTTGAATCTTCCATCCACTTTCCATAAATCCAAAGTATTAAGCCAGTTAAATAAATCAAGCCTAACATAGCTTTGATTTTAATTATATTTGTCGGCTTAGCGTCTCTTTTGCGCGCATAATTTGCATATAGAGTTTGTATTTTCTTATTTGTACACTCAACAATAACTTCCAACATTGCATGTGTAAAAAATAAGTTCCAGATATCCACAGGCGATTTTAGCTTTTTCGCAACTCCTAGAAAAGTTTTGATAATATTTTGTTTTCGTGTTTTAATCTTTCGAGACTTGCAGTACTTTCGCCATCTAGTGCTGCAATCTTTACCAATAAAAAGAGGCTTTCGATGAGCTAATTCAATTTCCATATCATCTTCTTTTTCCTAAAATTCTTGCTCTGTCTCACTATCATCACTTCTAGTTTCCACATTATCTACTTCTGGGTCATCTTCTTGATCATCGTACTCATTCATTAGTATCCACCTTTTCGTAGAGTTTTAACAAACGTTAAAGAAAATTTTTCTAGATCGTTTCTAGAAAATTTGATTGGAAAATAAGGCTATACGCGATTTCTTCACCAAAAAATGATCGCCGCCGATGAGAGCACAATGCACAATGCACATATCTCAGCTCAAACAAAACTTTATTAATCGAAAAATAAACTATTGCAATCAATACACTTTTTCCATCAAGAAATAAGTTTATTTATCCCGGTTGCGTAAAATTCCGGAGTCCTGGAAGCGAAGAAGTCGTTGCAGGCAGATTTGCATCCTCTTGATTTTTAAACTATTTCTCGTGCAGGAAGTTGTTGAGATGCTTGAAAAAGTGGTAATCAGTAGGCGAGAGGTTCGGCGCGTATGGCAGATAGTCGACACTTTTGTAGAGCAACTCATGCAGCTTTTATCGCTTGGTCATTGAGACGTGTGGCCGAACATTGTCATGGCGGAAAGAAGCAGTTCAGAAGCTGTGAGATAGAACAGAACGGCCGTAGGTCACCAAAAAGTGACCATGCCCGTATTTTGGTGCATTATTTCGGCTTTGGAAGAATCTACTTTTCATCGCACGTCACAATCCGTCCCAAAAACGGATCGTTTTTATTACGCAAGAGAAGGGCAGACGACTCCTCAGAACGACGGTATTTTTTATTTTCATTCAATTCGTGCGGCACCCATTTATCGAGTTTTTTGACTTTTCAATTTCCTGCATATGGATAGAAATCGTTACATGTGTTACGCCTAACTCAGAGGCATGCTCCCGCAGTTGTACGCGGATTGACTTCGACTAAGGTCCTCAATTGGTCGTTGTCAACATCTGACCGATGGCCGACCACTAGTCTGATCATCTTCAAGGCTCTCATCACGGATTTTTTTAAACCAACATTGCGCAGTACGTTTATTAGTGGTTTCTGGGCCAAATGAGTCATTGATATCGGAAGCTGTTTCGGCAGCTTTTCGGTCTAGTTTTAACTGGAACAAAAAAATTGTACGAATTTGCTTTTTGTCCATGTTGCCATGTTGCCAAGCCCAAAGTTAAACTATTAGTAAACGAGATGTGTAAATAAAATAATCAGATTGCTTCCGAAGGGCTCGATGTGGCGATACTGTTGGCTTGTCCTTTCGAGGAGAGACAGGCCAATAGCTGATGCATCCTCGGTACAAGTTTGAACTACCTAGAATCACTTGGTGGTCTGTAACAATTATTTTCGTGAATCGGATTTTCCTAATGTGGTTTGAAAATGAGTTAGGTACAGTGCTTCTGAGTTAGGTACTTCAGAGTTAGGTACAGTTTAACGGAAAACTGTTGGTAAAATATCTGACCTATGGAAACAATGTTTTGTGAAGATTTTCAGTGGTTTAAGGCATTCTTAGAAGTACAAATGCAAGTGATGAAAATGTCCACAGTGAAGAATTTTTAGTATGTCCGGACTTCCGATAGGGTCACTGTCAAATAAACTGTGATTTTGCGCACACGTCTGCAAATCTGTATCTCAATAATCTAGCAAATTATCATGGAACGTTTAACATCAGAGCAACGTTTCCAAATTGTCGAAATTTATTATCAAAATCATTGTTCTATGCGCCAAACTTATAGAGCATTTCGCGAATTTGAACCTCATGAAGTATTCGCCGAATGCTCGACAAATTTCGAATGCATTTCACGTTGCTTGATATTCAAACAAAACAAAACAAAAAACTGTGCTCTGCGAAGAAAATATAGCCGCAGTTGCTCGCAGTGTTGATGAAGTTCCAAATTTACCAATTCGCCTGCGTTCGCAAAAAGTTAAGTTGTGTTATTCGACTAAGTGGATTATTTAATTCCGAATTTAAATGATATTGACAGCAGGAGATATGGTTCCACCAGGATGGCTCCATATGTCATACAGCCAACGCAAAAATCGATTTATTGAGGGAACAATTCGTTGAGAAAATTATTTCCAGAAACCGCCAAGATCATCTGATTTGACTCTTTTGGATTATTTTCTTTGGGGTTATATTAAATTTTTGGTCTATACTGATAAACTAGCAACTATAGACATCTTGGAACCCAACACAACTCGGATAATTGCGGATTTAAGATCCAAATTGTTTGAAAAAATGGTCGAAATTGGATTGACAGAATGCGCTTTGTCAGAAGTCTCCGCGGCGGAAGTGTATCCGAAATTCTTTTCAAAAATTAATGCCATTCAATTATACATAAAATAGTTTCAAGACATATAATTTAGTTGTTGTTTTATTTGAATTTAAAGCTCGGACGTACAAAAAAAAACTTTATATATATATATATATATATATATATATATATATATATATATATATATATATATATATATATATATATATATATATATGTGTGTGTGTGTGTGTGTGTGTGTGTCTGTGTGTGTGTGTGTCTTTTATATTAAATTTATAAATGTATTATATAAGATTTAACGGCAGACGAATAGGCTCTTTTGCTTGCCATTCAACCAAAAAGTTATTTGTCAATTTAACCCTGACTATGCAAGGTTTGGACAGCGCTGTAATCTAGGCAACCGACTTCCAAAAATATCAGGGAAACTAATATAAATAGAATTTTAATAGCATTAAAATAACGTGTGGTATTCTTGAAGTGAATTTCACTTAATTGAATAGTTGTAATCCGATAACACTATTGTTCAAAAGCTGTATTACTTGTGGCATGTTGTACGATGTAATGGGTTAGAGTCTCACGAAAAGTCATGCATGTATATTATAAACTATAAAACCCAACCAGTAATCTGCCATTTCAATTATCAGGGTAAGGTTGGATTTTTCAGATATCCTCGTAGGTTATCCCTAGTCGGTAGAGGGTTTCTGAAGAGGCTGAAATGTTAAGCACAAACCAGTTTGATAATATACTCGTAGTTCTAAATATTTGTATCAGAAATATTTTTGCCGAAAAACTAAAATCCAATCATATTCACTACCTAAAGTTAGTTAATTTTTTTCATATTTTTCGTTATTATAAATTTAATTCAAGATTATAGGTGAAATTGGCTCTTTCTGTTTAATTATACATTATTTTTTAGCATTATCTTTAATAATTTTCCTTTTCTATGTTTTGTAAAGCAAATATATTCACAAATTTATGATTTTCAGTACTTTTGCCTCCGATTTTATTGGGTTGTCCATTTCGTGGTTTGGAAAATTCGACCCTGTATTTTGATAACTGTCAAACTTAAATGTCATCCAAAGTGTGATATGTTTAGTTTAAGGTTCGCTATTTTAAAATATGGATTGTTTAACCACCGAACAACGCGTTAGAATTGTTTTTAGAAAAGTTTTTAGAAAAATGGTGATTTTGCCGTAGCCGCGTTTCGCGCGTTACGAGCAAAATGTGGTCACCATAATCATCCGTCTGAGCGCACAATGTCCAACACAGTCAAGAAATTTGAAAATACTGGGTCTATTACGAATGTGGTAAGACATGTGCAACATCGTAATGCTCTCTCGATGGAGGATATCGCTGCTGATAGTGAAAGTGTGGCCGAAGACCTAAATTTATCGATTCCTCGACGTTCACAGTCTGTGGGCTTGTCTTATGGCACTTTATGGCGTATTTTGCATTTGACCTTCATCCTTGCAAAGTTTAACTCACGCAAGAATTGAAGCCCGCCGACCATGGAATGCGTCGAGCATACGCCGATTGGATGCTTGAACATTCACCTGATTTATCGAACAAAATCTTCTTTAGCATTGAGGCTTATTTCTTGCTCGACGGATACGCGTATAAGTAAAATTGCCATATATTGGGCTCTGAAAAGCCATAGGTGATTGTGGAGAATCCATTGTGTCTGAAAAAGGTGTCTGATGCGCGTTATCACCTGGTTGTGGTATTGGCCCGTACTTCATCGAAAACGAAGAAGTGCCTGTTAACATCAATTCTGAGCGGTATAACCCTAAAATAACCGATTATGTCCAACAAAGCGGCGGTTTGTTGGAAAAAAAAAACAGGTGGACACCAAATATTTTGGAATGGGGATAGGGAAATGCATCGCAACCAAAAATTTTACATTACTTAGTATCATACACACACGTTGCTGTGTAGAAATATGAGTGTAACTGTCAGACAGGTGGACACCAAATATTTTGGAATGGGGATAGGGAAATGCATCGCAACCAAAAATTTCATATTACTTAGTATCATACACACACTTTGCTGTGTAGAAATATGAGTGTAACTATCAGACATCAAATTTTCCTTTCATTTTTTAGGTGGGCATGTGCCCACGTCCCCTTATGAACAAACCGCCTCTGGTTGTGTTCCACACTTAATGGCAAAGTCCGAGCAAAACAAATTAAAAAAATCGTCGAAATCTCAATTCATTGTGTACTTTTTTAATTTTACTTTCCGAAGCATAAAATGGATAATCCTGTACCTCCCATACATCCGTAAACTGTTCTTCGTATATAATGAAATTTAAACATATTTAATTGAATGTTACCTTAATGATTTTCTTTATATTATCTAATGTAATAATAAATATATGACAAAAAAACTAATTGAAAATAGAAAAAAAAGTAAAATTAACAGTTTGATTTTTATGTATGTTATATGTAATAATCTGTTGCTATTATTCCTAGGGAAAAACTACTAGAATGTTTCCAACTTTCGACTAATATTGCTATTGATCAATGGTTATATATTGCAAAGATATTGACAAATTCAAGGGGACATGTGCCAATTACATATCAAAATTCATATTTCGATTTGCTATCAAAATTCATATGCTATAATAGTCAACAAACAATTTCATCGTCGGTTTTAGAGTATGGCAAATATGGTTATTCGAAATATCGTAACGATATAAGCTTCAAATATTTGTCTCTAAATTTAGAATTGCATAAATTTAGTTATATTTCTAACTGTTAATATCATAGTTATAAAATTAACCTAATGTTCATTTTTACTCCAATCTATAACTTAAACTTAATAAAAATGCAAAGGAGTTATTTCAATAAATTCAATAAAAAATAATCAGAAAATGTACCTAATAATATCTACTTAATTCACAAAACATTTAACTTAATTACAAACGGTAACGCATGATAATTACTAAGTAATATCTAAATGGTTGTGGTGTGTTCATATATTTTTTTCTTTTTTTACATAAGAACAGATATTCTTGATATTTTTGAGTTTTAGATCATGGCCAAAAATCCAAAAAAAGAAAAAATATGGTAATTACTACTACTAGGTAAGTCCAAAATAGTTTATATCACTAATTTCCACTCATCATTCATACAGTATGTTAAACGTAATAGGAAACTGGTTAACTTTTTGAGTAATCAGTAACTCTAATGCATATTCGTAACGATATCATGAAATAATTAAATTATCAAAAAGGTAAAGTGACTTTTGTTTTTAAAATTCGCGCGCTTTATGTATCGATATAACCATTTGTAATTAAGTTGTTATGATTCTCTCAGAAGTTAAATTAAATTAGATTATATGATTAGTTATGTTATTAGATGAGAAATTATATAAGATTATATAAGGTATTTATTATGCTGATGAATTAAAAATGTTAGGAAAATGTTAACGCGATGACGCTATGCCAAAAAAAAATATTTACAGCTGGGACAAGGACTTGAGTGATGATAGAGAATCAGTTAAAGGTGAACCTCGTTCAGGAACACCTTTCACGTTAACCAATGAAGAAGACATTACTAATTCAAGGTTCTTGTATAGAGCAATCGTCGATTAAGTATTGGACACATTGTAGAAATTAGTGGAATATCATTTGCATCAATTCAGTCATTTTTGAAAAACAATTTAGATTCATCTTGTCTGTCTTCTCGTCTTTTTCCAAAAGATTTTTTTATCAAAAAGATCATCGTATTGAAGTTACTGGAGAAATGCTTTTTTGGACGATGGCGTTCTAATATACATAATCAGTAATGAGACAATAATATATGTATATGATTCAGAAACAAATGAACAATCAAGCGAGTACCGTGGTAAACATAAGCAACAGCCGAAAAAATAACGTCAAAGCCGGTCAACATATTAACTGTTTTCTTTAATTATCGTCAAATTACTCACCCAGAGTTCGCTCTCATTGGTTAAACAGATAATAAAGAATAAGCATGTCTAGATTTGTAATAAAACAATCCATAGTTTTTATATTACGATAACGCACTGTCGTACACCTAAGTAATTTTTGAAGAGTTAGCTGGCAGCTTCGAAGAAAATTCCAGAAATCGAATATAAAAACTGTTTCAAATACTACTAAAGACGTTGAAACTCGAATATTACAGAGAGAGGCTAAACAGGCTTACATGAGAGAAGACAAAATTAATTGGGGTAAATAAATAAATACTTTGTGTTTTATTTAACTTTCACTTAACTTTTTGATCATAGTAGTATACACTTTAATATTTATTTACTTGTTGTCTGCCTGGGTCATTCAGGAGGAAATGACAATATTTCAGCTACATATTCAGTGACCAAAAATGAACATAATAATTTCTATAAATATTGGTCCTACTTTCAACTGTTACAGAGATACATGGATAAACAAAAATTTAAATGTTTAAGATTTTTAAAATATTACTTTTATAATAAATATATAGGCTACATTTTGTAGTTTTCAAAAATTCCACCATTTACTTCCAAACACTTGTCAGCTGTCTTATGAACAGCTCGGGTTGCTCTGTGATTTAATTCATGTTTGTTCCTTATAACTGCTGTTGCATTTACTATCAGGTCGAGTATTACATCTCTAGTGTCTATTTTAGTTGCATATACCAAAGATTTATCACACCCCTAAAGACAATAATTTTAATTGCCGTTTATATATAATGTCGCTCTTAAATATATGTATGATACTTGTTCAAAAATGCTTCTGGCAGTCGACCAAAGACTGCGTGATTTGAGCTTCCGTTACAAAAGCCAGAAACAAATAATTTATCATTCACGATGAGAGCGAAGGTAAAATGAAATAATTTTAAAACAATTTGCTAATGACAAACCAATAATTAACTAGTATAAACTATGGTTGCTTAGCAATAAAAAAGTAAAGATATATTTTCTCACTCTATTACATTTGCCATCCATAAACATATTTACCCCCGTATCTCTGTAATAGTTCAAAAAAATAGTTCAATAGTGAAAACTTTTATATTCATTTTCGGTCCCTGAATATAAAGATAAAATATTGACATTTCCTTCTGAATCACCCTGTATATATATATATATATATATATATATATATATATATATATATATATATATATATATATATATATATATATCACAGAAAAATTTTTATAAAATAAACATTTTTCTAACACTAGTTTTCAAAAAAACTGACAGGTAAAAACTTATCATATGAATTTTGAAAACAACATTCCTTGTAGTCCTGCGCTTGATACTTAAAGAAAAGATTCAAGATGGTCACCGATCCATTCCACGAAAAGTTAGGCGCGACGTACCCAAAGATTTCCCCTGATAGGCTCACCAGCTGCTTCAATGCGATTAATAAGTTCTGCGTTCGATTGGCATTTTAAAAACTATGCTTTTCAAGTAACCCCATAAAAAGAAATCACAAGAGTTAAGATCGAGTGACCTAGGCAGCCACGCAACTGGCCCTCCTCGATCTAACCACTTATTAGGAAAAGTTATGTCTAAAAGAACTCCAGCACTTCACGCTTAAAATGGGTTTGCGCTTCATCGCGTGAGAACCACATGTTCTGCCTGACATTAAAAGGCATATTTTCTAGAAGAGCGGGCAGATAATTTTGTAAAAATTCGAGATAGTTTTCAACCGTTAAACGAAACGGCAAGATAAAAGGCCCAACAAGAGTTCCATTGACAATTGCCTCCCACAGATTGGCCGAAAATCTATGTTGAAAATTTGTTTGCCTAGAAACACGAGGATTATCAACTGACCAAAAATGAGTATTGTGGAAATTGTGAATTCAATTTCGGGTAATTTTGATTAGTCTCATGTTGGTGTAAGACCCACTCGCAGAACTGAAACTGACTTAAACTTGTTGCACATGAAATGGGTACAACTGATTTTCCCGCAATACTGTAAAAACTTTTTTTGGCTCAATTTAACTGGTCATGCTATTTCTCGAGTACTTGTTGTTGCTGTCTTCCCCAACAAAATTCAAAATTTATTCTTTGTATGTTTCAGATACTCTCGGTCTTCCTGAGTACACTCCACGTTTTCCCAAATCACCGGTGTCTTTGGCTCTTTGCACAACTGGCATAAATAATTTCGGCAATAGCTGAACCCGAAAAAGAAAGCATTTTGAAGGCACTCTCCGTAAATTAACAGAATGTCAACACATTCATTAGTCTTACACACACCGACCATTTTATATTTCCGAAAGTCACGGTAGAAATCTACGTTAAAACTGACGATAAAATACAAGATAATAAAATAAAAGGAATGCATGATTCACAAAAAAGCGATAAACAGTAGTTTGTTTTCTATTCGTTTTGAATTTGAGAGCGATCGATTAAATTTGTTTAAATTATTTTAAGGGCCGGGTCAGAATTGTTAAAAATGTATTAAAGGTTGTGACGGCTTAATTTTAGAGATATTTGAAAAATGCAATTAGAAAAAAATGTTTATTTTACCGAGTTTTCTACGCTGCTCAAAAAAGTCTTAGTATATAAGTAAGTATATAGTATATTAAGTAACTGTATAAGTCGCCTTACTGTTTAAACATAGTAAGAAAAGGCATCTTTATATCGTTGCCCGAAAAAACACGTATACATTTCAAGTTGGGTAAAAGTCTTACGGAAATTATTGAACGAAGTTATTTACGGTAGTAAAAGAGAGCGATAATAATGTGTATAAATGATTTCCACGATTTTGTGATGGCAGAGGGTGTACTGAAGACGATCTATGACCAGATCTATTAATAAGAGATCTATATTAAGAATTCTAGAGAACCGTCGAAAAAGTGAATTAAAATATTCAAAATCATTGGTGGTATTTCTAAAACCAGTAAACATCTCATTTTTAAGGAAACTGAACGTCGTAAAGGAAAATGAAAAACCATGTGTTTCGACAACATTTCGGATACCCACTGCGATTTTGGAGGAGGATTTTTAAAGATAAGTACCTGAAATAACTCAAGAAACCTTATGACCATTTACACTATTAAATTGACTTAGATGAAGTTTCTTTTAAATAATAAATAATGAAAATTATAATTAAGTAATGTCTTGAATTTCCTATCGCATCAGTCACCATTTCCAATATAAATTTTTTAAATAAGTACATTGGCTGACCTAATGTTATGTCTGTGATCATTTGGAATTACTGGGATTTCTATCCGGGTTTGCGAGTTCGACTATATTTACCTTTCCAAAGTGACAATAATATATGGCTGTTGAATAAGTGGTAACAATTACGACATGACCTATCTTGAGATAACCATTTTCTTCAAATAATAAAGCAGTCTTAAGAGGACCCATTATGAATTGGCATATTTGATCATAATCAGTAACATTAAGTTTTCGATAAGAGATGATTTCTAAAATATGGGATTTTTACGCGTCTCAGGGTGAGTAACATTTACCAATAAGGATAATTACCAAATAAAACTGTGTATCCAAAATATCACAGTGACTGGATGGGATAGGCACCTTTGCTGATCCAAGTTGCTTGTCATAAAAATCAGATGTTTTTAAATTAATTTTTTTGATCGAATATCCATTTATTTTTCAATGTAATCTCCTTTTAGCCTGATATACTTCGCCCAGCGATTGTATAACTTTTCAATGCTTTCCAAAAAGTACGACTTGTCGAACTTTGAAAAATAGTGATTTCGTTCAGCAATCATCTCTTCATTTCATGTGAATTTCTTTCCAGCCAGGTCAAGTCCCAAAAATAAGGTGGATGTGGTATCAATACGTAGCGCAAATTTGGCTGTTACAATCCCTTTATATCCTTAATTTGGCTGGTACAATACCAACGGGGCCATGGGCGGACGTTTCTCAAGCACCTTGAAATATCTCACTAAAATATTGCTAGGGTAAACTACGAAAATCGAGTAAAAAGTCAGATATATGTCCGATATATGGCAGTTGGGAAGTATACCGATGTGATATTAAATTTTGTTTTAATCCTGTCGGAAAGCATAAGTTTGGTAATTTTGCATGTAATTTGATTAAACACCACTTTTTGTTTGGAAAAACTAGTTGAAGTTCGAAGAAGATGGAAGAAAAGTTGAAAAATCATTATAGGGATTCTGTTCCTTCACATTTTATAGTTCATAAGTACTTTACCAAGTTTTGATGTGATCGAACCAGCCGAAGTGAAGCTCTGCTCTCAGGATGCTGCGTTGAGGTTACTACTGGGGAAATACATATATTGGCCGATGTCAGAGTGAAACATAGGATATATAAATGCGTACCGAACATTCTACACGAATATTTTGGTATGAGAAAACAATCAGCACGATGACTGCCGCATCGAGTAATAATTTCACAGTGGTGTTTAAACATGTGTAAGCATAATCCGAGGGAGATTGTGCGTGGATTAGTAACCGTTATAGTAACGAAAATGAAGGACCAGTCAAAACAGTGGGTTTCACCTGGCGAACGTGCCTCAAAGAAGATGAATAAGCTTCCATTGGCTGAAAAGATCATGTCCACTGTTTTTTGGGATTATCTTCATCTACAATTCGGAAGGAAAATATGAATGAGAGTATTATAGTTTACAAAGAGCTAAGAAAAAGTGTTGTTTCACAACAACAATGTATCTGTTCATTCGTCCTTCGTTACAACGGAAAATTTTGTTAATTTGCACTACGAATTGATGCCGCATCTACCCTATTCTCCAAACACAGTCCTCTTCGACTTTTTTCTCTTTCCAAACATAAAGAAATGGCTGGCTAAAAAGGAATTCAGATTAAATGAAAGCATCCGTAACGAGTGTAAAGTAGTCTTCAGTTTGGAATGGGCTTTAATTTACTACATTTCATCGACCAGATAAGATTTTATTATTTTAAACGTCTATCATAACCCTCGTAGCGTCAGATCATGACGCTTTCCCTTTTTCAGTTTCTATGCGCTTTTCCTTTTTCTTCGTTAAATTGTTTACTGAGCAGAGTATGGTGGCATCTTCCAGTGCGTTAGAAGGAGACAAATATCGATTTTGTCCCAACTAATTAAATGCATGTGATTAATTCCATTTTTTCTTCGATCTCTCTTGGGTCCACTGCCATCCACCATCTTTCGTCGCAGTTTCCGCAGATTACCGGGGTTTAGTTGTACTTGTGGTGGAAGTGAAAAGTCACTATTCCTTTTGAGCCCTGTGGCGAAGAACCTCCATGGTGTAATCATTTAGTTTATCGTATTTTTACGGAGTTATCATCGACGTCCCATCCATAAGCCTTTAGTTTTGTGTTGATTTGATTAGCGATCGTGTGAGTACTCCTTTTGGGAGGAATTGAAACACCAAACTAGAGGGAAGGTCACTGTTACTCCATCAGTGTCCACTACATCGGAGCTGCGTTAAAACCCTTTTACAGGTAATTTCATTGTTTTCTTTTCTTTTGTTTTGTTTTGTTGTTTGATAACTCAGTGCCAGAAATATGTACGTTCTTATTTTTCTTGTCGGCAATTTGTGCCGTTTTTTCTTGGCTACAGGGGCAAGTCACAAAATTGTTTTCCTTTTTTTGAATATATTGTTTTTTTGGGGTTCAAATCAAAAACAAATTAGTTCTAAAAAAGTTCTTAGACGGGGCTAAATTTAAGGTTTTTGGATGGAGCTAAATTTGGAGTCCTTGGACGGAGCCACATTTATTGTTCTTTGCCAAATTTCGAGTCCTAGGACGGAGCCGAATTTGGGTAAGCCGTACCGCTCCACTTGTCCTACCACTATTGAGGGCCTGACTCCAAGACCACGTTTTAATTTTTTTTTCTTTTTTCGCTGCCTTATTTTTTTATTACCTTATATTTCCTTTATCTTCAATGCCGAAGAGGCCGATCTTTCTGCTGTGAAAGACATTTTATGTGAGCCTTATTTTTTTTATTTACTTTTGTTAAATTTTTGGTGCCCAACGTGGAGCCTTTATACTTTACTTTACTTTACTTTTTATTTTAGGGGCCGCGGTAGCCACGTAGATGAACACCAATATTATTGATATATTATTTATATGATTCGTATTGATAACTTACGTAGTACTGCAGTTAATATATTTAAGGTTAATTTCGCCGTTGTAGCGGTGAGCGTGGTAAACTAGAGCGAACTCCTAAAACATCTAGGGGATTTTCTGGTCTATTCCGTAGCAAAGCCAGTGGCGCTTATAACCCACCCCTACTCGCCAATTTATCTGGGCTAAAAGGGCATATTTTGCACGCACACTTAATAGTCCGCTCTGGCTAGCACCTGCTCATCAGCTTTGTATATTTGTAAATGCCATTATAAGTTACAACCCCATTTAAATTAGAATACATTTTTTTTTTTCCTTTATTTTGTTTTTCTTTCTACACACTAACAAAGCGAGTCGCAAATCATCGCTATAATAGGGGACTATAATACAGAGCTCGATAATGCATAAAAAAGTAGCAAAAACATTGGGCGATGTATATCATGCTAAAAATACTACATAGAAAAAAAACCAACCTTATTCGTTCAACAAACATTTAATATAAAAGTTATCTGACTTTTCACTCTATTCTCGTACATAAATGTGTTATATGAAGTTTCTATATTCACCATATATACATGGTTGATTCGGAAAGAAATTGTTCTTTAGTAATGTTACTAGTTATGTTAAAATAACTAGTATCGATCGTGCGTTATAACATTTCAACCAGTTTATAATACTAATTTATTTAGAATAAAATGTAAAACCTCAATGGTGTAACGAGTCAACATTGATTTTAGTGCCAAATTGAAATTTTGTCGCAATGTTTAAGTTACTAAAACAAGAACACGCCCAAGACGGTTTCCTTCGTGAATACGTTTACAACCGTTCTTATTGATTCAAAGAAGAATGAAGTTAACGAGTCAGCCAGTGAAATAAAAATGATAAATCACTCGGGAATTATAACTATTATTACTGCAACATAATTTTCCGCGTTTTGTCAGAACTTTGAGTAACAGCACCACTGGGCAATATTTAAGGGACAATTTCAATTAAACAATTCAACCAATACACCTGAATTGATTGTCTGTGTTTTTCATTTTGCATATCAAAATTCTAATTAATTTTATGGCAAACGATGTGCTGAATTGATAAAATTTTGTTTGACATCGTATTATATGTTTGACATTATTAACGATGTATGTTCTAAATCAAGGATTGCCAAACTGTTGATTGCGAGCTACCGGTAGCTCGCATGGACAATTTCGGTAGCTTGGTATACCAATTTAGGTATCTTGTACGTTGAAAATGTGTTTCCGTTATTGTATTAAACAAGTTTAGATAGCGCTCTATTTGACTATTATTAAAGTAACTCAACACATTGAAAAGGTTGGCAACCCCTGTTTTAAAGCATACATAAAAAGGTACTGACGAAATGTTGTGTTTTGTGCATTTTTTGGCTGGAGTTCTAAAAGGCTTATTTAGTTTTAAAAAATCTTACTGAATCAAAAAATTTACTGAATATCATGTACGATGGTATCGCCGTGGTTCAGAACACACGTTAAGCTATAGGTCCAGTCGCTAAATAGCCTTCTTAATTGCTGATGCGCCTATAACCCTAACTTAAAAAAAACTATTTATAAATTATATATAAAAGGCTATATTTTCTGTGTGTTTGTTTCATCTTTAGATTATGTGATAATTAATTTTAAAAAATTATGTCAATCAAATGTGAGCTATTAACAGCCATATAACTTTATGCCCTTTCAACACATTTTCCATAACTTTTGTTAACATATCTGGTATTACTTCAGCAATTCCAGAATGAATGTTATCCTGGAGTTGCTATGTTATTTGGCAATTAGTTATGGGAAACTTTTCCTTCAAAAAACACTATAAAAGATAATCTGGGGCCGTCACATCAGAACGTAGGTTACCACAATCAATCAAAATGTCTACTGTTTTATAAGGGGTGGGTGCTGTGACACCATCTTCTTGAAGCCACATATTCTTCAGTCTTTGATCTTCCAATTAAAACAGGAAAAAAATCACTGTGCCTATAGTGTTCACCATTGACTATAACTACACTTCCACTATCGTCGTCAAAAAAATATAGTCCAATAATGTTTTGAGCATAAATACCGCACCTTACTGTAACTTTAACTGGATGTAATGGCGTTTGATGAATGCGGCAGTGATTCTCTCTTATATCTATATATAACCACTTATATGAAACTGAGCTTCAATGAAAATTATCAACTTAATGGAAGTGGTTTATGATGGCATTACAGTATTCTAAACTTGTTGTTGTCTGTAGGTAATTGTCTTAAATAATTTAAATCTTATAGAGAAATATGTGTAAGCAAACTTTTCAAAATTCGATATATCTGAAGAACATCGTCGTTTCTGGAGACTCTTACACAATTGTGCTGTACACCGGCAAACTCAAACTGTCAAAACATCACGAAGAAAAAATGGCGTTAAAACAAAATGTTAGCGCGTCACGCGTGCCACACCCAGTACAACATTAGTGTACAATAACCTGAAATTAATAGGTCTGTATCTATTTATTATCTGTATACGTATCGGCATGGCGGCAATAAAA
Source organism: Cosmopolites sordidus (assembly GCA_031761425.1). Taxonomy (NCBI): domain Eukaryota; kingdom Metazoa; phylum Arthropoda; class Insecta; order Coleoptera; family Curculionidae; genus Cosmopolites; species Cosmopolites sordidus. The sequence continues at coordinate 1,112,944 of JARFXV010000944.1, read as the reverse complement.
CAAAACTTCGTTCGTCGAATGCGAAATTTAATCCTATTAATGTTTTATAATGAGCTTAATTAAAACTCCTGTTTATTATTCAGTTTTTAAAATTCCACGAGGCATGTAACTAATGATTTTATGAATTTGATATTGGGAAATTTATAATAACAATGCTTAATATATAAAAATTTGTTTTATAAAAAAGTTTAATATTTTGCTACATAAAACATCATAACATAAAAAATACTGATATAAGTTTAGTCACATTAATTTATGTCGCGATGTACAGGTGAATGTACTTAGGATGCAATAATTGACAAATTTTTTTTTTTATTTAAAAAACTGTAATTCCGTTGAAGCTTTAAATTCTTAAACTTAAAAATCATGTCCATGTCCATCATCTAATCATGAATAAAGTTCAGTTCATCCAATTATTTAAATATTAAAAGAGATTTAATTAAGATTTAAGATTATTCATAATCATTATCATAACCGTTCAATCCTTCGGAATTATGGTTAACGCTTGCAATAGTTTTTTTAATCCTGTTAATGAGGTGGATTACTCCTCTTCTTCCAATCATCGTTACATTATTTTATGTGTTCTGGTCCCTTTAGTTAAGCCTTTCCATTCCTTCCTATCTCTGCATCCATTTTTGCATCCTTTTCCACCTGGTTTAACCATCTCCTCCTCAGCCTTCTCCTAGCTCTTCTCTCCTATAGGGTCCATTTTGTCACTCTTAATTATTTCCATGGGTGAACTTCTCATTATGTGACCTACCTATTTCAGCCTTCTCGCTTTTATGTATCCTAATTCTTCCTATATTTCTACATTTCTTTTAAGGCTCCCTTTCTTTTCCTCAGTTAGGTCTGGTCCAAGTATTTTTGTCAGTAATTTCTTTTTCCGTATTTTTAGATCTCTTCTTTCTTATTTATGTTTGCTGACTAGTGCATATGTAATGATTGGTCTTATTAATAAATATCTAATATCTTTAATGCGAACTTTCTGGCTTGTCTGACTAGTTATTTCACTGGCTTGTAGCGTTCACAAATTCTTGATCGCTACTGGTAAGATTTTCGGGCGAATTGTATTTGAGATCGCAAGGGCACCTGTATCGGTTAGGATAAGGCCTAGACAATATAATTCCAAATCTCAAGGTGAGCAGTCGTCTTCTCGCCTCATCCTTCCGAAAGAGAGGGTTTTACGACCCGGACATTAGATAAACCGGTCAATCAGGGACCAGGCTGTTGAAAAACCACTTATTTCGGAGCCCGACCATTGCCGAAACCATACTCTTTCTTGGGGCCACTTTGCACAGTAACCGGTCAGTCAGGTTCCCTATTATTTGGGGACCCCGCATAAAGACACCGAATTGCCCGTAGGCGTACTCATGGTATATACGAGGAACATTCTTAACGAGTAACGCTATCTTCATGTCGAGGTATCTTCATTATATAGCATTTTCCCCAGAAGTAGTCTAAATGAAAATTGTATTAAAATTAAATTACCAAATAAGGAACTACCGCCAATAATCTGTATTATGAGTAAAGCATGTAATTATACAGATTCACAAAATATTTTTATTATATGTTAATGCTAGAAATTACATATATTATGGTAAGTTTGCAAGACCCAAGTAAATCTTAAAATTGACTGAATAGAAATTCCTATTGTAAGAAAATTAAACTGGTTTTCAAACCTGTTTTCCATGGAAACGGTATTTTTTCTAGTCATTTATTCCTATAGTACCAAAGGTACTAGATTTTCCTTTGAATTTGTCTATTAGAGTGAGGTCATTTGCGCAGGCTATTAAGTGGATGTCATTTGTTATTATGTTTTTATTGTTCAGGTTTGCCTTCCTTAAAATAGCTTCCATTATCAGGTTAAAAATCGTTGATGATATCGAGTCTCCCTGTTTCACTTCTTTATTGATGTCAAATTCCTTCGAAATCATTCGTTGAAATATAACTTTGCTCTTATTGTTCTTCAATGTCATTTACAATAACTCTACCACTTTCTTATGCATTCTTAATGTTTTTTATACGTCTAACATTCTTGGTCTAATTAACGGGATAAAGAGATTATTATTATAGTACATTATGCTTATTATGGTAACCTTTGGTACTATAGGAAGAAATAACTGCAAAAAAACCGTTTCCATGGAAAACAGGTTTGAAAACCCGTTTAAATTTCTTAACAATAGCAATTTCTTTTCAGTCGATTTTAAGATTTATTGGGCGCTTCCCAACTTACAATAATATATGTAATTTTATACCGTTCTTTATTAATATATAAAAAGAAATATTTCATGAATCTGTATAATTACATTTCTCACTCATGCCTCACTGTTTACCCTGAGTCTGTGTAAACTGAGTCCCTGTAAACAGTGAGGCCTGGTGGCAAAATCCTTTGCCACCGTGAAACTTTAGGCAGCTGAATATAAACATGGCGTACCAGCTTGGTTGACGATGAACTTTCGGGGGAGTTTATTGGCTTATACATATATAAACTTACAATACAAATAAATAATATAATATGATGCATTATTTATGTTATATTTGCTTTCTTCAATATTATCGGCACTGGTTGCAATTTCTAGCCGTCCCAAACGTTTATAAACAAGGCTCGTACGACCATATTTAAATTCAGCTGCTCAACATTTCACGATGCAAAAGCATGGTGCAGAATTCCCGTAAACAGCATCCCGCTAGGTATAACCAGCATCCAAACATATCCATCATTTGCATAGACGAATTGCTGGCGCGATATTCGATTTTTTGTATCTTTGCAGAAACACTAACATCGACTGACATAAATAACTGTTAAACAACATCTGAGCATCTAATATGGCTGAAAGTTTCAAGGTTGTCTTTCAACGCATGCGCAATTATATTGCCAGAATATTTTTGACGAGTAAGGCAATCTTTATGTTGAGGCTGGAAACTTTTCAGACTACTCTCGTATGTTTCACAGATTTCAGAGAAGTTTGATAAAGTCCGATTACCTGATATAGTAAGTATCCTAAAAAAACACTAAAAAATACTACTCTAGAAAAAAATTTAAATATCCTAAACAAATGTATCAATTAGGCACGATGATATTCTTAGTTCATTGTTTTTCAATCTTAAAATGAACAAAATCAATGGCTAGCCAACAAACATGATATGTTACTCACATGATGCGGTATTTTTAGTAGAAGTAGAGAACAACTTACAAAGACAGGTGCAGAAATTCCATCAAACTATTAAAAAATAATACATTATGATCTCTATTAACAAAATAAATGGTATGACTTTTTCTAAGAATTCGCGGCAATGTTTGGTTGCTTAACAGATGTTACATAGAGAAGGAGTCAGATGCGTATTGAAAGTAAAACATGGATCTACAAGGTTTGCGTAAGACCGGTACTAAGAGAGACTAGTGCTAACAGAAACGAAACCAAAAAACATTTTACGAACAGCAGAAATGAAAAGTTTAAGAGCAATAGCGAGAAAGACTATTGACTATCGGAAATAGAATGAGAAACATTGATATATGAGCAATATGCAGAATAGCGGATGGAATGCGTTAGGGTAGAAAGAATAGGACATTTTGGCGAGTCCATGTAGAGAGGATCGATCCGCAAAGACTGGTTCACATCGCTAAAGACAGAAGTTGCAGGACGCCGAACGGTGCGGAGACCACCTAAGAGATGGAAAGATAGTTGGACATCTGCTGAGAAAAACTAATAAAATTAAACAGTTTTCGAAATAAATCATTAGGTCTCCTTAAAGAATAAGAATATTAGTCACAAATCAATAAGGATAACCTAGCCCACATATAATCCAGTTCTTTCATTTATGTCCATCGAGTGTACGTATATTTGGTTTTAATTATTTTACACACCTATGATAATATTATAAATCCTCGAGCACTTTAGGATCAAAAATTTTTCTTTTAATTATCGGAAACAAATATAAATTGTTAAATATGGTTTAATTCCACAATCCCACAATGTGTTTTTATAACTGACAAGAAAGGTATATGATGTAAAGTAAAGACATTAAATCTTTTCGAGAACAAAAACTGTAAAATTAGCTAAATGTTTCTTGTAGGAAACATTAATGTATTTTTCTGGATTTTCAAAGATTTCTAAGAAGCAAAATGTTTTTCTGTGCAGCTTAGGTCTTTCAGAATATCTGAAATTGCAATTTAAGAAAATAAACTTCATGGAAGTAAAATTCTATGACGTTTTATTTCATTTCATAATAATAATCTTTGCTCTAACAGCATTCTTTGCTGTATCCATTATAATATTATGTTCTCGAACTGGTCCAATATAACAAATGAAACCTAAATTTAATATGAATTATCGATTAATGTTTATGAAATTATTATGCAATAATTTATATGCAACTAATGCAATATTAAAATATGATTTAGCTATAAAAATTCTGATTAAAAAACGAAAGTTTTATTTTCTGGTGGATGAGGTGAGTGGAAACAGAAATTCACTAAATTTCAAACGTAAATAACGAAATTTATTTTTACAAGCCTTTATTACCTTACAATTTATATATTTTTTTAAATATGACAAAGTTTTTTGTTGTTTGTGTGTTTATTTCGTTTATATATTTTGTGTTAATCTTTTTTTGAAAATTATGTCAATCAACGGGAGCCATTAGCCAGAATGCAACTTTGTACCCTTTGTAGCGTCAAATCAATTTAGCATGGAAATTGTCAATTTAATGGAAGTGGTTTATGATGGCATTACAGTATTCTAATAGCTTATTATTATTGTCTGCAGGCAACAGATCTTGAATAATTTGATTCTTATAGGGGAACATGTGCAAATCACTTCACAAAATTCACTGTAAACATTGTGGAGAAATATCCAATTGTACCTCACGATGTCGAATCGACATTTCTGGAAACTCTTCCACATTTTGCTCCAGACATGCAACATTTTCAGCGCTTCACACTGTTGCTTGGACCTCTGATGCAGAGTCTATTTCCAACTGTTGCATGAATAAATCAGAATCTGTATAGGTAAAGGTGTGTGAATTAGAGGCGCATCAACATCACAAGCTATTTAGCGACTGGACCAACGGCTTAACTCGAGTCCTGAATCAGCCACCGATAACCAAGGCCAGCACTACCCTCAGGCTATCAACCCTTAGTTTTGTGCTTACCCATCAGTCTATCAGAAAGCCTATCGATTGGCGAGTGACCAACGTAGAACACCTCCCAGAAGGCATCCGGTCTTACCTCAAATTCACTTTTTTCCGTGGTATCAAAAGTATCAAAATAATTTTCTTTCGAAAACTGTCAAAACAAAATTAAAAGATGTATCAACATGAATTTTATAAGACGTTGCTAGAAAGTAAGCTTCTTTTTAGAAATGCAATTACCTTTGTACATATTCTTTGTCCATTTCTATCTTTGTACATATTCACTTTAGCAGTTTAAATGCCCCTATTTATATTTTCTGTAGCCTTACAGAGAGATCGACATTAGCCTGTTGTTCAATGGTAGTTTCTTGGCAAGTTTCTTGACAACCATTAGGGTTGATTGACACTGCATTGCACATACACCGATTTAAATGTTTTTATACATGATAAAATATACACATACATTACACTTCTAGACCAACTTTACTTTCCTTTCATTTTTTTCCCCTTGATTTGATATTTGTTTTTCGTGTATATTATACATATTTATAATTCCTCTCCCTCCTTCAATTCTTGGTAATATAAGTCATTTTTTACTACTATGCGGGTGGTATTTCCTATATTTTGTTAGTGTAGTTCTAATTATTCGTCATAGCGTTTCGATATCTGTGTTTGACCACGATATAATTCCAAACAAATATGTCAAGGCTGGTATAGCAGGTGTTTATAGTGTTTTCTACATTCCAACTGTCTAGGTCAGATCTGCATATGCTTTCAAGTCTGGACGTGAATTCTTTAGTTAGCGTTTCCTTAATGAGTGTATGGTCAACTCTCTTGGACTGTTGTATTCCAAGATATTTAAATAATTCGCCCTCCTCCCTCTATATATTCTTGTTCTGCAGTGAGAAACCCTGTCATCTCTAACTTAGATCTCTCTTTATGTTAATAGTTCTGTATTTATATAATCCAAAGTACATATTAATATCAGTTGTAAATTTCTCTATAACCTGAATCAGTTGTGGTTTCGGTGGCGATGATGCATACAATTTTAAATCATCCATATAGCAGGTGCTATACATTTTGATTTTAGAGTTTGTATCCGATTTGCGTCCTTTTAATCAGGTTAGAGACTGGATTCAGAGCCAGGCAAAATCACAGAGGGCTCAGTTAGACCCCCTGAAATATGCCGCTTGTCACCCTGATTTCTTCAATCTTAGTGGTATTTCCGTAACGATAAATGCGTACAGTGGTGTGCCACTCTTTTACCAATCCTTGAAGTGTGTTTATTAAAGCTCGGTGGACTTTGTACAGTGTTAGTATCTTAATTAGTCAAGGGTGTGGAATCGTCTTTATTATTATTTTATTTACTTTGCCTTTATTATTATTACTATTATTACTAGTATTAAATTACATTTGGCGATAATTATCTGTCAGAAGTTCTCGAGGCTGCGAATGTAAATTGCGTAAATGTATACCATGATCATTCTTCTTTTCACAAGGCAATGAAAAATATAATATCTATTCAATAACCTTAAGGAAGTACGAGCGAATCTATGGAAAAAAACAAAAAGACATGGAATTCGGCAATTATGACAAAGGATATGTAATTGAACTATGCTTAAAATTTGAAAATTATTCACTGTCTAGTTTTTTAGAAAAATTATATAAAAATGATATTTTTAACCGTTCTTATACACAATCTCTTATGGTATTATTCATTTATGGTCACTATTATTCTTCCACCTTTATAAAATAACAATATTACATAATAAAATTTAATATTTGGAGAATGTTATTATATATGAATAATATCGGGTCGCCGATATAATTATTTAAATCAAAAAAAATCAATTTTTTTTCAACTTTCGATTACTAATAACAAAACACTCGAAAAAGGTCTGGCAATGTCGCGCAACCAGCTAGAGAGAAAAAAGACATAAAGTTATAGCTATAAAGAGAGATTACTATTTATGACATTTCTGAGGATTAAAAAAGTTATTTTTCTTACAGAATTTACCTTTATGTCCAGAATGCATATTTTTTAATATAAATTATCGTTCTAATATAGTTCTATCTTGTAGCGTCAAAATTCTCATACATATACACAATATACATTGATATATATATACATATACATTGATATATATATATATATATATATATATATATATATATATATATATATATATATATATATATATATATATATACATATATATATATATATATATATATATATATATATATATATATATATATATATATATATATATATATATATATATATATAATGCTGTTGTCACATCTTTTTTGTCGAATTGTGTGTTAATAATAACGAACTCAATTGTTTACTTTTTATAAATAAACAATAACTTATTAATAATTATAACGTTTGTTTTAGTATTATAAATAAAAATTGTAAATTTCTGTAACTATTTTAATTTTTAGGAAACCAAAAAAAAATCATCATTATTTTGTGTCATAAGTATTGCTAGTAGTTCTTTAAGGAAAAACTAATGTAAAAAAGATGTAATGAACAAAAAAATGTAATTAACCACTAAATAAATATTTGCTTAATTGCAGTGTATGCTATTAGTTAATTTTTTTGAGTCGGTTAGCAGAAGGTGATAATAATTTCAAGGAACTTTTTAATACAAAGTCTTTTAGCATAAAGCTACAATGGTTCGTTTTATCCAGTCAAATCTGCCATAAACGAAACTCCATAACAAAAATGTGCATTTCACAATGAATTCGTAGTCGTAGGAAATAAAGTTTCATTTAAAAAGAACTTTTATGAATATTATCCTGAAACAAAGGTAAAATCCAGCCCATGTTATGTGGACCATAAAAATATTGAAGAAGTCACGGAAATATCTTCGAGGACCAGATGTCTCGAAACTTTTGTAGAAATGATTAAATTACAAACAGATTGAAAAATTATTGCTTTTGTATCAGTTCCATCTTAAATACAGAGTTTGAGATATTGATGTTTTATAAAATATTCGCTACAATATTTTAAATTAATAATTGCTATTTAATTGTGTTATGTATTTTGTGCATTTAACCCAACAGTTACACTATACGAGCAATTATAATAATCAACATGAACTATTAGGAAAACGTTCTTATGATTTTAAATTGAATTAATTGGATCTGTATCCAGATATTTATTTCAGAAGTATGTTAAATATAGATTAAATTAAATTGTGTTAAAAATTTTACATTGATATTATGTACAGCTCCGATATCCTATATAATCATCAACACTGTAAGGCTCTAAATGTAATAAAGAATTGAACAAGCATTTTTTCAGTTAGCCAATGTCCCTGACAATCTGAACATAATGTGGTAGGTGATTATACATTTCTATACAATTAAAATATGCTCTCTGCTGTGTGAGTGTTAACTTATGTAATGGGTTATTATAATTTATGTTTCTTGTTGTATATGTCGTAAATAACTTGCTGATTGTTGCAGAAAAACAGTTTACGTTCCTGAATAAACATTGCCGAAAGATCCAACAAACCATTGTTTTTAATTTTTTCCCTGCACGATTCCTGTGGCTTCATATTCACTTATAAATAGTCTTTTCTGGCATATAAAAAGCTTCTATATTTCATAGCTACTCCCAAAAAGATTAGTGCATATCTAATATGGCTTTCAAAATTACCAAAATACACAGTTTTTAAGATAGAAATATCCAAGTATTTCCTCAGTACAAGAAAACCTCTTTTTTGTAATTGTAATTTCATATTTCTTTTGTAAATATACAACGTGGTAAGACCAGAACATTGCAATCTAAGATTACCCCCAGAAATTTTTACCCCCAGATATTTATAAATATTGCAAATGGTAGCAGTGATTTTCGCCAGTACTTTTCAGATTGTGATTAATGAAAATATACGTTCATGCAGATATTTCATTGTTTTTTTCTGTTTTGTACTTGCAAATTATATATTAATAAATGTCACTGGTAATTATACAACCCTTTTATTTTAATAACCATTAAAATACTATAAAATGTCGATGGTTTTTGAACGATGCGTTTTACATATGCTGAATCTATCTAGCAGTATTAAAACGACGACATTTCTAACACTTTCAACATTTATTATAATTTTTTAGTTACTTAGTAATTTGCATTTAATTTAAAGTTGATTTTTTTAATTGTAAAAATGATTCGCTCAAGTAAGTTCTTTATCGAAAACACTTCTTTCAAATATTTAATTAAATCTTTCACATCATATCATTTTTTAAACGATTCACGCAACTACCACATTCCTCGTGAAATAAGCATCGCACAGTATTTTTGCTTGTGCGAAAAAATCATCGGGTAAAAGTACTTGTATCAGCGGAGTACTTGGAGTCAGCGAATTCATAACATGACGTATTTTACGAAAGGATTTAGCTCTGAAGACATAAGGTTCAAATAACATAGAACAGTGTTATCCTAACACTAAACTAAATCCACTAGATCATTCAAAACATCGTTCATTTCTCAATTACATCAAAGGACAAATAGATGATTTTTCTCAAAAATCATCTATTCAGATGAAGCACATTTTGAAATTGATGGCTATGTTAATAAGCAAAATTGGGGTGAAGAAAATCTACGATTGATTCATGAGAAACATTTACAATCTAAACTGTTTGGTGAAGCTGTAACTGCGAATTATGTTCTATATCGTGAGATGATAACTGGATTTTTGAGGAGGATATGTGGTTACAACACGCCGTTGGACTATTTTCTTTGGGGTTACGTGAAAAGCCAGGCATATAAGAACAATCCACAATCGATTTCTAAACTAAAGGATTAAATTATTCGAGTTATTAATGAGATAGCGCCATGCTTATGCCAAAATGTCATCAAAAATGTTGACAATGGCATACACTATGCTTCAATTATAATAAAAAGTTTTTTGAAATCAACGCAAATTTTGTGTTTTATTCTGTGTAGAATTAAAAAAAAAAACGCTCAATTTGAAAGATGTTTTATAAAACTGTGATTTATTTTTAAGGTAATAACAATTAAATATAGCAATATTTTACTAAAAATTTTAATATCGTATTTTCGTATCCGAAGAATATACTGCGTGTCGTTTGTCATACACACATTGTCATACACTTTTCGAATATAATGAAAATTTAGACATAAGTCTTTTCTATTAAATAAATGAAAATGCATTTCTATTAAATATAGATATAGATATAGATATAGCTATAGATATAGATATAGCTAGCCAGTAAAATACAGAATCATATTGATTTGTAGATATACCGATTTTATAATATGTTGTAATTTAATAGATGATGAATATCCTAGTGGATTTAATCATAGCCGCAGTAGAGCGGTGGCTTGTTCCCGTTGTGTCCTAACCGTAGTTGGCGCGGTAGCAGGTTCGATTCTCGAGCTACGCATGTATGTTTTTGACTTTATTTAAATGACTGTGAGTGTTTCTAGACAAAAGTGTAAAATCTGCCAGGGAATTGTCCCTCAATCACGCCAATTCGAAGGCCGGTAGGTTTTTCGACAGATTTATGGTTAAGCACAAAACCAAGGATCTATGGCCTGAGCGGGGTGCTGATCGAGGCTATCGGTGGCCGATGACCGTGGTTCGAATCCCATATTAAGCTGTAGGTCCAATCGCGATAGTTTTTTGAAGCCTTTTTTTAAAGTAATGTCTTAATATTGGTGTAATTCTGTGACTAATTTTAAAAGTTTTTGTTAAAAACCGTCAACTGAATAGTTCGCATTGGAATCACTTTAATACTGAACAAGGAATGTTTATTTGTCAGAGTAAAAAGATGAAATCGGATTAAACCTCTGATGAGTGAAGTATAGTCCTTTATTTATAAACAAAGGAAAAAAGGTAAATACTTTTGTTACATCCTAGTAAATATGAAATGAATGAAAGAGATTTATAAAGAAAAAGTATTATTCCAACATTATCTACCACGGTGAAAAAGCAGCAGCAAATTTTACTTTTCAGATAAATGGCTATGAAATATATCTCCATAATTTTCAAAGTTAGAATAAAGCAACACATTGATTTTTGAGTAAGTTGTGAGAGGTTAGATTACCTAAATTAATTGCTGTTATGAAAACATGTTCTGGAAAATATTAATATGTTATCCAAAACTGGATATTTTATTATGAGGGTAGTATCTCGCATAAAACACGTACAGAAAAGGATTAGGTATTTAACCACAAGATCAAGAGCATAAAAAGATACAATTTTAATCCATGAGGTCTTTTTATAAGAAGGAATTTTTGGTTACTTTTAATAATCTCACATATGAAATTTATAAAAGAGAAGCAGAGTTCTGTCTACTTGATTGTCCTAACTACATTGACCAACAATATAAATATTTTAGGCTAAAAAATTCCTGATTCTAGTTTACATTTTCAATTTGTGGGAAATTTTGTTATCGGGAGTTGTCACACATGTCAACTGACAAAACACAACGTTCTCCAGCTGTTTGTAGGTTATGAACATAATTACTGTTGCTGGGACTGAGTTTCATATTGCTTCTGTTGTAATTAGTGCAGAATTTCTGGTTTTAAAGTGCTTTTGAAGTGTAAAATTTGTTATATCAAAATACCTCGAAAATATGTAATTTTAGTAAACAATTATGACGAAACAAACTTTTCGTCACAGAAAGGCAATCTGACGCCTATTGTGAAGACTGCCTATCATCATTACTTTGGTATTAAGTCAGGGGACCAGGATAAATTATGGGTTCCACATATATGTTGCAATTCTTGTTCCGTTAAAATAAAAATAGCTCTTCGTGGATTTTTAGGCAGCAAAAGAGATGACAAGTATACTCAGTTGGTGACTGTACTTCTGCATATACCATCAACTCGGATGCAATATGACCCTTAAAATCCCTTTTGTCCATTCCCACCTAGTTGTGAAGCTGTCAGTGATGAACAGGGAGAAAGATTTCATTATGATATTTCTGCGATGGAACAAAGATTTGGTATCTTTATTCCATCCGATGGAATGAAGCAATGCTTGCGGATCACTGCGGGTCTGTGTGTAGGGATGCTCCGGAACTCACTTACAAAAGACAAGCCAAACGAAAACGATCTGATAAAGCCATCGAATGATACTCTTCAGATTTTATCAATTTTGAACTCTTAGAATGTAACTGTCATTAAAAAAATCAAGGACTTTTAATATTGTTGGCATACGTAAGTAAAATGTATCGGTTTCTCTTAATCTGTTAAAATATAATACTTCCACCTATTGTATATAACAGAAATTAAAGCTAATAACAATAAATTTTTCTAAATCATATTTATTTTTCTTAACCCAAAATTAATAAGATTCATGATGTAACTGAAATATTAAAAAAATATATAGGTCAGTGTTATCAATTTACAATAATTAACTGTATTATTAAATACAGGTAGTAGACGAACTATGTCTCGTTAGATTACTACTCCGTATCTTAAGATGTGGATGATTTTTTCCTCCTAGTCATCGAACGAAACTTAGTTCGTCTATTATGGTATATTATAAATGTATTATTGTATTTTCAAACTTGTGTTACATTAGACCATTAATTTGCGTTTAACTTCTTGAAAAAATAGATTGAGTAATCTGTACTAGGGGTAGATGCTATCATATAGTATGGGCGAGTTAGATTTCTTAAATGTCGCGGAAGTTTATCTTTTACCTAGGTTATCAAGATCTTTATCAGGTGTGGCGGTTAATAATTCTTATTTTTTTTAAAGATGGCGCTGGAAACCACTGCCTATTCACCGTCTAATATATAATGTCATTTCGTTACTACCACAATACCTTTCGAAATACCACTGACGTTTAAACGATTTCGAGTTAGCGTCATATTTTTTTCTGTTGTAAACATGCCAAGTTTCGAACCAAATAGAGAGCATTTGCGGCATGTACCACTTGTTCAATTAAGAGAAAAACGAGAGCGAAAGCCGTCGTATAATTGCGGAAACTTACGGTAATAATGTCCTAACCCTTGTGGGCGACTTGGTTTGGTTTAGACAATTCAAAAGCGGTGTTTTCAACTTGAAAGGCAAAGAACGCCCAGGTCAACGGAAACATTTTAAATATGCCGAATTGCAAGCATTGTTGAAAGAAGATGATATGCAAACTCAACAGCAAATGGCAGAGCAAACCATCTTGCAGAGGCAAACCATTTGCGATCGTCTGCATGCGACGGAAAAGATCCAGATGGCAGGAAAATGGGTACCATATCAGCTGAATGATTGAAAAAAAGACTCTTTTGCATCGAATCGTGACTGGAGACGAAAAATGGATACATTTTTAAAAACTGACATTAGCCATGTAGTTATTTAACTGCTATCGCTACATACATATACCAGTTAATTTAATTTAAATATTAAATTGATAAGTCTGATTATCAATCACTGAAGTCGAATAAAACTAAGCTCTTTTTTAATAGGATTTTTACAAAATATAAAAACCTGGCAAATCCTATTCGTCAATTTAGTAGATAATCAATGAAAGATCTAGTGTTTGTTTATTAGTCATTGTTAATTAGCAATTGTTTTATTAGTACGGTTTACGGTTAGTAGCGGGCTTTAAGCACCCATTTAAATTATAGTTTAATTCAACTTCGTTATGTTTATTACGTAAATTTCAATCTTGCTGTTACGGATATTCCTCAGACTTTTCATAAAATAAAAACATATCCAAAGTTGAATTCTTATTTTTCTAATAAGAAAATAGGGAAACAAAAAGTCTGCTTTAAATAAAATATCTATATAGGACGGAAAATGATTTTTAATAAGCACAAGAAAAATAAATATGTAACTTGTATACGTATGGGTGTAAATATAAGTGTAAGTTAATTTTTAAATAAAATCCTTTTTTTTAGTTTTTGCTTTGTACTACACACATGTATATACAATTTTTTTTTCACCGGAATAAATTTTCTGGTTAATCAACAAATAAATACTAATATATTTCATCTAATGATTTTTTTCTAATAATGTTTTTTCTTAAATATTATCTGGCTGCTATATTAAATATTAATGTGTTTATCATATTTATTATTATATAATTCTGTACTTTCGGAAACTTATAAAATATTAAACATTTCAATGGAAAATTGAAAATTTAAATAAAAATATTTTATCAACAGAAATATTACAAGATAATATTTCCTGTTTTTGTTTCTTGAAAATGATAAGCTTTCTTTTCCTTTTTGTTCTAGACATCAAAACGTGTTTGAATTTTAATAAAAGGTGATTTTTTTAGCGTATCTGAACTTCTGAGAGGGGTTTGCGCAACAAACTGCAAGTTTGCGCGTCCCTAGTGTCAAAATTATTTAGTATAGTTTTGGCAAATAATCATGGAACATTTAACATCAGAGCAGCGCATGCAAATTGTCAATATTTATTATGTCAAGATCAGTATTATGTGCCCCTAACTTATAGAGGGCACTTTGTGAATTTTATGGTGCACATAATCGCTGAACCTAGCAATGTATTTGGCGAATTATCGACAAATTTCTAACGCATTTCATGCTGTTCTATATTGAAACAAAAACCAGACAAAAATTGTGCATTCCGAAGAAAATATGGCCGCTGTTGCTGGCAGTGTTGACGAACATTCATAATTTATAAATTCATCGCCATTCGCAAGAAGTTGGGCTTTGTTATTTGACTACATGGGAAATTTTGCGTAAATACCTTGGTCTGGAGCCTTACAGGGATTCAGCTTGTCCAAGAACTTAAGCAGCAAGACCATCATACGTTTGGTGAATTGGTTCAAAATCAATTTCAACTTGACCTAGAATTTAACAGCAAAATTGTTTGAGCGACGAAGGTAATTTTTTGGCTAAAGAGAGAGTAAAGATAAATGAAATTGCAGCATTTGGAGTGAAAATAATCCGCAAATGATACAACAATTACCGTGGTAGCCAGAATAATTCACCGAATGGTGAATATTGTACCATTGTACTTCGCTACTACGTACTTGTTGTATACGTACATTGTACTACGTACTTATTGTAATTCGCTAAAAAATCAAGCTGGAAAGCACGTTACCGTTAATGGGGATGATTATAGAGCGATCAATGATCATTTCGTTCTGAATTTGAATGGAGGAGATGTCGTTCCAACAAGATGGCTCCACATGTCATACAGACAACGCAACAATCGATTTATTGAGGAACCAATTCCATCAATTGGCTATCAAGAGTATATGATTTAATACCTTTAGATTATTTCCTTTAATGTTATGTTAAATCTTTAGTCTATGCTGAAAAACTAGCAACTATTGACGCCTTGGAAGCCAACATAACTCGGACAATAGCGGAATTAAAACATCGATTGCCTGAAAAACTGATCGGAAAATGAGTTGACAGAATGCACTTTGTCATAAATAGCTAGACCGACATTTGTCCGAAATTGTTTTCAAACATTAATGCCATTGAATGCTATTTTACATAAAATAAATAGTTTCAAGGCACCTAATTTTGTTGATATTTTATTTGAATTTAAAATTCAGAGGTAATACAAAATCACCCTATATATTAAAGGATTTCGCATTCAATTTTTTTATATTAGATAATATTATTTTTATTGTTTTGACAGTTTAGACGATCTCTCGATGTTATACAACTCCTTGTTTCCATTTTGCGTTTGGCTTTCCCCTCCTTTAGAGTTCTATTATTTGGTCTTCATTTATTTATTTGCTTAAGGAGTCTTGTTTCCGATATACACTGCAGGGGTCCGTTATTTCCGTCCGTTATTTGGTTGTTATCAATAATAGTTTCTTCAATGCCCATAATTTCTCTTATTAAATCATTTATGATCCTATTTTTTTCGTGATATTCTAAGTGATCATATTACATTCATCTGCACAGAGTGAGTTTCCAATTTTCAGCACTATATAATATGCTACTTTTAACTACTGTTTCATATACAAGGTGTAAGGGAAAGTACTTTCGTAAATTTAACCAACGATTCTTTACATTGTTTTACACAAAAAGTTTTTTTCAAACATGTACACAATTTTTTCCATGTCCGCGGAAAAATTACTAGCAGTAATTTTTCAATATTATATTATATTTTTAATTAATATCTTAAGAGGTCAATGAAACAAAAACTGAATTCAAGTAGATCGCATCAAGACGATCAGACGGTTCGTTCGAAATAAACAAGACGTTACAATTTATAAGAAATTTAAAAAGGTCCTTCTGACCCGTTTTATGCGGAGACAGTTGCATTTTGGATATATCATTCTAAAGAAAAAAGTTCCTTCCAACAAGAGTCAAAAAAATCTAAAGGTTCTCGAGAAGAAAAAAATGAAAATCACCAATGGAAAGACTAATATAAGAATTTACATTTTAAGGAAATATGTGTAAAAGCATACATGGTAAATATTAATTGGTTATTATTTAACAAATACCCTATTAATAAACTAACATTGTTAAACCATTTTGTTTTAATTAAAAATATATAAATCCTGACCTAGATCAGCCCTGAAGGACGTGGCAACGTAGCAATATCGTTAGTACAAAGAATATTATTTCAAAATTGCGACAAAAATAATTTTAGTGTTTCAGTACGTGCATTTAAGTTCGATTTATAACCAAAAATATATTCTATAGGCAAATATCTAGATATGCTTCTTATTTACGGTAAATCTCTTCAAAAATACAAGGAGCTATGCAGGCGTATTTACGGGTAACGCTACCCCGAAAAGAGGCTTTGAGCTCGGTAAATATTTCTCCAAATTTTTTGCAGGTTTTTGGAAACGGGTAGCGTGATTCCAAAATTTCAAGAATGTGAGCAGGAAGAGTAGGATCCTCTTCAAAAAAATGGAAATTTGTAAATCAGAAGTACTACAATTATTGCGCGACAAGATGAAGTTTCTCATTGCCTATAGAATATTAAAAGAGCAATTACTCTACCCTTAACAAGTGCAAGGGATACAAGCATCTTCTTTTTTTTAAATATTTTATTAGATCATATGATAAATTTGCTTTATCTGTGTTCTGCAACAGTTCTTGTGATATAGACTGCTAGCTGTCTCTCTGTCTCTTTGGAGATCGCCCTATAGTCAGCCCTCTGCTGGTTGCCCTTCAAAAACGCCTCGTATGAGTATGTTGGGTTCCCTACTCTTGACGTGTTGGTACCAGCATCATCTTTTCTGTCGTCCCTATCACACTACAATATCTATGCTACATTTTTCTCATATTGTTTCATTTCTTGTTCCAATTTTGTTGCCCGCAATGGCTCTCAAAGTCATCATTTATGTCGTTCTTAGCATGTTTTTTGTCTTGTTGGTGTCAGATCTTCTTTCAATGCCATAGAGTCAATGCCCATAGTCTTAATGGGCCGTATACAGATTTTATATATTCTGACCTTGCTATTGGTTTTCATATTTTTGTTTTTCTATATAGTATCTCTTAAACATCCTGACATGAGAGCAGTCTTGTCGATTTGATGGCTCAGCTCCTTTGCCAGGTCGTTGTAGCTGCAAACATTTTTGAGCAGCAAAGTTGTCGATGACTTGATCATTAAATTTTGAAGTGAAAGTTTTTTTCAATAGATAGGATTGCTAACACGCACACCTACCTGTTTCTGGCCCATAGTGTTTCTTAAAAATGTTTGATTCGTTTAACGGTAGAGAAACATCTTTCGCTTTCCACAGTCGTTATAGGGACGGTAAACAAAACAGTTCAAACAAGCAATTCCACAGATTCATTAAATGTTGATGTCAAATTGTCTTGGATAAACATTTGCAACAGCGGCACAGCCCCGCTGTGTTTCATAAGATCGTCCCGTGCATACATTACCGAGAGTTCATTTTTTAATTTTAAGTAATTTACGTTTGCAAATAGGTTACGTACAATTTTATTGTCTTCATTTGGAAAGACGGCTCGATATTCACCAAATTTTTTCATGAACCTGTATGGTTCAGGTATCACAGATTTCCTTGCATATAATGACATTCGGATTAGGGTCCTCCTTGTCAGTAAATTTCCGTTTCTTTCTGACATTCTCTATGATCTATGATGATAGGTAAGTAATATTTAACATAAAAATTTTCCAATAGTTCTAAATTTTCTACCCATAATAGACAAAACAGAGAATAAATTAATATAAAATTAAAAATTATTTTTTCCACTTTTCATTTTTTAATTTTTAAGTGCCCTTATAGACCAACCGCCACTGCTATGAGGAAAATATGGAATAATTGACTACGAAAATATTATATTTTATTTTCAAATAATATCTTGGAAGATCAATGCAACAAAAACTGAATTCCAACAGATCAAAAAAAAACAAGACCAAAATAGACGTTGCCACTGTTAAAAAATATACGAAAAATTAAAGGAACATCTTTAAAAGTATTTTGCCTTACACCCTGAGTAATAACGACATATAACTTATAACATAAAACAGACTATTCAACAGTATTTTTAGCGCGATTTAAAGTCTATTTGAAAACACTCAAACGCTTCAATAAGTTCGCATAATACTCGCAGTTAATTGTTTTTCTTTTCTAAAGATAATCAATGAAAATTATCCGACGCGCATCCCAAAAAACTGACGCCATGACCTTGCCTGCAGATGAAACTGTCTTTGCCTTCTTTGTGTGCTGTTCCTTCATCTCAAGTGTGAAGTAATGGACCCATGTTTCATCCACGGTTATGAATAGACTATCGATTATCATATTTTTGTTTTTCCATATAGTGTCTCTTAAACATCCTGACATGAGAGCAGTCTTATCGATTTGATTATCTTTTATTTTCAAATAATATCTTAAAAGGCCAATGCAATAACAACTGAATTCCTTAGATCGAAATAAAAAGACGAAAATAGACGTTACCACTGCAAAATAAATATACGGAAAATTAAAGGAACATGTTTAAAAGTATTTTTCCTCACACCCTGTATAATAATAGAATATGTATTATAAAACAGACTATTCAAAAGTATTTTTAGGGTGATTTAAAGTCTACTTAATGAAATGATTATCCCGAATCTGTAATTGCGAAAAAAACTGAACGCAAGGTTAAGAGGCAGAAATTTCAGTCGCATGTAATAAATTAACAATAGAGGCGACCCATGGAGGTCGAAGTGCTATCTTTTACAAAACTCCTGACGATAAATTGTTCAGGTGTCGAAAAAGTTTAATTTATTTATAAACTTAAACTGAATAGAGTACAAAAAGTATTGTAGAATATACAAACCTGAATATTTTTAAAAACTAAAATTGTTAAATATATTTAGTGTAATTATTGTAAAAATATTTGCGAAGAGGAAGAAATAGCCTTATACTTTGTAACACCATTCCAATTGGCATTTCCCATTAAAGCCATAAACATTAGTGAAGTTAAGGCTGTGATTCATGGAAATATATCCATTACACGTTTGCTTATCTTGCCAAAGCTTTTTGAGAAGTTGTTTCTAAAGAGGCTGAAGTCAATGCTTGATGACTAAATATCGTTCCAGAACACCAGTTCGGATTTCGCGAAAGACATGCAACAATCGTGTCGACAAGTGTACAGGCTAGTGAAAATTATTAATAACACCTCTGAAGAAAAAAAAATTGCTCGGCTGTATTCTTGGATGTTACACAAGCCTTCAATAGAGTATGGCACCTGGTTTACTATACCAACTTAAATACAAATTTCCGACACCTTGTATCAGATATTGTTATCTTACTTGACGGATAGATAATTCGCTGTCAAATATAATGGAGAAATATTTAACATATATCTGATTAAATTAGAGGACCTCAAAGAAGTCTCTTGGGTCATATCGTTTTCAAATCTTCACTGCTGGCCTACCAACTACCCCAAATACGTCTATAGTCACCTTTGCAGATGTTGCTACGATTATAGCAATAAGCAAACTAGCAAGATATGCATAGAAGCTTCAGGAAGCTCTTGATAAAATAGAAGAATGGGTAAAATGTGGTGCCCAACAATCATCGAGACAAAATCTCAGCAAGTCACTTTCACCTTAGCGAAGGAATCATGCCGGAGTGTAACATGTACTGAACATCAACTCCCTCAGGCAGACTGTGCAAACTATCTTGAATGAGACTTGACCGAAGACTAAACTGGAAACAATACATTTTTACGCAGAAGAAGCAACTTGGCTTAACATTTTCCAAACTCTACTGGTTAATTGGTAGAATAACCATCTACAAAGTCATCCCCAAATTCGTACGGAGTTACGACATACAACTGTGGGGTACTGCGAGTGTATCCAATATAGTTTCAGTCCAAAATCTCTTGCTGATCTTGCAAAATCAAATGCTCATTGACTTGTGACAAATCAAACTTTAAACTGCGATCTAAGATAATATGACAGTCTAAAAGAAAAAAAATCTCTATTCTAGTTATAAAGAACCTAAGTTCCTGTACATGTTAGGCCATTAACGTAAGCGCCCCAATCCCTGACGTCTGGCAACTGGCTGCCTTACCCTAAATATTTTAATAGTTACTTATTACCTTTAGGTAGATTATAAATATATGGGAGATAAAAAAAATCTTCAGCTGTATATATTTGGCAATCCTTGGCAGTGGACTTTTTGTTTGATTGCAAACCAACGATAAGGACGGTCATCTCTTGGAAAGATGCCAAGGTAAAGATGCCATATTTTGCAAAGATGCCAAGGCCTCCGTTATAGTGTGAGTAATTTTTATGCTCCATTCCATTATGAAAGATCATATAGTAGTTTTCAAACGTTCATGTCCAGTTTTTGTTCACTTCTTTTATCTGAAGAAAATCTCTATCTTTTTATCCTCATTCATTTGTCATTTTATATTCCTTATCATTGTTAGTAGTGAGTTAATTTCAATGTAAGTTGGAGCGATTGTAAATGCTGGCATTTCGTGATCCCATCATCAGAGGAATATTCAACATTGTGCGCATAATTTCAAAAACCTTCGAAGTATATATAGTTTAAAAAAAAATTTAATGACACCTTGATCAAAGGGATGAAGCAATGGGGTTGAATTAGGTGGTAAGGAAAATATTTGAATATTTTCGTCTTGCGTAACTATCTTCTATTCTTTTAAGTAGTGGCTGGACTTGTAGTTGTTCCCGGATAGATGTGTCTCATGTTATGTTTCCTTGTCGTGCCTAGAACTTTGTGCAAGAACTTCATCAGATTGTGTCTCTTTGTATAAACAATACTAATAATATGTTGTAACAAATTTGAAATAATTCAAATATTTTTATGAAAATTTGATTGTTTAAAAATTTTGTATTAACAGTCATGACAAACAAGGATACAAACTTCATGCACTTTAAAATTAGTTTTAATGAAGTTGTGCAGCACGATACTGATATTTAATTCAATTTGCCAACTAAATTCTATTTATGACTGTCTTTCATTAATATAAATTAAGTAGTATTCTTTTTTCCTTCAAGCGTAAATATTCCATCATTTTGATTACTCTAGCTTCTGATCTTCCCTTTCTCGTGATGCTATACAAATATACGTTCCCTTTTTCGTGGCAGCGTTTAAATGTAGAATATAAATCAAGTGACAAATATTTTGTTTAATTCCAAATACTAATTTGTTCCAGAAAAAATGGCCGTTACATTCTAGAAAATAAATCACTCTATAAATTATTGTATCAACAACTAATATCTATTATGTCCAATATTTTTATCAGCCTTAGCATCAAGTTACAAGGAATAAGGAAACATATTTTGAACGATAAATTCTGAATTGAGCATCTTTAAATCGATCAATAAAAATCCTTTATGTGATGAATTTCTGCAATGCCATACACATGATTAAATATAGGAAGGAAATATATGGTTTTATTGTATATAAGTGTCTGACTAGATTACTTCACTTTAAAACGAATAGAAATCGATTGAAAACTGATGTTTAATTGAGAGAATGTGAAAGTAGATGAAATGTTTATTAGATTTATTTATTAATAGTGTATTTATGAACAATTAAATGAATTAAAGCTACGCTGAAGGAAACTAAGGCCATTGACAGTGTAACTTGATTCCGGCAGGGAGACACGCTATCAGCCATGATATTCAATCTCGTTCTTGAAGCTACTATTTTACTAATATTAAAAGTCATACCGGTATTAAATGTGCCTAGAATTATGGAAGATCTACAAAATATATGGAAAATAGAGCAAAATAATATCACTAGAATATAAAATTGGGAATTTTAGAAGCTTTAAAGTACCTGTGCATTGAAATAAACAATATAATGCAAGAGACCAGAATTGCAAATATTTCATCGGTACCTAAATCTTAATAAAGACTGCGAACCCTGGTCATTGGCTATCGAGTAACTCTAGTCAATCTCTCCCAAAGGCCTTTCTATCCTGTTCGACTTTCAGAGTGAACTATATTCTGGAGTTGATTCCGCCTAAGTGGGTTAGTAAGGAAGCTGTTTAGAAGTTCGTTTCCGTGAGGCCATATTATAAAGATATAATTCACGTAGCGTTTCCAAACCGAGGACTATATTACAAAGATGACGAATATTTTACTGGAAACGACATACAAACCAGTGAACAGAGATGCAACAACTTATATAGAAAAAACGACCAAAAGCAAAATTAAAGCATGGAAAAATCAAGCATAAACCAGATATCCCATTAAGGCCCATAGTAAGTGCCTTTGGTTGTCCAACACAAAATTTGGAAAAATATCTAGCAAGTATCATGCAACCAAGCGTCAATCTTGCCGAGTCGTATGTTCAAAACTCAGAACATTGGATAAGGATGATCAAAGATTTCCAACTAGAGGATACAGACATACTGGCAAGTCTGGACATTGTCTCACTATATCCAAGTATCCCCATAGGCGAAGCCGTGGACCAAATTTCGATGAACGAAGACTTTCCACGATATGTGGGGGAAGTCTCCGACCACTGCTTGAAGAATACATATTTTTCCTTCAATCAGCAGATCTACAGACAGATCGACGGTGCTCCAATGGGATCATCTTTATCACCCGTTATAGCTAACCTGTTCATGACCGACTTCGAAACAAAGGCATTGGCCAACGCTTCTTTAGAGCCCAAACTTTCGTAACTCTTCACAGAATTCACAGAATTCACAGAATAAACAGATTGACACCCGGAATGATTTAGAAACATTATCTACCATCCGTGAAAATATTAGATGCATATATATATATATATATATATATATATATATATATATATATATATATATATATATATATATATACATATATATATATATATATATATATATATATATATATATATATATATATATATATATATATATATATATATATATATATATATATATCGCCTATTCTTTTCTCGGCTGGCCTTGAAGAAGTATTCCGTAAACTGGATTGGGAACAGGATGGGGTGAAGATCAATGGTGCAAACTTAAACCATCTTAGATTTGCAGATGACATTATTCTCATTTCACAAGACCCAGAGGAGCTGCAAAGACGCATACAAGAACTGCAAAGGGCTGGCGAATCATTTGGCTTGAAAATAAACCTGAAAAAGAGTCAGGTTATGTTCAATAACTTCGCTCAGGACAGAAGAATTTCAGTTTTAGGAAGGGATTTAGAGATTGTGGACAGCTTTGTATATCTTGGGCAGAGGATTTCCATGGAGGGGAATACCGGCCGGGAGGTGGAACGGCGTGTTAAATGTGGCTGGCAGGCATTTGGTAGGCTCAACATAGTGTTTAAGAGCAGACTCCCACTTTGCCTGAAAAGAAAAGTATTCGATCAGTGCGTTCTACCCGTTATGACATACGGAAGTGAAACCTGGACACTCACATCGCAATCAATTCAAAAACTTCGGGTGGCACAGAGGGAAATGGAAAGATGTATGCTTGGCATTACAAGACGAGACAGAAAGTCCTGCGCATGGATCAGGGAACAAACAAAAGTCTGTGACATCATTGGAAGAGTAAAACAGTTGAAATGGAGATGGGCAGGCCATATAGCGAGGCGATGGGACGACAGATGGACCAAGGCAATCCTGGAGTGGATACCGCTTGATCGCAAACGTCCGCGAAGAAGACCGAAAGCACGATGGACTGATGACATCGTTAAGTATATTGGACCCGAGTGGCAGAGGAAAGCCCAGGACCGTGAAGGTTGGAAGCATGCTGAAGAGGCCTTCATCCTGCAGTGGATCGATACGGGCTGATGATGATGATGGTGATATATATATATATATATATATATATATATATATATATATATATATATATATATATATATATATATATATATATATATATATATAGAGAGAGAGAGAGAGAGAGAGAGAGAGAGAGAGAGAGAGAGAGAGAGAGAGAGAGAGCTAAATATTTATTTGTCCGAATGTAGCGTACATTTGTAACTGCCATGTTGGTACGAAACATTGTGAACATAAAACAATAAATATAATAAATAGTTCTTACAAAAGATAACAAAAAAGAAAATAAACTCAAACAATCAATTAATCAGTAACATTGTACTACTAATAATGAATATTATTGTAATATAAAATATACAAATGATTTATTTAGCAATATTAAATATGTCGACTAAAAAACTAAAATCATTTAATAAGTAATACGCTTTTTTAACCACGTATTCTTTTAGACTTTTATTTGCTACAATCTTGGACTTTTAGAGGAAAACTGTTGTATATTTTTATAATCATAAAGTTAACATTCTTTTGAATATAACTAAAATTATATCTTGATGGTAAAAGATCGGACTTATATCGTATAGCATACTCGTGTTCATTTTGGAATGATTCAAAAAGTTCTTTGTTGTTATATACAAACAGAAAAGAATCATGAATATACATGTTTACCAAAGTTAAAATCCTTTTTTAAACAAAGATATGCCTACAATTATTATTATAATTTAATTTGAAAATTGCTCGAATACATCATTTTTGAAGCTGAAATATTCTATACATATCAGGTGAGTTTCCCTAAAAAATGAATCCGTATCCTATCCTAAATCGAACGAATGCGTGATACGTTGAAATTGCTGCATCTATCCCTACATTTTTGGAAATAACTTTCAAGGCATACGAATATCTTGATATATCCAAGTTTTTCAATATTGGCAGTCCAATCCAATCTCCGGTCGATCACTAATTCAAGTACTAGGCAGATTCTGCCGTTTTAAATTTACTGTTGTTGTAAACAAAATTGAAAAGAATTGAAGTTAAAAAAAAATGCACTCTGTTTTTGATGCATTCAAAATGATTTCGCGAGCAGAAAAATACTGATCAAGACCCTCCCATGCCCTACATACACTTGCCCGTACATCCTCAATGCTCCCTTCACTAAATATAAGGTTCAGATCGTCTGCATACATAACTGTTTTTTCATTCAACACATTAGTGATATCATTAATATATAGTGCAAATAACTATGGACCTAAGACCGAACCATGCGGAACACCCTTGAGAAAAAGGCCCTGCCATCAGTATCTCTTATTAATACCTGTTGTGTACGATTTACTCAGTTTTAAAACATTGCCTCTTATGCCGAAGTTACTCAATTAGGTATACAGTATTTCATGGTTAACACTAGCAAAAGCTTTAGAGAGATCAATGCACATTGTCATCGTGGTTCTTTTAGCACTTAATGAATTGGATATATACGTGATTGCCTGAAAAATTGCCCTAGTTATTGATTTTCTTTTTCTGAAGCCATCTTACCATATATAAAAAACACTATATATATAGTACTTTTCTAAAAATCCTATCAATCTCTTATAAAATGCCTTCTCTAATATTTTATTAACTTTGTTGAGTAATGCTATAGGTCTGTAGTTTTCTTCTTCATCTGACTTGCCCTTTTTGTATATTGGTTTTATAAGCGCATTTTTGAATAAATCAGGATATGCACCACTGGCACCACCAGAAACACAGAGGTTCACATAACAGCCTAGATATAGAGTTTGCAATCTCTTTAATTATTTGTGTTGGAAGATTGTCATCGCCGACTGATTTTTTATTCTTTAATTCCTTTATTATTTCCCAAACCTCATGCCAATCCGCAGGTACCAAATATATTGTCTGAGCCACAGAGGAAACTGAAGAAGCATTGCAGGCTTTAATCGGACTCATATCCGAAGACGAACTCACAAAATAATTATTTAGACTATTAATGGTCTTAATAGGATCACTGTATTTCGAAGCAAAACACTCCGATGCACTCTTATTTTTCTTACTCATCTATTATTTTTTTACCAACTTCCAAGTAGCAGCTACTTTATTTTCAAACCTAGATATAAATTCTTTATTAGACATTTGTTTTGCGTTCTCAATTACTTATTTCAGTATATTACAGTATGTATTATAATATTGTTTAGAAACTTGCCTCTTTATTTTTATGTAATGGAGCACCCGTTTATGATCGCAAGACACTCGAATACCTCTCGTGATCCGACAATTAGGGGTTTTAGTGCGTGGGAACTTTAAAAATAGCAATAAACAAATTTAAAACTGGTGAAATATATGTAATATATGCTTCATTACTTGTTCTAGAATCATATACACTAGACCAATCCACATTTACAATTTCGTTTTTATAAACTCGTTTATATACACAATTTAGTTATTTACTACTGCACAATTTCTGAATAATAAGTATCTGCGCCTAATGGTCAGAGAGTGCCAGGTTCCAAACATAACCAGATAGCCTCAAGCATGTTTTACAAAGTATATTATCTATCAAACTAGCAGATTCACTAGTTTCACGAGTTGCTTCAAAAATCGATTGACACAAATTATAGCTATAAAATATATTTAAGTTTAAGTAAATAAGTTTAAGTAAAAGTTTCTTTACACGGCAGTTATGCTTATCAAAAAAAAAATTAAAATCCCCCGCAACAATGATACCATATTTAAAGTAATGTATATGCAGGTACTTGAGCACCCGTTCAATGACGTCCAAAAAAACATTATAAGAACCATCTCCCGACGATACACGCATGTAATCACCACTTTGTAAGGATCATCCAAAGCAGCAGCTAACTCCACAACACCCTCCATACTGAAACCACAAACTACAATTTCATTTTTGAAAGTTCCATCTTCACAGCAGAATATACACAGTGCATCGATCAATATTTACATATGGAGCTTCGTTCTTTTCCAACCAGTACTCAGTAAAGAGGAGTACATGTGGTTTACATTCTATCCTCTTTAATTGGCATTCTATTTTCAATGTCTTATTTTTCAATGACTGTACGTTTTGATGGATGATCACTAGTTCCGACATGTCCGAGGGTCTAGAAATCAATCATTCACTCTATAGTTGCTACTCAGGAACATCAATATATGCTTCTTTTTCTCTACATATTTCAGATATGTTGGGCACTTAATATCATATGATCCATGACTTGTATCAAGATGCAATTGAAATTTGTCGCTGTACAGCCTACAATTTATACACTCCAACCTGTCCCTGTTGCAATTTTTAGTATCATAGTTAATACATCCAAATCTCTCACATCACTTAGAATTTTTACCCTCTAGTTGTATGATGATATCGGTTACAATTGAAACATCGGACAAGGCTTATGTGCTCGAAGCATCTGCATGATCTGCACCCAAGAAATAATCTATACTCACTCTCGTTCATTATATATATATATATATATATATATATATATATATATATATATATATATATATATATATATATATATATATATATATAGCTTCCTAAAGCTCCAACCATCTGTCCACGTCGCAGGAAGCGGACAACGGCTGAACCCGAAAGTTTATTTCGGGAACAGACGGCAAACAGGGCTCTGGCAAAATATAAAAACCAAGTCGCGTCTGCAGTGGCAACCACCGGCAACCTGGTCGGCGTCTGTCCACCCAGAGGGTGCGGCTGGACACCACGCTCCAGGAACTAACAATCCCTGGTTCTAAACTCCCAATGGAAACACTGGATCTATAAGTCTAGAAGCAACCATGACTCGTGCAAGTAATAACAATGATACCCCAGGTGGTAACCAATCCACCCGTCGACAGACGGCAACCGGGTGTTCGGATTCTGGGGAACCTGGACTTTCACGATCTCAAATAGAGTCAGAGCTTTCCAGCATATTTCCACATAAAACACCTACATATATTGGCACCTTTAACATCAACATGCTGATCCAACCAGGAAAACTGCACAACCTAGTTTCAGAACTTGACAGGCAAAATATACTTGCTTGCCCTACAAGAAACACGCATCACGGATGAGGACACGGTAGACTATGGGAACTATCGCATATTCAAAAGCAGGACAGACAAACCAGTCGCGATGGGCGCTCCGCTTCTGGGCATGGCCTTTGTGGTACATAAAGGGATAGTTAACTCTATTAAAGAAATCACGCCCATAAAAAATAGACTAATGACAATGCGCATACAGTGCGCCATGATCAACGTACATGCCCCCACAAACGGAGACAACAAGAAAAACCCCAAGTCTACAGAGAAATTCTGGGCAACACTAGAGAAGGTAATGGCAAAGGTTCCAAAGGATGACGTGAACATTTTACTGGGCGACTTTAACGCACAAATCGGTAGAGAAAAATATCCATCAGAAAACAGTAGGCAAATTCGCCGGTCATAAATTTACCAATAAGAACGGCACAGGACTTATCGAACTATGCCAACAGAATAACCTTAGGATCATGTCAACATCCCTAAGAAAATCTCCACGAAAACAGACGACATGGAGATCGCCTATACAACAGAATAGATAATTCTAGATAGACCACGTTGCGATATCATACCCACAACAAAGAGAGATCCAAGATGTCCAAGTCCGCAGGGGCGCGAACATTGACCTAACATGAATCAAAGTCAAGTTCACCCCAAGGAGAATTCATCACAACAAAGTACATATACAGAAATTCGAGTCAAAAAAGATCAAAGAATCCAACATAACAGAGGAATGGGGAAAGGAACAGGCAGATACATGGAAAAAATTCCACAAAAAAATACACAAAAAGCACAGGAACTGATCCCATTGAAAAAGAACACAAAATACCCTAGGTGGGATTTGGAATGCGAAAGTGCATTGCAGCGACGCAAACGAGCATTTCAGGAGTACAACAATAAAACAGCCCCAGAAAGTCAACAGCTTTTTGACGTGACTAGAAAAGAGACCGCAAATGTTATCAGGCAAACTAAGAGGAAGTACATGAAGGAACAACCAGACTCTATAGGTGAGAATTTCCGCAATTATAACACGAGAGACTTCTATAGGACTTTTGCAAGAGAAATCTGTGGATACACACCACAAAATCTTTGTTTCAGAAAGCGGGATGGGAGGTTAGCACTCACCAATTAGGAGAATTGTAAGGAACTGGCATACTATTTCTCTGATCTCCTCAATTGCCCCGAACGCGACACAAGATTCCCCAAGGAAAATTGTATCCATACCCACTCAGAATCACCACCATCAACACAGGAAGAAATCCACAGGCACATACGCAAACTAAAAAATAACAGGTCATTAAGTGAAGATGGTATCACCGCAGAACTATTGAAAAACCTCGGACCAAATTCAGTACAGGAACTTGCGCAAATTACTACGAATATTTGGCAAACAGAAAAATTACCAGCTGAATGGAAATGTGCTCTTATCCACCCGCTGCACAAGAAAGGAGACAGAACAGATGTGAACAACTACAGAGGAATCTCCTTATTACTAGTCACTTACAAAATCCTCTCAGCATGCCTTCTCCAGAGAACACAACAACAATTAGAACACAAAATTGGCGAGTACCAGGCAGGCTTTCGCCCTGGTCGCTCATGCACTGAACAAATATTTAAGTTAAAAACAATACTGAAATACAAAGCTATCAGGAACGTCCCAATGATCCGGCATGTTCGTGGACTTCAAGAAAGCATACGACTGCATCGACCGAAAATCTCTGTTCAACATCCTAGAAGAACAAGGACTCGACCCCAAAACCCTACGACTGATCAAGCAGACACTGACTGACACAACCTCTAAAGTAAAATTTATGGGAGAAATTCTGAACCCTTCCTGATTAAAACTGGAGTACGCCAAGGAGATGGGTTATCCCCACTCCTCTTCAACCTGGTCCTGGACAAAGTCATATGGAAATGGGAAAAAAAACTGAAAAATCAAGGACGCTGGAAACCAACACGACTTGGACGATCCAAAAACAACATAGAAATATCATGCCTGGCCTTCGCAGACGACCTAGCCATACTTGCAGACAATGAAAAAAGGGCAACCAGCCAGATCGAAGTCCTCAAGGAATGTGCAGAGAAAGTCGGCCTTCAAATCTCCTTTCAAAAAACAGAATTCTTGTGCCCAAAATTAGACGTCTAAAATTTGAACACCAAATACGGCAAAATAAATAGGGTCACTCACTTCAAATACCTAGGCGAGATTCTCGAACCCACAGGAGGAGAGAAGATAGCACAGAAGACTCGATTACAGAAGATAAAGAGGGCATACGGCAAGACACTCAATATCTACAATAAGAAATGCATATCCACCCACGCAAAAATATGACATTACAAAAAAGTAATCAAACCAGAGGTACTATATGCAAGTGAGACACATTTCTTACAAAAAGCGGCATAGAAAACATACTAAAAGAAGAACGAAAAATTATGAGAAAAATTGTCGGCCCAAAACTGACAGAGGAAGGATACAGACTACGTTCTATAAAGGCCACACAAAGAATGTCCAACGTAGCGGGGGACATAAGAAAAAGAAGGTTGAAATTCTAGGGACATATCAGTAGACCCCCACGGACAAGGCTCACCAACAGAATTCTTACATACATACAAAGAGCCAAGTCAACAGTACCATGGATTACACAAGTCGGAGCTGATCTGGGAAAAGCACAAATGGGTCCGACAGAGACTGAGGATAGAAGAACGTACAGAAACAAAATACATATGTGGTAAGTTGCATCAGAGAGTGAAGTTTCGAGGAGATCGGGAACAAAGTGGACGGAGGAGAGAAAGAGAATTCACGGAGAAAGGATAAGAGAGGTGTGGAGGATCAGAAAGTATACTCGAAAATGAGTCAGAATGCTTTGCTGAAATGAATGCTTTGAATGTCAGAATATTTGTGAACCAATCAGGTCTATACGCACCTAATAATATATATATATATATATATATATATATATATATATATATATATATATATATATATATATATATATATATATATATATATATATATATATATATATATATATATATATATATATATATATATATATATATATATATATATATATATATATATATATATATATATTTATATACATAAAAGTAAATGTAGTAAAGTTGACGAAAACATCCTTTTAAATGTCCTGCTAATCAATAAAATGATTATATCAGAGATGCCAACTATCGTAACGTGGGTCTCCGAAAAGCGGTAGTTGAAGTTGACACAAGAATAGAACATGTATATTATACGATCCCAAGCTTTCAGACAGAGGGTAAATAAAATGGTAAACTTGAAATGAGTGTTTGCATTCAATATGACTGAATCAATTTCAATTAAAATCGAGCAAAGTAGATAGGATTGAAATAATCTCTTAATTTTATAAAGACAATGTGAGATTAAACAGGAACCAAGTAATGAAATCGATTGAATATTGGATACAGATCAAACAAACTTTGCTGAAAACTTTTATACAAGTGAAATGGATGTCTACATCAAGTGTGGCTTTGGGAACTAGGATAATTATGACAAGTATCTAAAATTTTAAGAAAATTTGCTATAATGGAAACATAAATATGCGATTATGTGCGTAAACATCAAAGTTTCATGCAAACTACATTGAACAAAATGCTTAACATTTTCATGTTTAGTCTAGAAAAGTTTTACCGAATGTTATTTTCTTAGTTAAGTTTTAATATAATGATTAATGAATATTTTCGTTAGTAATTTTGCGTATGGAATATTAAATATTTGCTTTAAAAAATTCACATTGCCAGTCTAACACTTCAATTCTATAAAAAAAATATAAAATATGAACAAATAACTTTCGTTCGTCCCATTCTTTCTAAAGTTCCATAATTCTTACTTGACACTCTTTATAGGTGGGTTTAATTATTTGTCGGTAGGCTTTCTTATTATTAAAAAATAAACTACAACGCGTTTTTCTTATAAAAAAAGTTTCTATTTTATTGGTTCGCTGTGCAAACGCAACAACGGTGAGGGGCGCGGGGCGCGCGTCAATCGACATCCCCGCATTTACGAATTTAATCGGTATGAAGCATTTCTCATGTAAAAAAGTATAGTCACGTTAATAAGCAGAACTCTTGTTACTGGACTGCAACGAAAGCATCAAAAACACTTACATTCGCCTAAAGCCACTGTATGAGCTGCAAAGTCAGCGCGAGGAATAATCGGCCCGTACTTTCTTGAAACCGGCATTTCAGTTACCGTCATTTCAGGCTATTATGTGGAAATATTGAACTACAAAACTATTGTGGTTATAATCAAAGAACATTATTTCACCAGGACGGAGGAACTTCACATACTTGCAACACGTCTATGCCACCACTTCGTGAAAATTTCCCAAACAAATTGATCTTCAGGAGAGGTGACATAAATTGGCCTCCACATAGTCCTGATTTGAGCGTAATGGACATTTTTTTGTGAGGCTATCTAAAATCGAAAAATATCCGACCCGAAATTGCAGCTATTCTAGAGATTATGTACCAATCCGTCCTAAGGAATTTCCTGTTTGTTTAGTTGTTGTAATAGTTTTTGCATATTTCTAAATATCTCAGATCCAACGTGAACCATGCGGATACTAATGGAATTGTACACAATATCTCTTTCTTTCTCAAAATAATTACCAACATTTTCTTACATACTTTCTTAGCAAATTATTTAACTTATTAGTTTTTTTAGGGTTAATGATAATTTAAGTTATAACAATAAGCACCGTCAGGATTACGATTTTAAAATATATACATGCTACATACTCTTATTGTTTTTAATTCCCATATGTAGAACACACAGGAATAATATACTCTTGTCTCCCGCTGGTAACTGTTTTACCTCCTATAGATCGTAACAACGTATATTACTCTCAATGATTACATTGAGAGTGTGTACTTTATAGCTTGGTCATAAATAAAACCAGTTTACATCCAACTGGGTTGCACTATAATCATTTAAAATTGTTATACTGTTTCCTCATTTCATGCATGTTTGAATCAGCTTCAACTCTTTTCGTAACGTTGTGCTATGTTTTCTTTTAATTTACCATTATTTCACCAGCATTTCTTTTCATGATATAAATAACACGATTGAAATAACATATTTGGCCATCCGTATGTGTCTACATATATATGAGTAATCTAACAGATCTTCAAAGCACAGATTTCACAGCTTCTTTCATTTTATTATATGACTTATACGATTCATATTTTGGAAGGCTTGACGCCGAAATTTAATTTACGAAATAACTTGTTTGTATTGTCAATGCACATTTGGTATTTATGTAGGAATCTCCAGGAAAGTATGATAATTGATGATTATTTTTTAAAGAGTTGAGGGAATTTTTGTCCGTCATATTTAGGACTCTTGATACAAATTAATTTTCAATATAACTAAATAAATGTTAATTGAAACGCCTTAAAAAAAATAAAGGTAAAATGTTCATATAATTTGCCCAATTCAATATTGGGCAATATGATGAAAATTCTCGGCCCAAAACTAACAACGGAACGATACAGACTACATTACACGAAGATCACAGAGAGAATGTCCAATGTAGTGGCGAATATAAGAAAAAGAAGGTTCAAATTCTATGAACATATCAGTAGACTCCCACCGCCAAAACCCACAAACAGAATTTTTACATACCTATAAGGGGTCAAGTTAACAATACCATGGACCGCGTATGGAAGCACGTACAGAAACAAGATACATAGGTGGAACGTCCCATCAGAAAGCAAAAGAGATCGGGGACAAGGTGGACGGAGGAGGGAAAGAAAATCCACGGAGAAAGGATGAAAGAGGTGTGGAAGATCAGAAGGAATTCAAACTCAAAAATGAATACTTTGTGTGATTATAACGGTTTATAAACATAAGTGATTTTTTTTTGCGCCCAAATAAAACAACAACCAAATTAGATGCCTTCAAAACTATTTATTTTATGTGAAATAATATTCAATGACATTAATGTTTGAAAACAATTTCCGCCGCGGTTACTTCCGACAAAGCATATTCTGTCAATCCAACCACATCCGACCACTTTTTCAAGCAATTGGGGTCTTATGTCCGCAATTGTCCGAGATATATTTTATGTTGGCTTCCAAGGCGTCAATAGTTGGTGGTTTATCGGCATAGACCAAATATTTAACCATAACCCTAATGATAATAATCTAAAGGCGTTAAATACACTTAACCTTCACGGCTAATTAACAGGTCCTTTCCTCGAAATAACTTTCACACGCGTTGGCTGTATGACATGCGAAACCGTCCAGTTGAAATCGCATCTCCTCCAGATCAATGCCATTCAAATCCGGAATCAAATAATCCATGTAGTCGAATAACAAATTCCGTTATACTGCGAGCGGCGACGAATTGATAAATTTAGATCTTCATCAACACTGGCAGCAACAGCGACGATATTTTCTTCGGAACGCATAGTTTTTGTCTTGTTTTTGTTTTAATATCGACCAGAGTAAAATGCGTTCGAATTTTGGCCAATAATTCGGCGAATAAATCGCTTTGTTGGGCGATTATATGCATCATAAAATTCACGAAGTTATCTATATGTTTGGCGCACAAAACACTGATATTGATAATAAATTTCGTCAATTTGCAAGCGTTCTTTTGATGTTAAACGTTGTATGATGATTTACCAGACTGGTGAGACATTGATTTACAGATTTACGACCAATCTCACAGTTTGTTGGACCAACACACTATAAAATCACCCTTTATATATATATATATATATATATATATATATATATATATATATATATACAAGGATAGGGTGAAAAGTCATATTCTTTTATATTAAATAATATTTTTTTCATCAAAAATTGATTTATTATTCAATGTATTCTTTTTTCTTTGCCAAATGAAGGCGTGTTTTTATTAACTGTTCGTGAAATAATGGAGAATATTACTCTCAAGTGGTTGTCTTTCACTTTTTCAAATTGTTGTTGACTATAATGCCTTGTGAATCCCAGAAAACAGTGATTTTGAAGTCTCCGCCGGATGGACGCTTCTTCGCCTTATTTGGAGCGGTTTCACATGAGTAAATCCGACACTTCTGACTGTCCCTTATCATATTATAGTGATGAATGTGTATAGTGATGAATCTGAGTTGAATTAATGACTTGATGAATTGAAACTTTGATGAATCTATGTCTATCTATGTATAATCTAGAAACTTCTTCAGATTGCGCTCCTGTAAAACATGTTAATCAGTCGCTATAGAAACTCGATCGGATTGCACATAGTCATGTAGTAAAGTGGTTACTCGATTACGTTTTTGTTCCGCAGTGAGCGAACAAGGCACCTATCGCACTGACAGTTTTCTCATGCCCAAATATTCGAGTAGGTTGTTCTGTACGCGTTTTTCCGAGATCTTTATCACCTCAACAATCTCTTTTATCTTCACCCTTTGATAGGCCAACACTGTATATTTCAACTCCAATATCATGGATTTTGCTGACCGTTTTTTCAATAGTAAGTCAATGGGGCGTCGTAATCTTTAGCGTTACTTATGTTGGTTCCGACACATCTAAACCCAGTAAACATTTATAAATCACAAAATGTGAAATTTGCTTTTCTATGATAGAAGAAATGTCGAAGTTATTTGCCTTCGAAAACTGTCAAAAACTGAATTTTGACTCTGTATTCATATATTAGTGAAATAAAAAGTATTACGGTTATGATATCAAAATAATTATTTTATTATATCTGTCGACAATAAATTTATCTATTTTTAACTATTTTTGTTGAACAAGGAATTTTCGAAAAAATTCTTCTATAGAAACAGTTATACAATTGTATAAAATATTCAATTAAGACATATAACACACAAAAGGAAGATTGCTCTGGGCGATGACAATAAGAGAAAAATTACCCAATCTCTGACAATTAACAAATAGAAGGTTCAAATGTTACTGCTTCGTTCGGTAAAATTACCACTGCGTGAAAACACTTTTGATTCAATTCGTACATTATAATACAGTCTGCTGCGGGTTTTGAAGATAATGCCGAAAATTGGCTCTAAAACATGTCTCAAGAACAAATTATATAGTTTTCATTTTATTGCAGCAGTCGTGATAGCATATTATTCCTAAAAACTACAAAAAAGTGGAAGAAAAATTGAAGTGGGTAAGCAGCCACACTGAAATTTGGATAACCTTTTAAAAAAACTATTATAAAGTAAAATTTTGCAATATAACGGGTGGGGCAAGTACCATACTACTTCTTAATTATTTGTAGAAGGAGTTCCTCTAATGCCGGACAGCACATAGCGCCGGACATGAGAAAACTCTTTGAGAAAATCAATGCTTGAACGATTCAAGGCTACAGTGAAAGGGGTGCAAAGGGCGTAACAAGTGCCTGAAACAAGAAAAACTGCAGTTGATTTGGTTGTGTCAAAACAAATAGGTTTTAACTAAGCTTCAGTGAAATATAACATTCCCAAAAGCACGTTTCATGATAAAGCAGCTGGTAGTGGAAAAGTAGTGGAAAAGTAGTTTAATCCAGCATGTAAATGATTTATCCCATAGAAGTATGATGTAAGCTGTGAGGTGGGTTTAATAAACCACAAGTGGACCTGTTTTATGCAAATCTTGAAAATCTAAAGGCGGCACAACATAACTATGCTGAAAGCGGAGTCAGCTACGTTCGGAAACAAACAACAGAGAGGAAAAAACATAACAGTCTTATCCTATATGAGCGCCAACAGCTATTTTATACCCTCATTCTTCATACTTCCAAGACAAAGAATGAAAGAACGGCTTATGTTAATTCCCCAGTTGAAACCGTAGGCGTGGCCCAACCAAACGGTTGGCTAAACACCGACTTTTTTCTTCAGTGGATGCAACATTTCTCAACATTCTCACGTCGTCTAAAGAAAAACCCTGTCCTGCTTCTGTTGGATGTCCATAGTAGGCACAGAACACCCGATGTCATAAATGTTTGCCGAGGACACTATATCCATTTAATGAGTTCACCTCATCCTACAACACACATACTTCAACCGCTTGACAGGCCATTTGAAAATGCCTACCATGCATAATGCGATATGTGAATGAGAGAAAATGCTGGAGCACGAAATGCCGACCCGTTCAATGGAGCGTTTATAAAAGTAGTTCGGCATGAAATCGCGGTGCCTGGGTACAAATGCACATGAATTTATCCATTCGATAAAACATCTTTTCACACCTTGATTATTCGCCTGCAGAAATCACAGACATCCCTCTACAAGAACCTGGAACTTCACAAACCGCACCTGCTTTAAGTGGATCGCTTGTCGCCCATTTGATACCACCGTTAACGAACCATCCACCAGCTCGGTTCTCGACCCATCCACTAGCTCCATTTTAGAGCCCCCTTAAATCATCCGCTCTCGATCCTGATCTAGAAACAACCTATATTTCCGAGTCTCTAAGTAACTACAAACCTAACAACTACCATCCAATTCAATCCCCACACCTTCACGCAACCGTTTATCAGTAAAAGCTCCACTCCCAAGCCATTCACCAGCCTTCCCAGGCTATCTACAAGGTCTGTTGACGAAATTCTCCGAAAGTTATCCCCGTTACCAAACGCTGCTAAAATACGTTCAGATGCAAGAAAGAGAAAGTATGAAAAAGTGAAATTCTTACTTCCTTGCTATATAAACTTGTTATAGAAGAGAAAAAAAACAAAGAAAGCTAAAGAAGCAAAGAAAAAGGTTGGGAATAAATAATACTATAGAGGAGAAGTTTGAGAAAGCCAAGGGTGGAAATAACTCCTGTGCCACGAAGTCAAATAAAAACAAAACTAGTTGTGTAGTCGGTTTAGACGACTATGATGAAGATTGGTTCCAGTGCTCCAGTTGTGAAGAATGGACTTACGAAGCCTATGCTGACACTCTGCACTGCATCGAAGCACTGCATTTTATTTTATATTTGTCCGGTCTTAGGGGTTCTAGATTTAGTGGGCCCGGTACTAGGTGTTTTATTTTTAGTTTTTAGGAAACCCTATGCCAAAGTTTGATTATAATTTTTAGTGAGATTAATGTAGAAGTTGAGTTTTTTGTTAATACAGTGCCATATTTCGACATAGTTTTTTTATTTATCTTCAGTAATCTTTAAGTGTCCGCCACTACGGAACTCCCCCTAACTTGTAAAAGTAACAGAAGACAGAATTTTTTTCTGTAAGATGATAATTTCGTCCTTACATTTTATGTTCGAGGTGAGCTATTAGTAGCAATGTAACTTTACGCCCTTTTTAACAAATTTTCCATAACAAAGTTGTTGTTAACCCAGCGATTTCAGCATGGATCTTGTCCTTGAGTTGCTGTGTGGTTTAGAGCTTATTTATGTAAACCTATTCAATCAAAAATCCTCATAAAAAATAACCCAGAGTCGTCAAATTTATTATTATCAAAATTGTCAATTGAATGAATGTGGTTTTTGGTGATATTACCAAACCAAAAGTGTCACAAATATCTCGAAAATATATGACACCAAGATAAAATGTTAGCGTGACACTTGCCCCACCCCGTATTATTGATAACGGTCTATCGATTTCCTAATTAAAATTTAAAAATTACATTTTTAAATTTAATGACATTAAAAATGACAAAACTCTTTTAAAATAGGGATATTCAAAGAACAGTTTTAGAATAATTAAAATAAAACAGAAAGTTAGTTAAATGTCTGATGAAAGAAACTAATTACGTCATAAATTCAATATCACTACGTGATTCCATAAATATAATTTTGCAGAGCTAAATGGTTGTTGGTTTTTAGTTAACACGTACTTTGACATGAAATGTTTCGAATACTAAATAGGCCTACTTGTTCAATATTTCATATATAGAGAGCAGTTTATACAGAGCTTTAATAACACGTGGGTAGGATAACAACGCATAACTTCTGGTACACGGATTGTGTCCTTCATATTACACCTCACTGGTTATCTGCTATACCAGATTAGGATATAATGTAAATTATATTGAAACCAGCAAGGTAAAGGCTAAACAATGCCTATTTAGTGCCAGAATACGGATTAACGAAATTAATCGAATATCCCCGTTCAAAATTATATTTAGAATAGAGACTATTAAAAATATTGCCTTCGAAATTATATTTGCGATTTAAATCTGATCCAGTTAAATTAATTGTATTATTAGAAACCTCTTAATAGGATAATATTTTAGCCCACAATCCTTACAAAATCTGCTTTGAACAGTTTATTTTAAATGTGCATTTTATTGCAACTGGCATTTTTTATAATTTCCTGTAGCCAAAAACGTCAACGCAGGTTTCATTATGTTTGTAAATTAATTCTTACTGTAAACAATATTTCTATAGTCTGTATTGTCAAAATGAAAATAACAGTTTTTATAAATGTTGGATTAAGGTATCCAAATTTCAAATTTATTTATCGTACAAAAGTACAAACGTGCTTTTAAATATTTTCATGGCATTTTTTTCATGGATGTAAAAAAAGGTTTATAAAGAAACTTTTAGAGAAGTATTATAATAATACCTAGAGCATATATGAATTGTTGAATTGTTGATAGATCATCTAATTTTAATGTATAGCAATTTTAAGACCACCAACATTCAAATACTGCTGGTAGTGTCCGACCGAATTTCCGGTTTCGGCGAATTTCGGTCAAAAATGCTGGTTTCGACTGCAGTTTCTGTTTCGGTTAGAAAGTGGTCGAAATTTCAGTTTGGTCAAAACTAGCGTTCGTGTGCTATCTGATGGAGTCGGGTCATGTTCGGAACGAAGTCACTCGCCTTAACGTTTAACCCATGGATAAAGTATTAAAAAAGACTGTCTATCCTATACTACTGCCTCAGTAGAATAGGCATGCCCAGGTACCACCTTTCCTGTAACACATATCTGCGCTTGAATCAACTGGCTCTTGAAATGGCACTTGAATGAACTGTCCCTATAAAGGAGGGGGGGGGGGGGGTCCATTCGTTTTTTTCTAAATAATTTTGTACCTAAATAGTATTCCAGAAATAAAGTGATATACTTGTATTGAAGTCCTTTATTTAAGTTAATCGAATAATCTGTTACAAATCTAGGAAAAACACTGGGTTTCAGGGTCCGTAAGTTTGGTTTTGGTTTCAGCCGAAACTAGAAGAGGTATCGAATATTCTGTTATGGTTTCGATTTCGGCTGAAAATCGTTTTTCGGTCGGACACTAACTGCAGGAATTAATGACAGATTATATTGGAGGCAAAATAATTTACCTGTACCTCAAGTATATTGAGGTATAAAGTCCTTTAAGCGAACAATGTACCTCTATTATATTAAGGTACAAAGTCTTTTTGACAAAAATTTTATAAAAAAGAATTAAAACGGACAAATCAATCAATAATTTCAATAAATAAAAATATTATGCTCCAGGAGCATATATATAGCAGGTGATGCGATTTGGAGTAACCGAGACCTTATTATAAAGATTTTATCAGACTAAAGGTTTCAAAATTTGATAATTCATTTGATAATTTTGATTTGGAACATTTGGAATTAAATAAAAGCTTTATATTGAGTTTTCCACACACACCAAAACGAATTGAAATTACTCGATGTGAGTTTCGTTAACCAAGTTAGCATCATTAGGAGATTGCTAAAACTAAAGTTTAACATATTTTATTTATAATTTATCGTTAAACTTAAGGAACAGTGGAAAAAAACTAAGTAAACTATGAACTTAACAGATGGGAAAATAACTCAAGAATCCTTTACATTTTTTGTAGAAGAAGACAGAACACAAATATTATATCAACTCAATATCAATATATTAATTAAATATCAATCCCAGTATTATTCGAATTTTATCAATCCCAGTATTTATACGTGGGATTGATAAAATATTTAAAGAAAATAATTCAAAATTAGTATATAAATCCACTAACAAATTATAGAAGTTATTGGGTAATCCGAAAAACCATATATATGAAATAGAATGTAATAATTGTATCAGAAATATATTCGCTAAACAAGAAAGACAATTGTAACAAGGTTTCAAAAAAATATATGGCTCAACTAAGATATAATAGACTAAGTAGATCTGCGATTGCCCAACATATGAAGCTGACCAAAATGTAGAATTAAGCAGCTTAAAATTACTCAGAAATATTAAGATTATTAGATGTGTCCGAAAGTATAGAAATAGCTAAATGTAAAAATAGTTTAAATAAAGACATAAGGCAAATTCCATATAGTTATTTGTTTACTTTATTCACGACCGAGTAATTTTATATGCTTCAGTGATTTTGATACCCTTCACCGTTCTAAGTGTTGGTGTAAATTGTGAAGCTTAACCTGTTTTAAGCT
The DNA here is from genome assembly GCA_031761425.1 of Cosmopolites sordidus. Classification (NCBI taxonomy): domain Eukaryota; kingdom Metazoa; phylum Arthropoda; class Insecta; order Coleoptera; family Curculionidae; genus Cosmopolites; species Cosmopolites sordidus. The sequence continues at coordinate 1,071,283 of JARFXV010000944.1, read as the reverse complement.
TCAGTTTTAATCATCTCCTGGTGGTTAGCGAAAGTAGCGTCGCGTAATTTCAATGCATTTTGGTATGTAGGGAAAAATCATTATAAAGATTTTTTTTTAAAGAGTACTATTACTTAAACATCTATTTCTTTCTAAAGCTTCCTTTCTAAGTTTTTGTTTCCCAAAAACAAAATAATAGGAAATGTTTATATTGTGTTTAATTTGAACTAATTCTCAAGTCATCCTTCAAGAAATCTATAATATAGATAATTATGAATTTGTTATCCACGTTGAGATAATATTCTTTCACTACAATTTTAAAGAATAAGCAGATTTAATTATAAATAAACTACGACAATGAAATGCTTAGTTTAAAAAACAAAAGAGCATATTTAGGAATATAATAATTAATTTAAATATTAATATCCTAAGAGCCTTAAAACTCTTCGCCTTTAGTTTTATGCATATAATTGTCCAATCATTCCAACAGATTTCCTAGAACATTCAGATTACACGCTTATTATATCACGTTGCGTGTTCAGTTTGTTTTGAGTAATGAGTCGACAAAAGAGTTTTAATGATATGGTGTCGAAAAACCAAAACACCTTCTGTTTAATGGGAAATGGCATGGTTTTATAAAAACTACAACTTAACATTATACCTATAAAGGGTGTAAGGCAAATAAATTTTGAAAATGTAACCAACGATTCTTTACTTCATTTTGAACAAAAATTTTATTTACAATATCTATCCAAAGTACAGCCCTTTAGGGATAAATATGGTTTATTTTGTTACAAAAAAGAACACTTACCCATTATTGTCATATAATGTCAAAGTTGAAATTATTACCATTAATTTTTCCCACTATTGCACATTTTAAACGAACTATATATCCACTATCTTGGTATATGCAAACCTGGCACAATTTTAACGCAGATATGCCTGTGGTCCTACATGAAGGTCGACGGTTTAAACAACCCGCCAAAAATTTCCTAAAACACATAGCTGTCACCACAACATAAAGACCAGCTGTGAGGGAGTCCGTGCGTCGGTAGTAAACGCAGCTTTACGATAGTACACCTTTTTGTTGTTATAGTTTAATTGTTTACATTACAAAAAATGGCCCAGTGTGACGTGAATTTTGTTGGGTGAGTAATTATTTAGTAAATGTTGTTTCACAAATGTTATTATATGTTTTTTGGGGCATTGGAGGTTAAAACTAATCACTTGTGATATTAGGTTATATTTCTTTTTGATACGGGGTTACTTATAAAAGTAAATATGAAGCCGTCCTATTTGTATATATCACCTAAATGGTGTTTCTATTATTTTTTTTGAAAATTGAATCTTAAATTTTTTTTCTGTTAATACATGATCAATATTTTAGGGCCTATGATGAAGATTTCCCTGAGGCTGGAATAGATATTTATCTGCTTCCGCCCGAAAATGTATGTGGCGGTATTACCGATGAGGATACAATTTAGAGTATACGATGCCACTTTCCGAATTGGCGAAACATCTATCTAAGAAAACTAACCAAGTTTTCAAGAAAACTGACTTCAAATGGGTAAAAAAAGATTTTGAAATTATTGGCACCGACGATGAATGGCAATCCGATGTCACTAAAGTGACAGCCAAGAAACATCCTGTTGAATTATTTCTGAACTTTTTTGATAATGACCTTATTGAACTAATAATGAGTGAATCCAACAGGTATAAAAATATTTATTTTCTTGGTTAAGTTCTAATTTATTTTCATGTTATTTTTTTTTTTTTGGTATGCAAACCAGAAAAAGAAACAAGGAAATATTTCTGGTAGGGAAATTAGATCATTTTTGGGAGTGCTGTTACTGAGCGAATATCTACAAACCTCAAGGCATTCTATCTTCTGGGAACGCGAAAATGAACTCATAGCAGAGGCCATATCAAGAAATAGGTTTGAATATATCATGAGTAATCTACATTTCGCAGATAACAATAATTTGGACAAAAGTGACAAATTTGCAAAAAATCGACCATTGCTTAGACATAAGACTGCAAAATTTTTAGAAAATGTGCCTGTAAAAAAATATCACGGCATCAATGAAGCCATTCCTTATTACGGGAGACATAGCTGCAAACAGTATATAAAGGGAAAGCCGATCCGTTATGGTTACAAATTACGGCTAGGATCCGGTTACAGATTACTGGTTCGAACCCTACCAGGGCGCAACTACTCATATTGGATCTGTATGCATGGAACTTGGGGTCGGGCGGGTGTTGTTCTTACATACGCAGATACATTGAGATCTAAGTGGAATTGCCATAAATTTAACTTTTACTTTGATAATTTACTCTGGTGATTTGCTTATTTCGTTGCTAAACAAACATTTTCCTGGAGCTGGAACAATTTATTATAATAGATTTACAAACAATCTATTGGCCCCCATAGATCTCAAGAAAATATAAAGAGGTGATTACGAGTATCGAATGCCAGACGAAAACAATATTGTTGCTGTTCAATGGAACGACAACAACATTGTCACAATGTATTCCAGTTCTTTGGGCGCCAAACCCATTCATTTTGTGAAAGGATGCTCACAACGTGACAAAAAGATTATTTAAATTGAATAACCATATGTCGTGAAAAAATATAATGCGAATATGGACGGCGTAGATCGCTATGATGGGAATGATCGCTATGATGAGTCTTTATAATACTTCCATTAGAGGGGTAAAAAGTATTTTTCCCTAATTGCTCAGTGTTTTGATATGGCCGTGCAAGAAGCTTGGCACATATATAAAAACAATCAAGGTGCCATGAACCATTTATATTTGAAGAGTATAGCATAGTTCTAAGAGGAGACCCAGTTAAAATGAAAATATCGATATCGATGGAAATGACCATTTTGTTATTCCACATGACAAACAAAGTGTCGCTAGTGTCGTTCAAATACTTCTACCAGGTGTCGTAAGTGTGATATTGGTGTTCATGTCAAATGCTTTGTTATATACCATATATAATCATCTCATGCAAAATTATTATTATTTAGATAAGTATAGTATGCTATGTTCCTAACGTCCTGTATATAAGCCTGGCCCTTCCAGATTCCATCAGGTGCACGTGTAATATTTTTTTATGTTCTATATCTTTAAAATTCATAAAAAAAAAAGAAAAAAACCTTTGTTTTTAAACGTTTTCAGCCACATACATAGCAGAAATACGTTCTTCCTACTACCGTATCGTGATATTCGCGTACATAATACATTTTTAGTTTTAAATTGAACTTAAATCCACGGATTTACATACATGAAATAATTTTTTTCACCATCTTGAAATAACGCTCTTTGTCCTGGTATCATCTCAATTAGTGAATGCGACGTTTTCACAACGATTTTGGCTGATAAATGGCGTGATAGTTGATTTTAAAAAAGTTGTTTTAACAATAATAAGTTAATTATTAGTGATTCGTTAAGGAATAACCAATTAATATTTGCCAAATATGCTTTTACACATATTTGTTTAAAATGTTAAGTCTCATCACAACTTTTCGATTGGAGATTTAATAAGTTTGTATTTTTTTTTCCTACAAACCCTTGCTGTTGTTTTCACCCATGCTGTAAGGAACTTTTCTCTTCCGAATGATGTGAAGAATCGTTTGTTAAATTTACGAAAATTATTTCCTTTGTATATTTTCATCAAAAACTAAAGTTAGACTCGAATGAGTGCCAAATAAAAAAAAGAAGGAAAAATTCAGAGCAATTTGGATTTTTTTTTCAAATTGAACAGTTTTTTTAATTCTTCGTAAGTCGTAAAATAATAATATAATAAAAACAACGCGTAAAATTTGTTGAATTATTTTATGAAAATGAGCGTTCAGTGAACAATGTTTTTAGAAAGTAACGTGATATTTACGGCTTGCACAATCGTTCAACAGATAGCACCATCAATCGAATTGTTGAAAAATGGTTTAGGTGGAAGATAAAAAAGAACAATATATAGTCGAAGTGGTCGTTCACAAGACATATTGATTTGGTACGTAAAAATGTTGCTGAAGACCCAGAAATATCCATAACAATTCCATAACGTTCACAACAATTTGGAAATACACAATATGATGTATTTTAGGAAAAGGATTTAGCTCTGAAGGTCTATAAGGTTCAAATAACACAGGAACTAAAGCTATTTATCATTCAAAGCGATGCATTTGTCAATTGGATCGAAGAACAAACAGATGATTTTTCTCAAAAAATCATTTTTTCAAATGAAGCAGATTTTGAAATTGCTATGTTGCTATGAATGGCTATGTTAATAAACAAAATTGCCGCATTTGGGATGAGGAAAATAATCTTTACATCCTAAACGAGTCTTTGTTTGGTATAAATTATAGTTAGGAAGTGTAATTGGGCAATATTTCTTTCAGAATGCTGCTGGTGAAGTGGTGTTCAATATCGCGAGTTAATTAAAAATCTACTTAAATTTTTGTGGGCTAAATTGAATAATATTTATCTGGAGGATACGTGGTTTCAACAGGATGATGCTACACCTCACTCTGCTAATGAAACAATTGATTTACTGAGAGAAAAACTTCCTAAACGAGTTGTTGTAAGAAACGGTGATTGGTGGTTAATTGGCCACCAAGATCATGTGGTTTGGCATCGTTGGACTATTTTATTTATGGTTACTTCACTAAACTTCAATTCTCAATAAAAAGTTTTTTGAAATCAATGCAAATTCTGTGTTTTATTCAAGAATTAAAAAAACCGCACAATTTGAAAGACCGTTTATAAATCTCTCATGATTGGAGATAAATAATAATACACTTCTAATAACAATTCTCGAACGTTTGAAATTGGATAATATAACATTCCAAAACACATAGCTGTCCGATTCGTTTATTAACAATAGACATCAAGGGACTGGAAATATTCTACTTTCCATGAATGTACGTTTTTCTTATTTAGTTGAAAGGACATGTATTATTTCAAATATCAAATTGCCAAGAAGTTGGAATTGGCATGTTGATATCTGACATTAGCCATAATGTTTTGTGTGTTATAATACAAAGCATAATAGTATATAGTGTCGAATACAATTTACCTATTACACAAATATATATTTAATAATGCTATAAATAAGTCTATCTTAATATAATAATATTAAGGTTAGTACCGTATTACATTAGTAGACCAAGATATTCTGTGAGTATTTTAGGTCCTCATCTTAATATTTGGCCTTTTTTGACTAATATTTGTATTTATCTATAAAAAGTAATAAAAGTATAATCTTTGAAGTAATCTCCCTCCTTTTTATATATTTTAGCTATCATCGAGGTTCCCAGTGTCCAATCACAGATCGAAAAGTACTTGATTCTTTTGATATGATAAAGTCATATAAGTTTTTTTTGACTTTCTCAAGCGATGTGATATAGCTATAAATCCATAGCGTCACTAGCACAAATCAGTTATGCTAGTGACGCATGTTAACATTCAGTAGTGACCGTTTGACCAAATTGGAGCAACTGATAATGCACGACATCTAGCTGATTCCACCATACACAGCAACACCAGAATTTACCAACAATTTTCGTCTTATTATATTATCGTAGATAATACACTTTTCGTCACAGGTCATAATATTATGCAGAAAGTTCATTTTCTTGAATTTGGAGAGTAATAATAAACTAACAACAAAGCGACTACTCTAATTTTGAGCTGCGAGTTCATAGAGGACCCAACAATTCTCTTTTAAATTTTCCCTAGCTTCCAACAGTACCTCCAATCATTTAAGTAAAAATTTGCAGTTCGGAATTGTTAGAACCACTTCTTGCAAGTACTGTACGAAATAACATTATTTCTCAAAGCAGCACAAATTACGTCCTGAGCTCCCGCAGCATTTTTTTTCTGTTGAAAGAGGAAACGAAGGCATTGTCTCAAATGTTTTCGATCGATATCTCGTCTACAACTGATTTTTCTGGTGATATTCACAGTAGGCTTGTATATTATACCTCGTTTTAAAACTGTAATTTGAAGTTTTAAAATAACTATATGGCAGGAAACAATTCCGATTCGAATACGTTCTGCAATCTATATACCGTACAACCAAGTATGCAGTAGATAACAAATTTGTTATTGTATACGTACCAAGTCGATATCAATGGAACCCATTATTTCGAAAAGGGTACGAGTCCATTCATTAAAGCTTTTCAGGATCAACAAAAATATGTTTCTTATAAGAAAAATCTATGGTGCTAAAGAAACTAATTATAAAAGTTAATAAATAAAAACATGTATATTTGTGAGATTTAATTATTATAAAAAAAACATTTATCATACAGATATCTTTATTTAAAATTTTTGCACTAATTTCTTTATCGAAATAACATCTTAGATGTACATACAAATTTCAATTTTTTTTCAGAAGAAATGTTAGTTAATCATCATGATTTTCTTGATATTCACTGTTTGCTGAAGTTGTTGGCCATGCAAAAACCTCTGTACAGAAATTTTGGTACTTCTCTGGAATATATTTTTCTAGTTTTTTCAAATGTGCCATTTTCGTTTCATTAATTGGCACTTTACCATCACATGCAGGAGTATTGCATGATGGTAAGGACGACCTGGTATCCATCCTCTGTAAGATTTGGTGTGGACTTGGAAAATGTGAATTATGATACGTTGGAAATAGCAAAAGTCATTTTTTGTCCTTGGGTATGCATCTGCCATAGGAATCCACAGATAGCATCAGTTTCTTATAATGGTTCGGCCACCATTTTATGTCTATAATATTTTCAGTTTTGGGCCTTCTTATTTCAAATTTTTCATTAGCATCAGCTATAAGATTTTCATCCTCGGCTGGTGTGTAAATCCTGTAATTTTTTCGAATATGTCTCTTCGCCCTCCCAAACGTTCTATTGTTTGGCAGGAATGAATGGGTATGTAATATTGTATCTGGCGTATATTGTTATTTAGTCAGCTACCAGTGATAAAAGAATTGGGACCATGGCATGATCCCGATTTTAGCCAGCACAACCATCTGAAAATAGATGCAGCTCTTCTGTGTCATTAGCAATATTGTTTTAATATAATCGAGCACAAAGGTACCCACTTCGTTGGGACCTTTATTAGCGACTCCTTCACAATAAGAGTAAAAGACTGATTTACCAGTTTTCGGATGATAAGTGCAAAACTCATATAGTTCACGTAGATAAAAAAACCTCCTGCACTGGAATATGTGGGATTGGCAAATTTTGCATATAATCAAATGAAATCCCATACATCTTTAAATCATTCTTGCACTTAGTTTCTACTTCCTGCATTTTTTGGTAAAATGTATGTACTTCTCTTTTGTGGATCTCAATATGTGCCCTTTTTGCATTATCATTAAGATGTGGATTTTTAGTTTAATTTTTAACTCTTCACACTGTGCACATGCGTCAATTTACTTTCTACCAAACATTATGCTAAAGTTTTCCTGGAAATATTTTAAGTAAAATTTATATTTTACTGGATGATCCGGATATTTTTATTCACATAATGTATGCATGGCACATAATGTATGTGCACATTGAGCACATAATGTATGAATGGCTCATGAAACAATTGATGAACAATGGGATGACCTAGAGAAAGCAATTAACAACAGAGGCTCAGGAAATATTAAATATGGATACAAGAACAAAGAGAAATAGCTGGTTTGACACCAAATGTGAGGAAGCAGTGGAAAGGAAGCGTAAAGTGAAGTTAAGACTTCTGGAAAATAAAGCGGAAGGGAGTAAAATTGAATTTAAAAAAAAGAACAAGAGAGGTCAAACAAATATGCAGGAGGAAACGAAGAAAAGTTTTGGAAAGGAATATGGAGGAAATTGAAAGCAACTATAATCAAAAGCAAATCAGAAATTTTTACCAAGGTATTAGGAACGAAAAGAAAGAACATCAACCAAGAAACATATACTGCAAGAACGACGACGGGAAATTTCTTATAAACGAAAAGGAAAATGTAGAAAGTTGGGGAGGTTGTTTTGAACGAATATTGAATAAGCTAGGAAGCACTGATGGAGAGGAAGAAGATAGAATGAACAAGGATATCGTGGTTGAACTGAAAGAAGGAGCGGAACGCAACGGAACACAACATTGAAGAAATTAAAGAAATCATGTCAAGTCACATGAAAAATAATAGACGTCCAGGCGAGAGCCAGATTAGTATAGAGCTGATAAAATATGGCGGCCCAAAGCTACTGCAGGAAATTAGATAGATAATAGGCCAGTACTGGAGAAAGGAAAAAATGTCAAGGAAATCGGAACGAGCGGTATTGTGTCCAATTTAGAAGAAGGGGGGATAGAACATCATGTGACAATTACAGAGGCATAGTGGTGTACAAAATATTAGTGACAGCAATCAAGAACAGAATAAGGGATACCTCGGAAGATCGGAGAGTACCAATGTGGTTTTAGGAGTTACAGGTCAACAGTAGACCAGATAATGTTACTAAAGCAATTGCAGGAAAGACACTACCGACAAGGCTTAAACATGAGCATGCTCTTTATATATCAGCTTAGTTAAAGTAAATGACCAACATTCAAAGCCCTTCAATGTAAGATCGGTCCTCAGGCAAGGAGACCCATTGTCTACCTGCTTATTTGATGTAGTGTTGGAAGCTGTGCTGAGGAGAAGTCAGATACATCGCACAGGACTAATATATGAGAAAAATCACCAACGTCTAGCCTTTGCCGACGATGTAACAATTACAACACGAGAATTGGGAGTAATGAATAATGTAACTCAAAGTTTAATGAGAGAAGCAGGAAGGTTCGGGCTCCGAGTAAATACGAACAAAGAAATACATGAAAATGAGAATTAAAAAAGACGAAATATGCAAGGAAGGGCTGAAAATTAAAGTAGGAGAAGAAACACTACACTGTAGAAACACAAAAACGAGAACCACACAGGGTTAATCGTTTTTGTTACATTGGTTCAACAATAAGACAAACATGGAATGAAAGCGGAGGTTAAGGCCAGAATAGCAAAAGGAAATAAATGTGCAGCGATGCTGCAGAGACTCCTGAGAAACAAGAATATATCAAGAAAGGCCAAAGTAAGAGTTTGTAAGACAATAATGAGACCAGTTGTAATATATGTCGCGGAGACCTCGACCTTAACCAATAAGTGGAAAATTGTTGGAGGTGTGGGAGCGTAGAGTGCTGAGAAGAATATACGGTGGTATCAAAAAGGAGAATCAGTGGAGAAGAAGGACCAATAATGAAATAATGACGGTATTTGGACAATCCTCAATAACGCGGATTATTAGAGCACGGCGAATAGCCTGGCTAGGACATATAGGAAAACTACCCGAAAGTAGACTAACAAAACAGGTTGTGAGCGGGGGAGAGGCGAGGGAAGAATGAAGAGAGGAAGACCGAGGAAAAAGTGGCTACAGGAGGCGAAGGAGGATTTGGCCAGAATGGGTGTGACACAGTTGGAAAGAAAGGCAAAGAATAGAGTAGTTTGGCGGCAGATTGTAAATCAAGACAAAGGCCTTAAAGGCCCGTAGAGCTGTACATCGTGACCCTGATTTACCTCTGTGATCTACGGGCTTCTCAAACGTCTAACTTGTTTCTCAGAAATTCCATGGATGCAGCAAAATGTTTTTGCACACTTTTTATTACATCTTCTACCTTAATGTATGTAAATGAAGGTAAATATATGTAAATTAAGGTAAATGAATTATGTTAATGAAGATAAATTCTCTTTTCTTAGGTTCTTCAGAGCTGCTTCAATACCTGCAACTATGTGTCTTAGACATTTTTACTATCAAAATTCTTAACAAAACGGATACTACTTTGCAAATAAAGAAAACGATAAACATTATCTTGAAGTAGTAATATAAGTGGTATAGTGGTAATATCGCGAGGAAACAAAAATATTGCTGAGAACGAATATGGAACAAAAAACTAACCTGCAAACAGCTCCCGTTTGTCTTGGTGCCACATCTTTCCCTTTATAATTTTTATGAGCTTCCCCAGCAATTTTGGCTTTTTTTGTTGTATTATGTTTATAGTTTTGAATGTTCCTTACACTAGACACTCTTTTTCTAGATTTATAAGCTTTTTCGGCAAGCTCGCGATTCTCCATTTGATAAAGATAAAGCGAGGTTATGTTACACCTGACAGCTGCGTTCCGTTTCACTTCTCAGCGGCATAAGCTGCATATGTTTTTATACAGACTTTAATTTTCGATTGTTTTATAAGTTGGTTTGTGGTAGATGAAGATGTGCCCTTTTCATAGGGAATATGTAAAACGCTTCAACTAATAAAATGGCGCCAAAAACTGATATTTAAAAAAGTGTTTCTTGTGCCCTTTTCGAAATGACCGGTTCAATTAAATTATTTATTGGAATAGCGGACAAGAGTTAAAACCGAAAAAAAGTGAAAATGTGCATTACTGGAATAATGTTGTTCTCTTTCCTAAGTTTGTTTTCGTAACAGTAATATTGATACACAATCTGAATGAACCCGAATATTTCGAATAATCATTGCACAACATATTCGAAATGTAACGTAAAAATAAATGAAAGAACCACTTTGTTATCAAGTTTTTAGAACAAGCGTTTCTTCGTTTCATTCTCTATAAAATATTTAAAATTATTTATAGGCATAAACTAAACAGGGGCATTTTTGGGCATTTCAGCTGTTAATTATTAAGTTGATTAAAATTTGTAGCACTAATGTTCCGATTATTATCAGCATATATACAATTAGGTTATAATCGCTGTATACATAAGTCTGCCACTAATTAATGATATGTAACCATTTTTATCGCCAACGGTTGATAAAATCGTAGCGGTAAAAGAGTTTACAAAATAATAAGCTGTCAAATGTACCTCCTATATGTAAACCCATTATCCAATAAAATAAATCGCCGACAAAGGGGAAAAATACATTAAAGATTTTTACGTCTTTACGTGATTGGCGAGCCGCGCATGACGTCAATAAGACATTGACGTCACCGCTTGTTGGACGCACCCCAACGCCTAGCTGACCTATCTCAAGTTGTATTTATAATGCTAGGATGCCATTTTAGGATGTCTTAAATATCGCAAGTATCACTTTTTAATGTAGGAATAGTTTTATGGATATAGTTGAAACGGTCGTAAAAGTTAATAATTCGGATGTAATATTTTAGTTTAGTACTCATAACTTTACTTATTATAAAATACACTTCTCACTAAAATTCATATTTATTACGGTATTATAATAAGTACATCCATAAATAATACCGTTTTTTAAGGCTATACATTTTTTTAAAGTGTATATAATTTACAATATAATCCCCATGTTTAGTGACAGTCATCGCCTCTCTCTGAAAAAACTTTCTATTTCCTTTTTATAAAATAAGCGTGAATATGAAGTAAAATATCCCTATGCTGCAGTTTTGATACTTGATACAGGTAATTTTTTCCCACGAAGAAAATGTTTCATAGATCTGAAAAGAAGCTAATCCGATGGTGCATCATCACTAGAATAGGGGCTGCGAGGAAGTACTTCCCAGGTTTTTCTTGATTCTGGCACTATGACGTCTTGCCGAATAATATGCGGAATAACACATTTTCGGTTAACACTTTTTAAACGATTTTGAATCAAAGCCATGTTTAGTCTATCAAGCCGAATACTATAATATCTCGCTTCAATTGAATTGCAAAGTTGTTCGAAAAAATTATTTGTGATATACCGAAGAACTCAATAAGTGCTGCTCCGATGCCTGAGCAGTACGATTTTTGTAGGGGCGGGCCTGCTGTCACTAACTTAATTTTGTACATTTAATATGTGCTGGGTACGTTGGAGGATCGGTGTCAGGTGAAAGCTATTTATGTTGACTTTTCAAGGGCATTCGATACTGTTGACAATCATAGCCTTCTTGCGAAACTAAATTCTGTCGGGTTTAGTAGTAGTTTGTTGGACTGGCTTAGATAATCGATGGGAAGAACACAGCGTGTTTGTATTGGAGGATATTCATCACGTGATATTATCGTTACCTGAGACGTACCTCAGGGAAACCATTTAGGACCCATCTTATTTAACATTTAAATAAACTATTTAAGTTTTGAAATCACCAACCTATTTTTTTTTTGTTTCGCTGATGATTTAAAGATCTTCACAAAAATACGTAGTGGCTTTGCAGCTGGATCTCGATAAAATCAGCAATTGATGTGTGAGAATTAAAATACAACTAAGTATCAGCAAATGTTAAACGCCTTACTTTTAATAGATGTATCTCCCCTTTATCGACTAATTATTCTATAAGCAATACTGGTCTTGAACGTGTTTAATTAAATAAGGGATTTGGGCTGGATTTTGGACAGCATGATGGATTTTCACATGACATACAAAAACATTATTAACAAGGTTTATTAAATGTTGAGGTTTATCTGTAGGAATGTAAAAGAACTTTAAGAATGTTTCTAGCTTCATGCTATTATATGTAACCCTGGTACGCCCTGTCGTCGAGTACTTGTCTTGTGTCTGGTCCCCGTACTATGTGGTACACTCTGGAAGAATAGAAGCGGTCCAGAATATATTCCTTAGGTTCATCTCACACAGGTTGGATCCCACCATGAATGTATGGTTCATTGGTAAAGTGGCAGATGTGCTGGTAATGAAGAATCTGCCTCTGCGTAGGGATAGGGCCAACGTTTTTTTGTTATATAAGGTCATTATGGAATTATTCACTGTCCTGGACTCTTGAGTTTAATAAATATAAAGGTTCCAGAAAGAAGTTTCGTTTTATTCTTTACGAAACGTCACCGTTGCAATTATGGTAATTTTCACCTATCTTGAGGATTGTCTCTACTGAAAATAAGTATAGTCTGGATTTTTTTCTGTTATACTATAGCAGGTTTAAGTGGCATTTAAAAACTTTTAAATTGTGTTAATCATTATGCTTAATTTGAGAAAAGTATTGTTAGTTATGCTTAGTCGTTAGTCTTGCATGTAACTGTGTAAGCTTTATTACGATTTGTATGGATTATGAAAATTGGTCTTGCCCATAAATAAATAAATAAATAAATAATATTCAGCAGTTATGATTTCATTGGGATTCAGAACCTCATACTAAATAATGTATTATTATTGTACAATTACGCGGACAGTAACACTTTCTTAAGGTGAAGATTTGCTCTGAATGCACAAAGTTTGTTGCCCTGGTGTTAACCATTATTTTTTCTTGTGTGGAATGTCATATCGAAAAAATAATATAGTTTAGTACTTATTAAAATGCTAACTTTTGGCAAAAAAAATGGACGCATATCAAAAAGCTACGCCCTATCGGATGTGAAGTATGTTATAAGATGTAATTTAGCAATAGGTAATAAATAAATTTGAAAAAAATTATATGATAAGATCAACGGGATTACATACTAGATAAGAAATTTGAAAAATACTCGGCATTAAAGCAATATTTACAACTTACATAAGCGAATGCATTGTTAAATTGACGAATTTTTAAAATTAAATAAAAATGTTACTGTAACGAATCCCCAACTATATGGCTAATTTAATAGCGATTAATTGATAATGATAGCGTAAAATGTACTTTTGAGAAAGTTGTGAGAGTATCTTTAAAAAATCATAAGAAATTCGCGAATAACAAACGAGATTAACTTGAATATATAAGATATCAAGTTGTTGGCCATTCGAAAGAAAGATTGAAAGCAATATAATGATGCGTTTGAGAAGAACGTAACTGACAGATAATTAATACTAATTTTAGTGTTTTGCGTAGGTCAACTAGCTATGTTATATTCATGTATTACGTTATTTAAGCTATATAAAGGTCTATAATAGATGTAATGATAGTTTCTCGGGTATCCCGTGTTAGTTGAATCTCCGCTGGTTTCGTTGACGTTTCGATGGAATCTCATCCATCATTATTTTCAAAGCGTTTACTCGACGGTGTTTCGACGTCAAATGCTGCTGGTCGGTCTGTGGCGTCGGGTTTTGTCCTTGCGGCGCGACGTCATTGGTCGGTTGATTCCGGCCAATGAGAGTCCGTGTTTGGCTACGTGTTTGCGGACCCGTTGTCAGGAGCACGGCTTGCATGGATGGAGAACGATCTCGCTGTCTCGGGCTCTCTGCTGATCCCACTCGGAAGTCCGATAAAATGATGTGTTTCCAAGCATGTGGTAATCTTTGGGAATCATCTCGGCTGCTTGGGTTGCCGGGCTTTTTTTCTATTTCTATCGCCTCTTTAATAATTCTGGCGGAGAAATTTTCATTTCTCGCTAAGGTTTTTGTTTTCCCAAAATTAATTTTATGTCCGGTGTTGAGCACGTGCTGGGCTAGAGAGGAAGTGGTGGTTTTCTTCTTGACGGCGTTAATATGCTCGTCCCTTCTAGCATTTATTATTCTATTTGTTTGGCCTATGTAAGACAGGTTACAGTCATGACACGGAATTCCATACACGCCTTGGTCTTCTAAGGGAATTTTGTCTTTGGCGGTTGGAAGAATGTCTTTAATTTTCCTGCCTATGGTGAAAATAGTTTCAATGTCATGTCTCCTTAGAAGTTTTCCAATTTTCTCCGTGGTGCCTTTGATATATGGTAGAAAGGCTTTGTTAGGGAATGTCTTTTTCTCTGTTTCTTGTTGTTTGTTTGTCGGATTGAGCGCCCGTCGAAACTTGTTCAGATTATTCTCTGCATGTTGCCATATGGATAATCTGAACAAATTCCTGGAACACCTGAACCAAATTCATCCAAAAGTCAAGTTCACGATGAAAATGGAAACAGAAAAAGTACTTCCATTTCTAGATATCTTAATAAAAAGAAAACGAGATGGTGGCTTATCACACACAGTTTATCGAAAACCGACACACACCAAGAGATACCTTAATGCTAGCTCACACCACCATCCGGCTCAGGTATTCGCCGTTGCAAAATCTTTGGCCTATCGATCGCAAACTCTAACGGATAAGGAACACTATCAACAAGAAATAAATATTTTGCAAAATGTCCCGGCAACTAACGGATATCAACAAAAAACTATCCGACGGGCGTTTAATCCGACAAACAAACAACAAGAAACAGAGAAAAAGACATACGCAAACAAAGCCTTTCCATCTTATATCAAAGGCACTACGGACAAAATTGGAAAACTTCTAAGGAGACATTATATTGAAACTATTTTCACCACCGACGGGAAAATCAAAGACATTCTTCCAACCACCAAAGACAAAATTTCCTTAGAAGACCAAGGCGTGTATGATATTCCGTGTCAGGACTGTAACCTGTCATACTTCGGCCAAACAAATAGAAAAATAAGCGCCAGAAGGGACGAGCATATTAACGCCGTCAAGCAGAAAACTACCACTTTCTTTCTAGCAGCATGTGCTCAACATCGGACACAAAATTAATTTTGGGAAAACAAAAACCTTTTTCCGGCAGAATTATTAAAGAGGCAACAGAAATAGAAAAAAGGCTCAACAACCTAAACAGCCGAGATGATTCCCAAAGACTACCACATGCTTGGAAACACATTTTATCAGACTTCTGAGTGGGATTAGCAGAGAGCCCGAGACAGCGAGATTGTTCTCCATCGAAACGTCATTCAGCTAACACGGGACACGAGAAACTATCATTACACACCCGTGAAAACATTCGTCAATATATATATATATATATATATATATATATATATATATATATATATATATATATATATATATATATATATATATATAAGTGAAAAACAAATATCAATAATATGTAATGGCATTATTTAGTACTACGTATATATTTATATCAAATAAATAACTAATGAAACTACAGATTTTTTATTATTAACTTACTAATTAATAATAAGTTTATTAATAACTAATAAAGCTTACAGATCGTTTAAGAAATATTTATTATGGATATATTTACCGTTGTGGATGAACTCTAAAACTAGGTCCACAAGGACAACATATTGACGAACGTCCAGTCGAAGTCCGTTTCCGTTTCTTCTTTATGCACCAATGCTGGCCCATATTTACACTCCACTTATGCACTAGCACAAGTTTTACTAATTATTAAAATTTCAGTTTTTTTTTGCTAATGCAAGCTTGAAAAACTAAGCAAAATCAAATCAAATTTATTCGTTTAATATGAAGACAACTCGTTTATATTGTTAACTGTACTGAACAAGTTAAAATATTATTAAAAACGAGTTGGAATCTCCATTAGCTAGTCTACAATTATTGCAAATAAAATTACTAAATAAAACCAACGTCTATTATTAAATAAAATCTACCTCATTGAAAACAAAAATGGCTCTAACAATAATTAATTAGGGCATATTATACTGTCTGGAAAGTTTTGAACGTTCTTAATATGAACATTAATGGTATATACGTGTTAAGTAATAAGACTCATAAAGTAATAAGACTCGTGGCGTAGTGGTCTACCTGACAACACGGTTGGCTTCCCTTTTGGAAAGGAGGCAGGCCCACGTTTTAAGGGTGGGTTCGTACTTCTTAGAGTTCCTTAGTAAGTCGTAGCAAATCTTTTGGTGAACCGGAGTTTTCTAGTAAGTCTTAAAAATGAGTGACAACAATTTCGAGCAACGATGTACTATCAAATTTTCTTTCAGACTTTGGCATAAGAGAACGGAAATTTTTGGAAAAAACATGTCTGTTGCCGTTTTGATCCTGTGAAGGATCGTTCGGGACTATTTTCATACAAATGTTCTTCATCCTCAATTCATTGATCAAAAACTGATTGTGTGAGTCAAACTCAAATCTTCTCTGACTGAATCTGGCCCCGTTCGAACGGTAAGGTTTAGAGTGCTGCCAGATCAAACGCTACGCCACCAATATATTTACTTTATTTACACACTGTTGTGTTGTTATATGTACAATGTACTGTTATCGATATATCTAGGCAAATCCTCTAACTTAACTTAAAATATCGTCACTATAGTAATGGGCTTATCTGCATGCAAATGAATTCCAATAGCTATCTTAATACCATCAAGTTCTAAGAATAATTTTCTGTTGGGAGTGAAAATAACTGAGTGGCGGATAAAACAATTAACATATTTACTCATTTGGAAGTCATCAATCGCACCTGTCGTTTTTTTTTCTGTCGGTATTTTAAAACCATTTTTATAAATGATATATCACTTATTTATTTCATTTCATTTGAATGGTGGTAAATATAGAACAAAACTAATTCTTAAAAATCTATAGTGAGAGCAAAGATAATATTTTCCTTTAGTAAATCCTTAACTTTTACTCATCTGCTCTCGAGGTGTGCTTACTGTATAGCAATTTGGATTTCGAATACTTTTGGCATAATTTGTCTTGCCTTCTTATAATTGTTGCTATACATTGTTTACATCAGTTCGTCCCAAGGCGTTTTTGATTCGTCAGTTTTAAGCGAACCATCGTAACTAACTATTTAACCAATAACCATCATTTATGTTGAACTAAGTAAAAGCATATCAGTATAAATTGTGTTTTTCCTAAACAATGTTTGCTTAACAAACAATAACGACTAAAGACAACTAATCGAGTTCATAGCCTATTATTCATTGATTGTAAACTTTCTATTAATCTATCAGATTATCCAGAAAGTTTCTAGGGATTTCCTGGCTTTTTAACGCTTGTAGATAAAAATTTGTGATGGACCTTTTATTTAATTTGTCTTTAATTTACGGGCTTTTTACAATATTTACGTTTAGATTCGCTTTGATTTGCCTTCAGTTGGCCAGGTTGATTTAAATCGAAAATGGTTTATTAATTGTAACGATTAAAGAATGTAAAGATTTATATAAATTAGGATATGTCTAAAGAATAAAGCGAGATCCAAAGGAGATTAGAATCCAAACAAACAGGGAAAAGAAGCCGGCAACAAGTTAAAAATAGAATACAGGAACCTAATAATTGATTAGGCAAAATGGATATGGAACCATTCGAAAGAGTACTTGGAGAAGGTAAAACAGGACAAACAACCAACATGCTCAAAAAACTAAAAGTAGAATATGTAAAAATAGAGATGACATGATTGTGAACCCGGCAACGAGTAACGGCTCGGAGAGAGGGAAAAATAAGGTAATAAGTAAAACTAAAACAAAATGGTAGGAATGGTATTTGGAACGCGAGAGGCACAAATTCTAAGGGAAGTCTTAAGAATTTAGAATTTAGGAAGATTAAGAATTTAGGGAAGTCTTAAGAATGAAGATATTGACTGTACAATAAACAAAGAAGAAAAATGAGGCAATCACAGAACTAAATAACTTAGGGCTCTATAATAGTGGTTGTGACGATAAAATATTGGGAACCGGATTTCTGGTCAGTAAGAGTATGAAAGAATCCATTGTGGAATTTAAGGCTATATCCAATAGAATTTATTATATAAGAATGAGAAATATATACATTAGCCAACGGAAGAAAAGGACAGTGAGAAAAAAGAAAAATTCTATGAAGTGGTATTACGTATACGTATTTAATTAAATTCTATTAGTGGTATTATGATATTAAGATGGGGGTGCTAATGCGAAGATCCGCAAAGAACAAGAATATCTGTCTACATAGTAAACAAGCAATTTCTAATGAAAATGGACAGAAACTAACATAACTTACAATGAGGACCGACATGATAATTAACAGCACATGTTTTGCAAACAAAGAAATATATAAAGGGACTTGGATTTCACCCGATGGCAGGAGAATAAACCAAATGAGTGATAGAGAAAAAAACATACAAGGATCATAGCGTATGAGTACGTATTTGAGTACGGATTATTTATGGGTAGGAGTGAAAATGAAATGGGAAAATATTAACAAAAGAGAAAGGAAAGTGAATAAAAGAAATATATTTACAAATAATCTGGAAAACATGGAAATGAGAAGGAAATATGAGGCGATGGATACAGAGTACAATAAGAAGAATAGCACATGAAACAATAGATGAATGGTGGGATAACATAGAGAAAACAATAACAACAGTGCCTCAGGAAATATTAAATACGGATACAAGAACAAAGAGGAATAGCAGGTTTGACACCGAATGTGAGGTAGCAGTGGAAAGGAGGCGTAAAACGAAGTTAAAATTTTTGTAGAAAAAACAGAAGGGGGTAAAATTGAATTAAAAAAACAAGGAAGATCGAAGAAACATGCGGGAGGAAACAAAGACAAGTTTTCGAAAGGGATATGGAGGAAATTTAAAGCAATTATACTCAAAAAGTAAATAAGGAATTTTTATGAGGGTATTAGGAACAATAGGATAAACAATAGGAACAAAGGATGAAGAATGGCTTAATTCACCATACCAAGAAACATATACTGCAAGAACGGCGAAGAAAAAATACTTATAAACGGAAAGCACTGGTGTAGAGGAAGAGGATAGAATGGACAGAGATATCGAGAGGGAACTGGAGGCAGGAGCGAAAAGGCAGAACAGAACGGAACCCCCCAACATTGAAGAAATTAAATAAATCATAAGGCACATAAAAAATATAAAATAATATTCCAGTACTAGAGGAAGGAAAAAATGCCAAGGAAATGGGAACGAGAGGCATTGTGTCCAATTTACAAGAAGGAGGATAGAACATCATGTAAGAACTATAGAGATATAGCGTTGCTGGAAGTGGTGCACAAAATACTAGTGACAGCAATCAAGAACAGGAAAAGGGATATCTCGGAGGATCTAGTAGGAGGGTACTAATGTGGTTTTAGGAGTTACAGATCAACAGTAGACCAGATAATGTTACTAAAGCACCTGCAGAAAAGACACCACCGACAAGGTTTAAACATGAACGTGCTCTTTACAGATTTCCAACGGGCCTACGACTCCATTGATAGAAAGAAACTACTAAAAGCAATGGGATATCTGGGGGTTAATAGAAAACTAATAGCTCTAACAAAAATTATTATAGAAAATACAGTCAGTTTCGTTAAAATCAATGGCCAACATTCAAAACCCCTCAAAGTAAGATCGGGCTTCTGATAAGGAGACCCGTTGTCTGCCTGCTTGTTTAATCTAGTATTGGAAACTTTACTGAGAAGTTAGTTTCACCGAACAGAACTAATATATGACAAAAAACACAATGTCTAGCTTTCGCCGATGATGTAACAATTATAACACGAGAATTGGGAGAAATAAAAAATGTAACTCGAAGATTAATGAGAAGGTTCGGGATCCGAGTAAATACAACTAAAATAAAATACATGAAAAGGAGAATTAAAAAAAAGAAATAGTTTATAGAACAATAATGAGACCAGCTGTAATATATTCCGCGGAGACCTGGACCTAATAGCAGAAAAGAATGTTCGAGATATGAGGGAGCTTAAGAGTGCTGAGAAGAATATACGGTGGTATCAAGGAGGAGAATCAGTTGAGAATTAGGACCAATAAAGAAATAATAACGGTATTTGGAGAACCCATAATCTCACAGATCACCAGGTCATGGCGAATAGCTTGGCTAGGACATACCAGAAAGCAGACTAACAAAACAAATTGTGAGCAGGGAGTTAGCAGGAAAGGTGAGGTATTAACGAAGAGGGGAAGATCGAGCAGAAAGTAGAATGGGCGTGGCACAGTGGAAAGAAGCCAAAGACCTTAAAGGACATGAACGCGGTCCAAACAAAAAATAAGATTTATACGTTTTACGAAAAAAGTTCTCTTAGAGAGGTTATGGTTCGAAAGTGGTTTGGTTGGTTCAGGAGTGAGGTTTTCACTTGGAAGGCCGGCATCGCTCTGGATGCTCTTCAAACAGTGATGTCGACGAAATAGAGGCCATAATAGCCGAAAATCTACGCACTACGGTCCATAAAATTACAGATAAGTTAAATATTAGCAAATCGACCAAAGTGTACTATCTGAAGAAAAATAGGTACGTCTGCCGATACAATGTGTGGGTCACTCCCGAACTTAGTAAGCGAAACCTGCTCACTAAGATGATGCTTCATCTTTGAAATAGATGATAACTGGTAACAAAACGTGGATTGTGTACAACAACGTGCAATAAAAAACTCATGGAGGGTGCCAGGTCAGTGGTTTTAAGTACGGTGAAAGACGGCGTTCATCCGAAGTAAATTATGCCTTGCATTTAGTGGGATTAAAAAGATCTATACACATTGAGCTTTTTCCACGCAATCAAATGATTTGTACTGCGTCGTGTTTCATCATAACATTGTACGACCACACGTTTCAATTAGAACTCAGTAAAAATTATTGAGGACATCCTCGGACTATCATCTATTCCGCTCCCTCTAAAATTATTTAAATAGAAAATCTTTTAAAACGGAAGACGAGGTGAAAAATAACCTGTTATTTTTGGCAATAGAAATTCTAATTATTGACATAAAGTCATTATCGATCTACCACTACGTTGGCAAAAACAATATAAATATTAGCGTTTCTCTGCATATTAAAACAATTCCTACCAACTTTCTGGACAACTCAATATTTTCCTCTGAAGCAAAGTTTTATAGAGACGTTCACAACTTTCCGGATAATCAGTTTGAATACTTAACAAACTTTTGGTGCAGAATCATCATGCTCTTTTCATAAATTCAATTCTAATTTGAATTTAAAAAATTCAAACTGTTCTTAATTGAATACTTTTCGGTACTGCTACGAAAACCCGTTTGCTCATTAACTGAACGCACATAATCCATAAATACAATTCCCGAGGATATTTATTCGATACTAAACTAAAACGAGCAAAACGAGGATATTTATACTACACGCGGAGACTCCAAAGGCCGTTTTTAAAATACAAGTCATGCAACTGCGAGGTAGAAAGCCGAGACCTGTAGCTCATGCTCATTATAATAATAAAACCATTACGTCTTGGTAGAAAATATCAAAGAAAATACGTGAATAGTGGCGGAAAATCACCCTGGATTGATGAATGAAATATGTGAGCATAATGGACAGATAAAAATAAGCGATTTTATTGATTTTGTTTCTGAATTTATGTCTGAAGAGCAATTTCGAAAAAATGGTCAATAATGTCATTAAAAATTATGTCTCAAACTATTAATTATTAAATATTTGTCTTTCTACTGTCATAACGAAATCATGCAATAGAAATATTTAATCTTTGTTGACTGTTTTCTTTTCTTGTCCTACCCACTAGTTTTAGCAAACTTTTAAAAAAAATATGGACAATACCAATATATACTAATATGATCAAAAAGTTAGTTAACTTTTGTTTTAAAAATTCGCACCTTTTATGTATTGATACAACATTTGATTTTAAAGTTGGTATGAGTGTCCTTGATATCTGACAGAAGTTTCAGATCATTTTGCTTGTTAAGTTGTAAAATTGTAGGTTATTTTGTAATTGTTAAAAATTTCGTCAACGATTTTTCAAACAGGATATATTTATCGAACAAAGTATTTGCATTAAATTTAATCAAGAACACGAAAAATTTCTTATATTGATAAAATGTTCAAAAAGGGTGCAAAAGGCTATAGTGATGGTAGAGTAGCAGCTGAAGACGAACCTCGTTCAGAAGGACCTTTCATGTAAACCAATAAAGAAAATATTACCAAAATCAAGGATATTGTACTGAGTAATCGCCCATTTTTCGCCAAAAATCAACCAAACTCCATTTCATAAGCCCCATATTCACCAGATATGCGGCAAGTGACTTTTTCATGATCTTTCGATTGAAGAAACCACTTCCTTGTACGCCGAATTCAGTTCATAGAAACCTTTAGAAAGTTCGCAGACCGCCTTCAAAGAAATACCAGAAGTAGAAGCAAAAAAGTGTTTCGAAGTCTGCGAAAAAACGTTGGAATAAGAGTATTGAAGTAAAAGATGATTGCATCAAACGAGAAAACATAAATTTGCAGAATTGATAAATACATATTTTATCTTTTATTAAAAATAATTTAAAAAGTCACATTTTAATCATAGAAGTATCTAATTTAATAAAGATCCACAAAATTCCTCTGAAAAACATTCGCATGGGAACTATAGATATAATTAGTTAAAACAATCACTAATTAAATTAATAATTAACTATATTATATAGATTTTGTTTAAACAGCTTTTTAAAATTATTTTTGTGATTAATATATTGTGATGGTCATAGCAAAGACTAAGAGAATATTACAACACACATAATAAGAAATGATCGATGTGGTGGAATCAGCACGAGTAGGCTCCGCGCTTAGGCCACCTCGTTGACTAGTGAGGAAATGGTAAACAAATACCATGAACACCAAACTCGAAATGATTTACCACTAAACACCAAATCACTTTTTGAATACTTCTCGGCGCACGTTTCGCTAACCATGTTAGCATCATCAAGAGATGATTTAATCTCAGATTAAATGATTATCTTATCTGATTATGATTAAATGATTTATGATCATCTCATGATGCTCATGATGATGCTAACATGGTTAGCGAAACGTGCGTCGAGAAGTATTCAAAAAGTGATTTGGTGTTTAGTGGTAAATCTCTTCGAGTTTCGTGTTTCACACCGAAGGTTCTAATAGAAGAATTAAAATACCATGAACATTTGGAAGTAAGAAAGCTATCAAACGATGGACGTTGCGTTTGTTCACTGCTGACCAAAAACGAAATCAAGTTAAGATTGCATAGCGGTGTTTAGACATGTACAAGTGCAATCCTAAGGATGATGTGTAACTATTGAATGTTCTCTATGGAAGGCAAAGACGCTTTCGTGACCCGGAAGTTCTTTGCCACAGTTTTCTGGTATTAAATAAAAAAGGCATTATATTCATTGACTATTTATTTGGAAAAGGGAAAGACGATCACTGCATTATTTTTCAAATTTCGCGAAAAGTTGAAAACGTCGTCATTCGGCGAAGAAAAAAATACTGTCTCACCCTAATAATTTGTCCGCTGTTTTACTGTTGTCAGTTTACACTACAAATGCATGCCGCATCAACCCGGCCTTAGTTCCCTCCAATTTTTTTTTAAACGTTAAGAAATGACTGAATAAGAAAATGAATAAAGAAATACATTCACATCATAAGTAGAGATCATTTGACAAGTCGTCCTCTTTAGAAAGTATAAACAGTTAAAAAATGATATATTTTCGGTCAAAAAATTTACTTTACAAGTATTTTCCATCTTTAGTAGACTCTTATAGGCTCACCGCCTAGACAAGAGATTATATCCCCCCTTCCCGCGCGCAGTCCATAACGTGCAGATAGCATTTGTTTTCGTCCTAGCGTAAACATTGAATAATATTTTTGGCAATAAATACAATACAATATAGTATACAATTATCGTCTAATAAAGTTTGTATTTTCTATTTTTTATTATTTAAAAATGGTTTGTAGATGACAACAAACTAGTGAAACTGACAAAAATGTATTCGACGTCAAGAAAAAAAAGGCATTTGACACTATTTTTTTGTTTTCTAGCTATTGCAGAAATAAACGCCATGGTAACCTTAAAAGCAAATAAAGTAGTTATAGAAAACAGGCGAAAATATTTACGTGAATTCAAATGCAGCTGATAAAAGAGTATGCACAGGAGAAGAGCTACGATGATCACCAAAGTATCTTCCGAGGAAACTTATGTAACCACTTAGTAACCACTTAAAAATAACAAAAACTCATGTAACGATGGGGCATAAGTTCCAGAGTATACAGAGGAAGCTGCAAAATATGTTCTGCTACACAGAGGAGACAATCCAAAACACAACATGCTGCTTGTCTGATTAATATTTGCCAATACCGCACTACATTTCTTTGCAATGAATATTACCGTGATGAAGAAACTGATAATGAAGAAAACTAAACCTAATATAATGAATTAAATATATGCAGATAGTAATTTTTTGTTATTGTTTAATTGATCTCATTATCAAACTTGTTAATATTATAAATTTGATTTTATTATAGTTTACACAGCAATTTGATTTTATTATAGTTTACGGCAAGAGGTATGCTGCTAAAATGTTTCCTAATCCAAAGAGAACGTGTATACATATAACTAAACTTAAAATTGAGAGATAAATACAGATAAATAATAAAAACTCCTGTGTATTTTATAACTTGATCTCGTCAAAGTGTCATTTTGTAAATTATATTTTATTTTATATTTAAGCAAAATTTTTGTTACCAAATTATTTCCTAATATTTAATATCTACATTTCATTATAAATTCTGTTTATTTAATGCAAATACATTTTTGTCATGGAAAGTTTGAGATCCTGACATAGAATTAATAAAATATTTAATAATGAAATAAAAAATTAACATTAAACGCGGAAAATCCCTTCCGTTAAGTAGATTTAAAGGAAACCGAATATTGAAACAAATATATTTAAATTTTATTAAATGTAACATTTTCTGCGGGAAGTTCTAGGTATGGGTATAATAATAAATATAAAATCTGATCTTAAAAATATAATAACTTTGACTCATAATTACTACATGCCTATTTGCCATGCAATATTTAACATAACCTCTAATAATCTAAAAAACTTCTAAAAACTAATAACTCTAGTAACTTAAGCGCTAATATAAATCATCTATTTTTTAAAGTTTCTGTTTTTTACTTCTATTTTTATCTGTCGCGGGCGAATCTGTATCTTTAGTCTCTTAAGAAAACGCACTGAAACGCCTTTTTTCAGTTCAGTTGTCCTGACCGCTCCCGATCTAGCAAGTAATATTTAAAAAGTTGTTTCAGTTACCACATAATGTTCGCTGATGAGCTTTAGTTTGTTTACAAAATCACGGTATTAACACGTTTTCTTACGGTGTCGTAACAAATTCTAGTCGGTTGTGGCCGAGAGCGTGTCATCCCACCACGTTGCCACAACAATTTGTAGTCCAAGGATAATGTTAATTATTTATAGTTTCTTTCTCACACCCAGTTACAAATATAACATAAAATAATTGACGACGGCTTTCTAAAGTTTTATAAATTGTTTCGATAAAAAACTAGAAAATTTATGTACGAATTTAATCATACAATTTAAAAAATTCTTTAAAATTTTCGATTGAAAATTGGTAGCGGCAACAGCGCGAAGTGCATACGCCACCTTCAGGGGGCAACCCGCATTAAGGAAGCCATCTTTAATGAAATGCAGCATCTTTAATTATCCTAGATATAGAATAATTAAAGATGCTTTAAAGATTATATATATGTATATATATATATATATATATATATATATATATATATATATATATATATATATATATATATATATATATATATATATATATATATATATTTGTACACATATACGATTGTCAATTTAATATAATTTAATGAAATTATTTCTGTGAATATGTTAAGCGAGACTTTATAAATATTCTTTAAGGTCTTTAAAGGTTACTGATTACCGAATCTCAAAAGTATAACTAAAATTCATAGGCAGAGCTAATCAATAGTTCCATTGGAACAATTTCCTAATCAACAAGTCCGTTTGGCGGCATCTGTGGGACGTCAGCCTAATAGAATAATATTTTATCGATTTTACCAAGCAATCAATAAAGTGGCTCCAGGCGTCCAACGGCTCAATTTTATGTTCAAGCAGGCGCAGCTAATAACCCCTGCCAACAGATGGTAGTAGCGTCACATTTGGATAGAGTAAATGGGACATAAAGTAACATATTCTAGCAAGTACATAAATACGAATAAGAGAATATTTTTACACATAAATATTTTACGTGATTGGTATAAAAATATATACCGTGTGAGGATGAGGTGTGTGTGAGGATAGTGTGAAAAATCAAATTCTTTTCCGATAGATGGCGGTGGTCATTATACAGGTCATTATATTTATAAAGAGTAGCGTTTTTTCTATAATAATAAGGCTCCACGACTTTTAAGTCGATAAAATATTGACTTTTGTTTCGACTGTGTTCGAAAGTGGATAAGTTCGATATATTTGCAATAATAGAACAAAGCTAATTTTGTATGTTGATTAGCCACAACTTTTTGCGTGGAAAAACCCCAAAAAGAGTTGCAAAACGAAACTTAACATTTAATTATCACATATTATGGGTTAGCATTACGTGATTTACTGAGTTTTGATGTGGTTGAACCGGTACGAGTGACGCTCCAAGCTCAGGATGCCTCATTGATATGTATGTAGCATGTATGAGCATGTTGGTCTAATAGTGCGAAAGTTAAAGAGATTATTAAATATGTATAAGCGCGGAAAGATCATGGTCACAGTTTCCTGGGATTTGCAAGGCCTTATCTTCACTAATTATTTGAAAAGGGAAAGGCGTTGACACAAGAATGTCATGCTTCATTATTGATCAAATTCCAGGATGAGCTGATAAAAAAAATCCCTTGTTTGGCGAAGATAAAAGTGGTGCTTCACCTCGGCGATACAGCCGCCCATTCATCCGCCGTTGGTAGAGCAAAATTGGTAAAGTTATGCTCTTTATTGATAATATATCTACCGAATTCTCCCAATTTAGGCCCCTCCGACTTGTTTCTCTTTACAAACATAAAGAAATGGTTGAGCGGAGGCATCAAATTAAAAGATCATCTAAAGGGACGAAAAAAGTCGTATTTTTTGTAAGGCTTACAAAAGTAAGGCGAAAAACTTTATAAACTTTATAATATATATATATATATATATATATATATATATATATATATATATATATATATATATATATATTATTTATTTACTTATATATTACTTTTTTTTCATAAGATTCGCTGGTGCCTCCTTAAAAAACTGAATAGTTATAATTTAAATAAAATATTTTTTAGATAGAATAGTTATAATCTAATCTATAATCGATGCCAACAGTGAAACATTAAATAAAGCTATTTGCTCTGCTAAACAGCAAATAGAATTAATATTTCTATGCCAAAACAATTAAAATTATCTTTAATAAACATATCTGAGTATTATATACGAACAAATATTTGCAAATGGATTAAATTATTTACGTGTTCCACAACTGCTTTTATTGTGCCATCGCATATTTTTCTTTCAAGGTTAGATTCATACCAAATATTGACCAGAAAAAGATCAATTCCAATTTGATAAGAAGAAAGATTATTCTTATAGGCAGCCCTTTCCTTTGAAAAACATAGCTATATCGTACAGCCAATCTGCGGAATATCTGAGCTTGAGAGGATAGTTTAGTCGCTAATTGTTCAAGTCCCTCTTGGCTGAATTTTTGGTGTTTTCCCAGATGTTGTCAATCAGAAGTAATAAAATCTTCAATTCAAAACCTTTTGTAGTTTTTGAAACAAATAGAAAAAATCTTTTTCTTTTTTGGATTGTAATTTTTTTGAAATTGTAATGAGAAAAGAATGTTATTATTAGATATAGATAGTGATATTTATCGAAATATATTCTGTTCACCATTATTTCTAGGCTATGTTGCTTGCTTAGGCACACTTACAATCCATAAAAACATTAAAAAATACTTAAATATGTAATTGAGTTATTAAGGATGAAACATAAAAAACGTCACATTATTTTGTACACATTTTTTGGATTGTACATTCTTAATAATATTGACATAAAGAATAACAATTTTAAATACATGATAAAAATGTGTTTTTGTTTTTGAATATTTGACATAAATACAGTCACTAACTTATCATATCAACTATTAGTAACAATATTGTTATCAAAATAGATAAATGTCATTCATACACATCGAAATACGTAAAACGCTCAAAATTTCGTTATCTCGTTTAGATATTGTTAATAGACTTATCAATTCTTCTATTGAACCATTTGGTGTGAAACACTAAACTCAAACAGGCTAGTGACTAAACACTAGATCACTTATTTTTTAACTTCTTGAGACGCATTTCGCTAACTTTGTTAGCAACATGGCTAGTGACCATGTTAGCAATCATGTTATGCTAACATGGTTAGCGAAACGCATGTCGAGAAGTTAAAAAAGTGATTTGGCGTTTAGTAGTAAACCTCTCCCAGCTTAGTACAATCGACTTCGTTTAAAAGTAAAACAAAGCTTTAGGGATAGAGGCGCATTAGAGGGATTATTCCTTCTAAGATTTTATACTCTTACGTAGAAACATTCACAAGAATTTTAGAAAAAGTCCTTACCTAGTACGGAAATCGAAACCGCTCGACGCTAAGTATCGTATCGTCGGACTGACGCCTTAGACACTACGGCTAACGTGGCTCCATACTTCATTTAAAGATATCTCGTCTCAGGTTACTTGTATCTCATGTTTTCTAGTGATTTCAGTGTTGTGTGGAGGATTGGACAAATTCCGGTATGCGATTGATAATGTTCTGCAGGTGCTTAACTGGTGAAATAAATGAAGATCTTTGATACTAGGGTAAAAGAGACTGAACACGGTATCCTTTACGCCAGGTAAGTACGGTAAAACAGACTACAAAAATCGCTAAGAAATTAACGTTACCATTCCTATATCTGCCAATATAATTGGATTATGGGAGTGGGATTATTGGTAACGACCAGGCCTAAGACAACGATACTGTAGTTAATTGCAAGACCGGACTTGTTTTGAAATATCTATAACGCTAAAATGTTTATTAACGCCAAAATTATTTTTTGTGAGTGCATTGGATTATTTCGTTTTCTTTTTTGTTGTATGGTAAAAAAAGTAACAGTACAAAGTAAACACAATGATACAGCTAAAGTAAGTATTAATTGATTTGACGCCTATGACTAATCACACTGATAAATAGTGACCTTGCTCGAGCTTGGGTAAAAATACGCTCCCTAGTCACGACAATCCGAGGGTCGGTAAGGTCCGAGGCCTCTGTTCTGACAGGTCTTAGTTCTTGGTGACTGGCCAGTGGTAGCTTTTCTACAAAAATAAATATTACGCATAATACCGAGGTTTAATAAACCGTGAACAATGCAGACTGGGGTTAATCGACAGCTTATGGCCGTGATACGGAACCAGCGTTAAACTGTCCACTGACGCTCTCCAACTGAAATTAACCAACTAATCTCCTCAACTTTTAACAAATTCCTGACCATTATGAAAACCAATATATCCATTCTATTTTGAATCCTAAAAAGAAAAGTGGCAGCATGCCTCCAACCATTAGCGTCGGTGCTCAACTATGAGAGGTAACATAAAATGGGTCCGATGTGAAAAAGCCCAAGGAACATTTTTCAATAATGGTCATGGTCACAATACGGGGTGTGTGCTCTTTTTGCGACCCACTTCTATAGAAGTGATGGTCCACTACTATACCCTAGACACCTCTAGGTTACAAGCATCCCAAACTAGTAAAGCACAGTTTGCTACAGTGAACTTGACTTGACGGTTACTAATTAACGTTGATTAGAAAGCTAATGTAACTCGAGTACCATGGGGAATGGAAGCCCCATTAACTTAGCTAGTACTACTTCTTTGGCGTATACCTCATGGAGGTTATGGCTTCATCGTGAGTTAGATATTCGTCTATGAAGACCACATCTGAAGTCGAAAGACATATGGGCATGCCTGGCCAAATTTATCATCCATGTTCTGTAAAATATTGACAAGAAGTTACCAGTACCTTAATAGTATAAATGAGCAGGAAATTGTACGGAATTACCATTGAGACTCTTCCATCCCCATTACTTACAATCCTTCTCAAAGTAACCTGAGTAAAAATGTTTACTTTTCCTACTTTAGACATAGTAATTTATCGAGATAAACTAGAAGAAATTCACAAAAGCACTACACACAATTCGAATATTGGGTAAAAATATTTTACTCTTCACTTGATAAAGCAGCCATTAAAAACATCTTAGTATTCTGAAATATACTTGGTCTCTACATTTTTTATAGATAATTTACCAGATAATCATGCCTTTATGTCTTTTAAACTAATAAATAGGCGATATAGTTTTATTGTTAGGTCGGAAAAATTACCAACAACATTATTTATGTAATAGGATTGAAGTAAATATCCGATTAGTATTAAGGCTTTCCTTGTATTCCCACTAACAACTATTGGATTGTAAAGACTAGGGGTTAACCAGTGCCTGCTAGGAACTAACGTTTAATATAGGTTAATTAAAAGGGATTGCAGATCGATATTAGGTCGTTGTTACTAGTTCCCTGTAGCACTTCATCAACATCTTGAATAAATAAAGATTTATAGATGATGAAATGATAACATTTAAATAAAATTTAAAAATTTTAAAATAAATTTTCCTCTGAATATCTATATAAAAGGCATTTTATTTCATTCACAATAACGTCTTATCTTTTCTTAAGCCTTGTAACGATATATCCAACGAGTATTAAAACCTCGATGAAGGTTCATAGAGATAGATTGATAAAGGTGCGGGTAGTTAAATCGGGTAGGATGTGTACTTCGCCTTCCGGCAACCTCGCGCCCAGATATTGCGTGAGCCTAAGCATTACTTAAAAATCCTTTAGGGCTGAGAGAAAACCCTTTGGGATATTACGAGAACAAAATAAACAAAATCCTATAAATAATGTATATAAAAAGAACAGTCTAAAGTAAAAATAAAAATATCCGAATTATAATGTAATTTTGGTATTGTGTGTATGTATTAATATTATGTAGTAAATATTATGTTTTATTTTTATTGTACTTGCTATCTTCCGTGTTATCATTAGTATTTGCACTGTTTGGCCGTTCCGAACGTTCATCGATGAACAATGTGGTACGACCACGTTTAAAGCTGCCCAAAATTTCATGGTTGCAAATGATGGTGCAGGGTCCCCGTAACCAGCATCCATCTCGGCTTTAATTTGCGTAGGAGTATTGCCGTTCAAATGCAACAATTTAATGACGATTCGACATTCGATTTTTTCCATCTTTACAAAAACACCAACATCGACTGACAAATGACTGTTAAACAACAATTGAGCATCTAATATGGCTGAAAGTATTTATCAGCACGTAAAATTCTAATTCGTTTTCCTTGTTTGCTGGGGCTTTCATTTGGCATTTTCTTGATGTATCTACCCATCCTTTTGGTGGCGTTTCATGTGTATCGAACCATGTTTCATCAAGGTAGATAATGTGGCGATTTTTATCTTTTTATAGAGTTTAAGTAGTCAAATCGCCATCGTCGCAATCTTTGTGATTCCATTAATATTTGTCTTTTATTAATGGTCCGATATGCAAAACTCATTTGAGATAATATTCAGCCATATTAGATGCTGAGTTGTTGTTTAACAGTCATTTATCAGTCAGTTGAGCATCTAATATGGCTGAAATTTTCAAGGTTATGTTCTAACGCATGCGCAATTATATTACCACAATATTTTTGAGGAGTAAAGCAATCTTCAAGTTGAGGAATTTTTTGCTAAAAACTTTTTCATATTACACGTTTTTTTTGCTAATATAATGGCGAACTGCGTCAACTTTCATGTTCCCTCCCTTTTTCGAAAAATACTATTAGGATTTTTTTAGAGAAAAACTAACAACGGATTCTTGACCAGTACCACCTTAAACCAAACAGTACCGATTTTTAAAGTTCTAAATTACTGGGTGTCCCAGATATTTGTGATATTTATATTATAATTTTTCTGATAATTACATGTACGTTCTGTTATTAAAACTATATATGCCATGGAAATCAAAAATTGTAAACTAATTAATAAATGTCACTTTGACTAATTGATTTGTGTTATAGTGATTTCAAACGGCAATAATAATTTATTCTTTAGAAGAAAAAGTAGAAATTATAAGATTAGGCGATGGCATGCAAAATTTTCGTGAAACAGCAAAAGAATTCAATAGAAGACATCCAGAACGGAACATCAATCATATTACAGTTTCTTGCATAAACCAATATTTTGATCAACACGGAACTAACTTAATAAACTTCCTAATCCGTACCGTTCTCGTGAATTTCGAGCAGTTTAATTAGTTCTTGATTATTTTAATGAGAATCCACACTCAAGCGCTAGGGACGCTAGTAGAATATTAAATATCCTGAAAAGCACTATCTGGTTATGCTTGAACAAAAATAACAGGAAAACTTTTAAACCAAAATTTCTTCAAACACTTGAAGATGGTGACACTGAAAGAAGAATGAAATACTGTTTATGGTTACAAGGCATGTACATACAAGATCCTACATTTCTAAAAAATATTTTATCCACAGATGAAGCGCCATTTACGATAAATGGTATCGTATCATCACAAAATATTAGATTATTGACTCAAGATAACCCACATTGGGTGATACAATGTTATATACAATATTCTATTAAGGTGAACGTTTGGTGCGGCATTTTAAATGACTTTATTGTTGGACCATATTTTTTTTATGGAAATTTGAATGCAGCTAGATTTCTTAGATTTTTACAAAATGAGTTTGATGATGAAATGCAAATAACTGTAATTAATTGGCCGCCGAGATCCCCGGACTTCACGACACTTGATTTTTTCTTTGGGGAACAAATAAAAATATGGTTTATGTTTTGAGATTTCAAACTTTGTAATCGTATTAGGCATGCTTACCGCAGCATTACGAAACATCAATTGAGAAAAGTGTGAACAATACCTGACAACGTATTGAAAAGTGCTTGATAAAAAAATGGCGGAATGATAAAAATGTCTAGTATTTAAGTTTTATAATGCCAATTTAGATCGCCGTGTAAATAAAGGAAGTTTTTGTTAAAAATTAGTCTGTGGACTATATATATGCTTTATATTTTTTTTCTCTTAAATTTATCTATGATATAACAGCAAGTATTACTTCGTTTAGTTGCTATAGAGTTCAGTGGCAAATAAAAAAAAAATACATGTAAAATTTAACGCTAATCAAAGAAGACCTGGTAGCAAAAGAAAATAAGACAATTAGAAAATCTCAATAAGACAACAGAAAAGGAAAACACAGAAATTGAAAGGTAAGCGCCACGAAAAGAAGACTAAGCTACAGAAGGAGGGCTCCGAAAGAGCAAAGAGACAAGTTCTCCGGAAATGGATGGATGATGCAGAAGACGCAGGAAAAATCGAGTTATGGTACGTATATACTTATACACTTATACATGTTGTCTGCGTGCTCACGTGAACTGCACTGGGTGGGACTTAGCCAAATGTTATGTCTGCGATAAGTGCTAATTTTGTTTGACTTTGATTACCAACAAGGTAACCACCATTGCCCCCACGGTGCAATTGAAGTCAAATATGTTTTTTTAACTGTCATTATTTCCAAAGTGATTAGAATTATTGTATTTAGAAATAAGCTTTTATTTACATTTTCGCTTAAGTGACTCTCATTATCCTCTTTTGCCCTAATAGAAATTATCAAGGCCTTATATAATAATAACAAGAATAAAGTAAGAACGTATAACGATGAATCCTCAGACTTTGTGATAGGGATAGGTCTAAGACAGGGCTGCGTACTTAGTTCATTGGTATTTTTAATAGTTATTGACGATATTGTAAATAATAACAAAGCAAAATGAAAGAACACAAAAATAGGTTTTAGGACAAGGTTTGAGAAAAATAGGTTTTAAAACAGCGAGAACAGAAGAATGACTGTTCGCTGATGATATTGTCCTAATGGTAGATTCTGAAGAGAAAATACAAAAATTAATATATAACGAAGATTTAAAATAAGTAAACATAGAAATAAATATTAATAAAAGCAAAACCATGGTAATTGCAGGCCCAAAAATATAATATAAAATTTTACTCGATGGGAAGGTAATGGAACAAGTCAAAAACTATAACTAAAAGAACATTTCTAGAAAAAAAGAGATACCAAAGAAGGTAAAAGCATAGGTGTGTCGGAGAGTAGCAAGGCCATCAATGATATACGGCAACAAATCTCTGAGATGAGAAGAACAAGGCCGATAAGGGACAGAAAAATAAGGAATTCACTGGAATGAGGCTAGAAAAATAGTACTGGACAGAAACTTATGGAAAAATCAAAATTCATGAAATACCACTAAGCTAAAACTATCATTCTTATACCTAACGGTATAAGGAACTTTTAGATTAAATAACAAATAAATAAAACTTGTAAATAATCATTGTACCTCAATTTAAATTTCTCTCACCCCCCTCCCTCACACTCTTATGGAACAACCATTTATACACATATATACTGCAAAAATATTATGAAAATAATGAAGCAATCAAGACAATTTATTGCAGTGGCTATTATGTAAACACATGAACAAAAAATAAGTATAATTGAATAATTTTTAATCGGCTAAAAACAATTTTTTATTACAGAAGTTGTGTTCACATGTTTTGAAGTTTTAGAAATGAATAACACCCTGTTTAAAAAAAAAACAAATCCTTGTTTGGGTTATCCCTTAGGCATGTTTGATGAGGGTGCAGAGTGTACATTAATTAAATTATGAAGTTCAAAATTGTTTTGTTAGTGGACTGATTTGTTTTTGTATTTGCTTTTATTGTTTATTAATTTTTAACAGAGTCTTATGTAGAATGTTATTAATTTTATATACATTCAGTAAAATAGAATCCGAAATTTGTCATTCAAAAGTCCCGCGATAGATTTATTTATTTATTTTCTGTAAAACCTGCTGATAAGGAAACACCTCTAATAGGCGGACAACTGCATTGAGCAGACAGTTGGTCCCGACGTGGTCATATTAATTTCTTATTCATTCATACGTCTCATGGTTGGACACTCCCTTGGACGGACCCAGTCCGATCAACAAAACTTCAACGCGGCAACGCACGCACAAGCAGAGAAGATACAAAGAAGCGAACTTTCGAACGAAAGGTTTACTATACTGTTTTGTAAAAGCCTCAAGTAATAGGAAAAACCGCAAAACGAAGGGCTTTAAAACACATCAATCTGAACGATTTACCTGCTACTTGGAGATGGAAAAGAAAAATATGGATAACTGGGGAACTAATGACAGAGCAGTTGGTAAAATTTGATCGAAAGTTGAAACGTGAAAAACGAAAAATTTTATTATTTATAGAACAACGTGTTCACGACCAAGAGACATAAAATTAGAAAATATTGATTGGATTTTATTACCTCCCTTGCAGGCTTATGAGCCAACTCTAGGCCAGGACATTGTTAAAAGTTTTAAAGCTTTTCATAGAAGATTTATTGTCAAAAAACTTGTATTAGGTAGTAATACTTTTGAATCAGCTCAAGAACTCTCAAAGAAAATAAACGTAGAATTTATCTTATTAAAAATGCATGGGACCTAATATCAAAAAATACAATTCAAAAGAGCTTTAGTAACTCTAAAAATGCAACAAAAAAGCAGACGATCTCCCATTGTTATTTTTGACTCGAATATGGAAAACTAATGATGATTTCGGCATCAGAATAAATGCAGTATCAGGAACATTTTCACTGTAGAAAGTGGTGACTCGGTATGTCTGGAGGTTCCCCTGCATGAAACAGTGTAGTGTATGATGGAACAGATTATGAGCACACACAGGAAGAAGAAAGTGTGTGTGTATATATGTATATATATATATATATATATATATATATATATATATATATATATATATATATATATGTATGGCACTATATAACAGGCAATAAATGTGCCAGCTTTGGATTTGATTTCAAAGTTGGATCTTCATTTCTAAGATATTTTAATTGTCAAGGGAACTCGACAAACAACCCTGCTAGAATATGTTAACCATTAGTCAATACATATATAACAATTTTTATATGTATGTCACAATTTTTCTTCCGGGTGTCAATCCGTTCGTTTGAAAAATTTTCACATTCTTGACAAAAAAAATCCTATATATATACAGTGCGTCAATTAAGTATCAGTACTGGTCCGGGAAAATGTGATTAAAACGAAATATCTGCCATTTTTTATAAATTATTATTGGAATTATTCCCCTCTCGCTTCGATACATTTGTTATGTATCGATTTGAATCACCATACATTTGTTATGTTATAGTGATTCAAATGTTTGCTCTAGCTCATTTTGTGAAATATCTTCCAAAGCACGCGTCGAAGCTGTTTGGATGGTTCGAATGTCTTAAAAAAACACTTTTTCAACTTTGGAAACAAGGAGAAGTCACAAGGGGCTAAATCTGGTGAATACAGTGGTTGGTTGATCACTCAGACTTGGTTTCGGGCCAAAAATTGACGTACAATTAATGATGTGTAATTTGGCGTATTATCGTGCAACAAACTCCAGCTGTCGTGTTCCTCAATCGACGTGCTTGGAACAAACTTTGCATACACTTTTGTTTTACTCAAATCCTTGTGAAGAATGAGTCGAATCGTTTCTTTGTCGATATTCAAAGCCTCTTCTATCATTTTTAATAAAGCGCGGTCATTTGCTACAAAACCGCGAACTTTTACATCCAAAAAATGTTGATGTCACAGAAAACCATTTGTTTTGTTTAAAAAATCGTTGCTGTATACTTACTGCTTCAGCAGGAATGTTTCCGACACAGTTGTACCAAGTTTTGTGATAAATTTAATAACAGCTCTTTGTTCCATGATTTTATTTCTACATCAAAGTTTTTTGCTTGTAAACATACATCATAAAATCAAGAAATGTCAACCGATCGTGCTAAAGTAGGTTTCGTTAGGTCCAGGACTGTTCAAGCTTTGAAACCACACCGCTAGTCAATATATCAAGGTATCTTAAGTATTGATAGTTAATGGATGCACTATATATATATATATATATATATATATATATATATATATATATATATATATATATATATATATATATATATACATATATATATACATATATATATACATATATATATATATATATATATATATATATATATATATATATATATATATATATATATATATATATATATATATATATATATATATATATTTTATTACATATATTCTCTTAACCGTTTATTATTATTATTATTATTTTCTTATTTATTGTGTTTTTCGGTCAGTAATTAATTTTTAATTTTTAATTTTTTTATTAACGTTTCGGTTCAAATAAAGAACCATCCTCAGAATAATTGTACAATACATATAACTGTATAGAACAATATATATAAAAAACACAAACTTACATTTAAAAACATAGCAATATTTAAATAAACAATTAATTTTTAAATTTTTGTAAATAATATGTGCTAATTTAAAATAAAAAAATTTAAATGACATGTTTGACTTAGACATAATTAACAATTCATTCACCTTTAAATTTTTGTTTTTTATTATAATCTAATTGTTTGAACCGACACGTTAATACAAAAATTAAAAATTAAAAATTAATTACTGATCGAAAAACCCAATAAATAATATATATATATATATATATATATATATATATATATATATATATATATATATATATATATATATTTATTTATTTATTTATTTATTGTACGCTTTATGTCTCTTGGATGGACAACTCCGTTAAAACGACACTTTTTAACCCGTAAATGTCGGTCCAACAGAGGTTTTACTCTATTTATTAGTAGTTTGTGACACACGTAGATAAATTTGTTAAGCAAAGATTTTTATTTTATTTTGACTTGATAATCGCCATTCGAGCGGAAGAGTAATGATCTTAAATTAGAGATATCTTACCTGTTTGGTGACCTGAAACTACTTCTGTAAAACAGTCAACATAACCCCACCAAAAAAAATCCAAGGGCGTGAGATTGCAGGATCTTGGTGGCCAGTTGACATTACTATTTCGCCAAATAACGCGTCAATGAAATTTCCTTGGGTAGGAAATAAGTATATGTAATATATTTAGTAATTAATCGATTGTCAGGTGAGATGTATGACAAGTGGCAGCATCTTGTTTATATCCACGTTTATCAGTTCATACCAATGACATTCTAGACATTAAAAAAAACATTAATGAACATTTTTTTTAAATCTAATATTTTTTTGATGCTGTTGATATATGTTTCATACAGATAGAAATATGGATGCAAAAAACAAATTAGTAGAATATAAAATATAGTATATTTTGTACTTTTTATGTATATTTTAGATTTTCAATTTCCTCTTTAAAAAATATAAAGAAGATTATTGACATACCGATCATGTAAAAATACCCGAAATGAACTCAGCATGTTGCCTTATCGCTCAAAGAAATTGTATTAGCAATAAACTGCCAAACCAAAACAAATTTCACTTTAATATTCTACTGAGTATATCCGATATATATTTTTATTTATTTATTTATTTTAAAACAAATAAAACATTTTTAGTAATTTTCATGAGACATCATCTCCGGGATTATTCAGATTGATATTTGTAATTGTTGTTTGGGTCTAATTAATACAAATAATTTGAAAGCATAATATGGCCAGAATTCTTTAAAAAGACAAACATTTAAAAACGAATAAATTGTTGACATCTTTTAAGGAATGAAATATTTTAGTATTAATCTTAAAGCAATCATATTTTTTCTAAACGAACTGTCTTGTTAAACTAAAAAAAAAAATAAATATATAAAAAAATGGGTTTAATATGTCCTAATTATCGATACAAATATTGTTATAGTATTCTTGGCCTCTAGCCAATTAACAATAGTTCCCTACAGATATTTCGGTGAATTGGATCTAGGTTCGAATTACTATGTAGGAATTTGTGTCAATTATTGAACATTATAAACAAACTATGGTAGGGGTATATTTATCAGCTCCTAACTGCTAAATATATAATCATTACAATTATGGTTCAAATTCTAGTTTTAAATGCAGATACATCCAAACATACATACATACAAACTACTTTAAACATTTGGAAACACCTATTACTCTCAGATATACAAGGAGACACAAAAACGGGCTTTTTTTAACAATCCAATAAAACTAAGAGTGATGGAAGAAAAACATTTTATTCATACTAATTGAAACCTTAAAATTTGTTATTTCAGAACAATGGAATTTATCATTTTTTGAAAATTACGTCCTTTAGATGCCGTACGAATGCATGCTTGAAATCTGCTGTTGAGATTTCTCATTGACCGCTGCAACATCTCAGCTGGGATACTATAAATTTCATCCTGAATTCTCTGTTTTAACTCATCCGGAGTTCTTGGTCGAGTCGTGTACACCTTACTTTTGAGATAGTCCCACAAGAAAGAATTATAAACAGATAATTCCGGCAATCTAGGGGACCAGGGAACGTTACCGAATATTGAGATCACACGGTTACCGAACAATTCTATTGATTGCCGTGCAGTGTGTGATATTTCTCCATCCTGTTATACTCAGATTTCTTAAACGTGTGGAAAATTTTTCAGGTGTAACGAAAGATTGTAACATCTCCAGGTAACGATCCGCATTAATAGTTACTGTGATCCCCTGTTCAATTTAAAAAAAAATAAGGTGCGATGATTCCATGAAATGAAATAGCACACCATACTGTGACCTTACTAGCGTGTAATCATGAGCCTCATGAGCTTCATTAGGATTTGTGTCTGTCCAGTAATGGTAGTTTTGCTTATTCTCGTAACCTGTGAGATGAAAATGAGCCTCACCTGACATCCACAACTTGCTTAGAAATTCATCGTCATTGTTTAGGTTTATTATCATTTGTAACAATTTGAATTCTAATCGCAATTGGTAATCGTTTTCCTTCAGTTATTGCACTATCTGCAGCTTATATGGTTGAAATTCCAAATCTAAATGAAGAATTCTGCCTACACTCACCCGGGACATTTCAATCATATCTGCTTGCTTACTAACTGAACGCCGTGGGCTCCGTAAGATAGACGCGCGTACAACATCAATGTTCTGTGGAGTACGAGCACTTATTTGTGGACCTGTTAGTTTCGTTTTTAAGGCAGATCCAGTCTCTTTAAAGTTATTAATTCCAGATTTTATCGCGTATTTTGATGGGACGGCACCGTGAAATTTAAAAAATGTCGGAACTCCCTCTGCGCAGTTTCTAAACTATCACTGTTTTTATAAAACATTTTTATGGCTAACGCATGCTGGCAGCACGTTCTACTGATCCATGGTTACTAAAATGGCAAAGTGTTTACTTACTCAAGATCACTGTCCCCCAGTGCTGCCACCTGCTTATAACTGCCACTACGCATTTCAAAAATTCCCGTTATTCTGTGTCATCCTGCATAAGGATATATTTAAACTGTTGTTTGTAAGCTTATAACCTATGTTAATGTACAAATTCATAATAAAATATATTCTAATTAACTGTTTCTCCAAAAAAGACAAAGATAACAATATATAGTTTAATCATTTAAAGCAGAATAAATATGTAAATTATATGTGCAATAATTATTATATATATATATATATATCTAAAGGGTAACTTGAATGGAACACATAGAGTAACTAGTCAGATACTTTTCCGATAGATGACCTTGCGATCGCAAAGGTGAATGCATTTCGGAAAGGTACTTTATTTTCTAGTAACGGTTCATGAAATTAAAGCCGAAATGACATTTTTATGAGGCATATTTTTTTTATTAACAACCGAAAAAAAAGTATTATGGGAATATTATCTGCCTATTTACACTTTATGGTTTA
This sequence comes from Cosmopolites sordidus, assembly GCA_031761425.1. Lineage (NCBI taxonomy): Eukaryota > Metazoa > Arthropoda > Insecta > Coleoptera > Curculionidae > Cosmopolites > Cosmopolites sordidus. The sequence continues at coordinate 1,029,959 of JARFXV010000944.1, read as the reverse complement.
TATCTGGTTTGCTCATTTTCGATGTTGCTGAACGAGCACGAGTCACGTTCAGCATTTAGAAAGCCCCTTTAAAGTCACTATTGAGGAAACGATTAACAAAGTCTGTTCCAGAGTTATTTATAACTTTACGTTTTCAAAATATATTCTTTCAACATCAGAACGGTTGCCGTTTTTGCCTTGAGCCTTGAGTAGATCAATGTATCTATCTATGCATTTACCGTCGACTATTTTCTGAATGCACACGTCCTGTATAACATTCCAGCCGATAACGTGTCCGAAAAAGGTAAGTGTATGTTGCTGAATAGTCGCGAGAAGTTGTTTTGAAGGTTTAGACATTGTTCCTTTAGAAATGATGTATTGGTTCGGTATGCTACTCAAAGAATTTGTTGTAGCATGATATTACAAATACATCAATCAATCTGCGGCAATTGACTTTTAGAATTGTTCAGAATGTTTTAGACCCATACGTATTGATGATACATTCCAGATGTATTCTTATTGTTTTCTAAAAAAAAATTTTTTTTTTAGAAAAAAAAAAGTTAAGCAACAAAATTACATAACATATTAGACTGAGAATGGCCCCTTGTTTCCACCTCCATCTCTTAAAATAATTAAGAACTATTCATGACCACACCTGTATAATTGTATTTCGTAGAGGCATTCATCATACAGTGTATGAATACTAAATCGCGCGGTCATGACCTCTCCGCTGCCATTCGGGTCCAATATAATACACGATGTTATCAGTCATGTTTTTTGATGTTTTTCGTGGACCTTTATAATCAAGCAGTATCCACCCCATAATTACTTTGGCCCATCTGTTGTCACATTGTCTCGGTATATCGCCTGCCAACTTCCATTTCAATCCATTTCTCTAATCCAACTCTTCCAATGATATTACATCATTATAACTAACCTAGGAGGGAAGAGCTATTCAAATAATTGGACGGCAAGGTCTCCGATATTTCCTGAAAGACCTTATACGATTAAGGTAAGGCAAATACTTTGCTAGAAAGAAGTGAGTTAATCGCTACAACTTGTTTTTAAATTTGATGAAAAATTAAAGCGAAATAAACATCAGTTTTTTTTATAAAAAAGCTTTATCGATGACACACAATTGAACCGTAACAATGACCGCTGGCTTGCTCACACCTCAAATGCTGGTGCTAATCCTGGTTATCAGATAACGTGTGCACGTTTTGGTTCTAAGAATTCTAGTTTATTTATTCTTCTCTGACAACTATGTAGGGAGTCCTGTTGAAAGGATCACTAATAATATGTGACATCCCAAAGTGACATCTTTGTAGATGGCCACCCGGGTAGTATTTGCAAATTTTGATGCAGAGGAGTTACCGAGGACATGCGGGACTTCAGGAAGAGAATTGTGGCAGTGATTTAGGTTGAAAAAGCAATTGCATTGAGCAAATAAACCCTAAATGGTCCTCTTTAAAAAAATTTGAAAGATTTTGTTGATAATTTTTCATTTTCGACCAATGAAATGTTATTTAAAAAACATGTTTGTTTTGTTCAGATATTGGTGACGCACACTGTACATTCCACAACTTAGTAAAATAATTTAACGACGTTCAAAATTAAGTTTATAGTTGATAACACTTATTTTAAACATTTATATTAAAATATAAGTACTTGGAAACTCTCCAAATTGTCAGTGATCGATATATAAAAAACAGTAATGCAGAAAGCCAATGATAACTATTGAAAAATTTAACGTTTGCCTTTAAGTATCGGGCAAAGAGTAATCTAAATAATGAGTTTCAAAAAAAGTATCAATCATATAGCATGCATAAAGGTAATGGCGATTACAAAATATTAATATAAATATATTTGCATTTTCTAATGCAATTTTATCACTTTTTTTTTATCACATTTTAGATGTAATCAATACGACTTCTGATGGGTTGATATAAATTTTGATATAATTGATTGATATAATGTGCGTCATTTTATTGCCAGCACGTTTTGAACTATTTTTATAAAACTGGGTATGTAACAGAATCTATTTAAATTCTTAAAAGCATTATATATATATATATATATGAATTATTTGATATATTACGAAGCAAAAACTGGATTGTTTATTTCGAAATATTGCGTAATTAAATTTTGAATAAGACTCACTTAACAACCGAATCAATATAACTATTGAAGCTGATAGTATGTTCAATATATCTAAGTTTATAAAGCGCAAAAAAAAATTTTTTTGAAGTGAAAACTTCTTTAGACGGTTAAGCGATTTTCGATTGGGGCAAAACGTATAGGTTCGCGTCGCCGACATACTAGTGACGTGTTGCGCCAGACTGGCGACACCAATTGTGTTTTAAATATGTTTTAATGTGTTTTAAATAATCATTATTTTAATTGTTTAGTTGTAGAATCAATGTGCAGTATAAGAGTGAGTAGTTAATATGCTAATATTTTTCCAATATTGATTCAATATCTGGGTTGAAAAATTTGATATTATTTAATTTTCTAATATTTAATTTCTGCAATACATCGTGCAATGAATATTTCATAGTGGCTTAGGAGTGATCTTACTAGCGTGGTAAAATAGATTTTTAGTTGTTCGGTAGTATTTTTTATCGCGGATTTTAAAATTAAAAATTCTGTAAAATTATATAATAAATTTAATTTCTCAAATTATTGTTAATTGGTTTAAATTTAAAAAAAAATATACGTGTTTTGTTATTTTTTTGCGAAATGATTATTTATAAACTTATATCATTCAATTTCACCATTAGAAGTAATATTATAATTAGTTTTTCTAAATGATTTTTTAGATTTTTTAGGATTTAGATCCTTGATCCCACGTGAATAAAAAATTATAAATTTTTAAATTATACATTTAAAGAATAATTAATTTAAAAATTTAAAAAAAAACAGTTATTTTAAAGTTTCAAGTTTTCACTTCTGTCGGCAGTCCCCATGACTGCCTACCTTTTTTTTTTAATAGTTTTCCAATAAGGGTGTCAGAACCTTGAAATGTAATAGCAGTAAAACTCTATGAAATCTAAATTTCACTCACAACCTGCTGTGTGCATAGTCTTTTCTGACAATATGCACTTCAGGCTTATTGGGTTTGTGCACAATCATAACTACAGGATTTGGACGGATGGAAATTCTCAAGTGATTCAGAAGTTACCTCTTTATCCTTGAAAGTCAGTGTTTGATTTTAGGGCTGAAGGAGTGATAGAATTTATTTTTGGAAGACGAAGATAGAACTCGTATTATTGTTACTGGTGTACGCTATCGGAATATGAGAATATTTTTGGTCTGAACTAATAAGTATATCTAAATTTATATGAGGCAGTATATTTTAGTTAAATATTTTATGTACATACTAAAACTAATCCATAAAGTAAATCAAAAACTAGAATAAATAAAACAAATGCTATTCCACATTTCTTTTCCTTCTTTACAATTCATTTGTTCAATATTGAATGTTATCGATTTTTTTTTGTCGAGTTATTTTCTTCATTATATCTTGCACCTTTTTGATCTTTCCTATGTGTTATTTATTTTTTGATGTCGTAGTATTATTTTTACTATAGCTCTTTCCATGGAGCGTTGTTTCTGCTAGTTTATTCGTACTTTTTTTTTTAAAATACCAATATCTGTTTCGTATACAACAATACTGGAAGCACACTATTATCACAGAGTTTGCTTTGCCGAAAGGTGATCACAGGGTTGTATTATGCTCCATTATTGCTTACATTTCACGAGAGCTGCAAATATACGCCCTTATTTGGTGAAGACAAAGTGCTGTTTCACCACGACAATATAACGGCGAAATTCGTCAATTTCTTATTCCGCATACATCATATTTTCGAAACTTAACTGCTCTGATTTCTGTCTCTTTCTAAACATAAATAAAATAAGCTGGCTGAAATAAACTGATATGAAATGAAGAGATAATCGAAGAAATCATAATATTTATAGCAGAAGTCGATGTTTTTTTGCAACATGTATTTTTTGCGAAATGTATCGAGCTAAACGTATATAACATTGGAAAATTAATTGATTTCCGATTAAATAAACAATATTTCATTTAAAAAGTATCTGACTTTTCAATCGGCCTTCGTACGTATTAAATAATTACACCGATATCATTCTGTACTGCATTACAAACTAACGGAAGTTTATTAATGAATTTGAGGTGTTTGATCTACATTGTTCGTATTATTTATTCCGCGAATAAATATGATCTATTAATTAATTTATCCCTGTTGAACCCTGGACAATAAAAATAATTAACATTTTATTAACCTTAGTTATGAATTTTAGGCAACAAAAGATTTTCTATTATGATTTGATGTAACAAAGTTATAAATATTTATATAACATTTTTCCCATGCACAAAATCGAAATTATTTTAGCTATTAGAGTAGATTAAATATTTAAGAAACATAATGGGAAATGCGTTTTGAAATAAATGTTCCGGGACTGTTCCCTGTAAACGGACTTGTTTAACCTATTCACGGTTTAGCTGTTCTTAGAATTGCGTATAAGGGCAGTTCTAAGAAGTTTCTGCGACGATTCCGGATAGATGATAAAACTTGTATTCATCAGTACACACCAGAAATGAAAGCACGTTCCAAAACGATTTTACGCCTCGAAGGTGCCCTTAAATAGACAAAGATGCTTAGATCAACCGAAAAGGTAATCGTTACTGTTTTCTGGGATTCGCAAGATATTACATTCGGCGATTATTTCGAGAAGGGACCGACGATGACAGATAGTAGTATACTACATTGTCGGTCAAATTACATGAATTGTTCATAAAGAAACCCAAAAAGACCAAAGAAACCAGAAAGTGTTGATTCATCACGGCAATGTAGCCGCCCATTCGCCCATCGTTACAACAGCAAAACTGGTCAACTTGTATCACGAATTGATGCCGTATTCCCATTATTCTCCGGATTTGGCCCCCTCCGATTTCTTTCTCTTTCCAAACACGAAGATGTAGTTAGATGGAAAGAAATGAACATGACATGCAAAGTTCGACAAATCGTGCCTTTTGAAAAGCATTGACATATGGAAAGTCGTTGGGCGAAGTGTGTCGAGCTAAAAGGAGTCAGCGTTGGATAATAAATCAATGTTCAATTAAAAAAGCAATATTTCATTTAAAAAGTATCTAATGTAGGTACAATGGTAGTACTCTACCCTTGTTCATAGTATATAAGTTCGATTATACCAGTAATATTTTACGCTGAATTAGAAAACAAGGAAGTATTTTAAGAAATATGGAATGTTTGACGTACATTTTCTAAGGAGAATTATGGAGATATAATTGTTAATTCGTCTGCGACATTCACCGACTAAATATGATATATCAATTAATTTAACTCCTTTAAACCCTGGATTACAGAAATAATAATAATTTAATTAATTGTAGTTAAAAATTCTTACCAACAAAAGCTTCTTCTATTAAGATTTGGCATAACAAAGTTGTGAATATTTGCATAAAATTTCTTTCCTTGCACAAAATCCAAATAATTTTAGCTATTAGAATAATTCAAATATTCGGGATATGTATTAGGAAATGTGTTTTGTAATTAATTTTCCGGTGCTCTATGTAAATTTGGTAGGGTTTATATAGATTCGAAATCATATTTATTGTACGTAAATTATGAAATTAATTACACATTCATAACATATTCACGTAACTTATTTAGTATATTGAGTATCTAATAGAAATTATAAACATCAATAGAGCCCTTTAAGAGATAATTGATTTTATAAGGCAATTTTTGTAGGAAAATATCCCCCTATATACTGATTAACACTTTTATGCATTTTTCAAATATTTTTTAGTTTCATTATTTTATATGATCATCAAATATAATGCATATACGGAGTGTAAGATATATCCAAAATGCAATCATATCCGCGGAAAACAATTAAATGTTCACGTTGCCTAATTAAATGTTCACCATTTGAGTCTATGCAAGCAGGGTACCATCTTAACCAAATCAAACCTATTTTCCCGAACACGTTGAAAAAGTCCTGGTATAATTATAATGTATTTGGCAGCAGCTCAAGTAAATAAGAAGCATATTGTAATATTCACGTACAGAATACAATTTTGATTTTAAATAGAATTTAAATACACACAATGACACACACTGAAATATTTTATCGCCAACACCCTTTCACCCAACAAATTTTGGCTGATGTATGGCGTGATACAAATTTTAACTACGGAACATGTGCTGTCTATATAATTTCGATCAACTACAGAGCCTAAATCGGAATTTTTTCCGCAGTATAGTTATTTGACTCCATCGTAGCTTCAAAACTGCTGTAAATATATCCTACAAAATCAACTGTAGGTGCGATGTATGAGGGTTGTAAGTAAAATAAGGTCTCCAGATTTTTTTCACAAATAAAATCACATTTATTTGCAATGAATTATACATCATTGGAAAGCCTGGACTTCTACTATTTTTCTACATAGCCTCCATTGCGAACGATGCATTTTGTTATGCGGTGTAGCATTTTTCGTATGGCCTTGTCATAGAATTCTCCCGCCGCACACACCTTGTGATAATGCAAATGTTCTGCCAACATCGTGTCAATAGTAGTTTTACTAATATCATGGATCAATTCGTACAGCTCCCGAATCGTCTCCCATCGATCTTCAAGCATGGCCATCTCCACTTTTACAATCGTTTTATCCGAAACCGATGGCCGTCCGGCATGCTGTTCATCATTTTTAAACTCTCTGCCCCATTTTCGCACGTTTTTGGTGTCCATACACTTCATATAATTGATGATGAATTTCTATAGGCGTAATGTCCCAGGCACATAAAAACGAATCACATAACGTAACTTACATCTGGCGGTAGCAGCGAGTGGAAGCTCCATCGAAAACGGCTGCCAAAGACTGAGCGTCGCAGACAGCTCGGAGTGGTGGGGATTTGTAGGCGGGAAACACACGCCAGTGACGCCAGATCTTGCGTTAAAACATTCCTCGCGACTCTAGCCCCTTGAAGACCTTACTTTACGGACAATTCGAAATTCGAAAAGCAACATTTGGCACTGCCTTCTTTTGACCATTCAATTGAAAACAAATGCTACAGAAGCTCATTTGTGTGGCTTTGGAAAAATAATGCTGTTCTGTACATTACTTGTATTACTTGTAAGAAGATGTTCCAGTAATTCCAAACTAGAAATTTTGACATATATGAGAACGTCCTAGATAACCAAAAAAAGTGGAGCATAAAAAATTGTAAACACGCCTGAAAAATAATTCTTGTCCTACAAGAGTTGTCTTGTCCCTAGAGTCTAGTCTAGAGCCCCTTGTCCTACTAGAACTCAGACAGGAACTCGGAGTAACACCTGAAGCTATTTCTAAATGTTTATACAAACCAGGAAACATTCGAAAGGAGGGCCGTTGGATTCCCGATGAACTCACAGCTGAGTATAAGAATAGGTGCTTTGAAGTTGTTTAATTATTCTTCAGAATGAGAAAAAGTTGCAGTTGATCATTATCAGCAGCAACTGATTGGTCTTAGTTGCGTTGTCGAGAATAAAGGCCTTATAATGGCAAAAGAAGAACGAAAGTCATTGTTTTTTCAGGACAACATATCAGTCGAAAATAGCTTCAATGATTTTGGCTCTTCAAAACCATCAAGATTTTTCGATACAGGATCCGTCAATTGACTAAACGGTGAAGAAGGTGTATGGAAAGTGAGAGAGATTAGTTCGACGATTAATTTTGTATCATTTTTTTCATAAATAAATGGCAATGGTAGTCAAACAAGGTCCAGAATTAAGTTGCAGACCATTGACATTGAATGGTAACCATGTTTATTGAAAAACGTGAAAAATATGACTGACAAACTCTAGGTGAAAGAATATATCGGCGTCTATCTTCCTCTTTCTCTCTCTAAACGAAAATAGCATACCAAAGTTTCATAATCTCTTATCTAGTAAATTTGACCTTCTTTTGGCACGATATCCTCCAATTGCGGTAAGTTACTGCTAACCTAATTTTGATTTGTTATGTCTTAGCATATGCACGGTAAATATTTCAGATATTATCTAGGAGGGGTAGATAACTTTCAGCGATAACTAAACTAGTCAAAGTTTAATGTGACATGTTTAAACGATGGTAGCGCCATTATCGCCAGTGGGAATCTAAACTACAGCGTTAAAAGATAAATTACTTCATGACTTTGACCTTTCGAAATTGAATAGAAATAGAACTTGTACACAAAATGATTAACCTAATTGACCGTGCAAAACGTTCTATTGACGCGCAAGGAAAATATTTTGAACAGAAATAATAATGTCTGCAAAAAAAATATTTGTGTTTTTTTTTAACAGTTCTGTTTTCCATGAGCCGTACCTTGTATATATATATATATATATATATATATATACTCACAGTGTGACATCGTCCGCTACCAGAAGTTTAGACAAACTAGAAAGATCGCCCTGTATTTCTCTTTAATATTTGGACTGAAGGAGTTGCAGTTAAAGCTCATCTAAGAATATTAGAAGTTTATGCTCAAACAACTTCATCAGAAAGAACATAGGAGCCTGCAGAGGGTGGTTTCAATGATCCAGAAGCTCTCATTTCAGTGTAGACAGTAAATAATGATTTGAATAACTGTAAGCCCTGAAGAGTGAAAATTTACCTAAAGGCATCAAACAATTGTCGGATGTGTCAAATATGGTCCTAAGGTTATAAACCTTTTTTAGTCATTGGGCAGAAAGAAAAATAAGGTTAAAAGAATTCTTGCTTGACGAACAGAAATGATGAGAAAAAATATTCTTACAGTCATAAGATACAGCTCTATATTTGCTGAGACCAGAAAAATTTGCTTTAATATATAGTTACTGCAACCAAATGAAACATGCTATACAAACATTAATATTAAACAATAGTCGTTTGCATTCAATCATGAGTTGACCTATAAAGAAAGTCTATTCATCAGTTTATTTTCCAAATTTAGCGCCATCGGATTAACATATCCTCTGATTGATACGTGTCAATAAGTATATTTTGCAAATCAATTTTTCTATTGGAACCTTCGGTGTGAAACTAAACTAGAAGACATTTACCACTAAACACCAAATCACTTTTTTAAACTTCTCGACGCACGTTTCGCTAACCATGTTGGCATCATCAGATTAAATAATTTCCTGGTGATGCTAACATGGTTAGCGAAACGTGCGTCGAGAAGTTCAAAAAAAGCGATTTGATGTTTAGTGGTAAATCTCTTCGAATTAAAAATTTTGCAAAATTTAAATATGCAGTATATCAGAAAAATTAATTCATTCTTTTGCCCCTCAATACACCAATTGAAAGAAGGATGGTGCAAATATCACAGAAACAGTTAGAAAATGTTTTAATAGGCATATTATGTCATTGTCTTGTTAAAATACATACATTTTTCAAAAATAAAAACAGATAAATGAAATTAAGTACTACAACTGCATTTCATTATTAAGTAGAAAATATTATACGTGATCAATTACTATAAATTTATTATAACATAAAAGCACGCATTGATAAACGAAGCTATAATGGATTATTTCATCAATAAATATTTAATTTTAATAAAACTATTTTTTTTCAGTTGGTTTCAATACTTTATTAACAATATTTTATTATTTCAATCACGAATGAACTTTTGCTATGAAATAAACAATAAAGGGTGGAAAAATTATAGAAAGCATGATTTGTTCTAATTCGGTATACCAGGAAAATGAACGGCACTCCAATAAAACTGACCGCAGAAACATATTTCAAAAAGTCAAGTTGCTGCTGACAAAAAATTTTCACCCACGATACCTCCCGCTAAAAAATGAAAGGGATGAAATCCAGGGGCGAGGGATGGCGATAATGTTGTCAAAATTCATGATACCGCCAGACAGCTCCATGTTAAGTAAATGTTTTGCTTACATGCGGTAATAATAATATACCAGATATGCAGCACGATTCGGGATTCAGGAGTGTAGCCGTCAGATTGGAAACAACCAGTGTATGTATCGTATATAATCATGCTGTAAATAATACAAGAACGCATTACCTGCTCCCACAAATTCCTCAGAACTAGTCTGTATTTATTCTAGATAGAGGAGCAAGCAATGTACCAGATATATTTTGTTGTTTAGATTAATGAAAAACATCTATTACGTTAAAGTAAAATCATCCTTGGATTCTATTTCGAAAAGTCATCAAGAGTTATCGACATAACGCAAATTCAATTGTAGCCTCCGAGGAGGAGATAATACAATTTTTCAAACGGATTGAAAAATTTAGCCAAGAAGGATGTTGCGTGAAGAGTAGAGTGAAATACTGGTTAATGATTGTTGACAGATTCAAAACTTTACGAAGAATTTTGACACATGTACCTGACATTCGCTATAAGAATTATGTTATATATTTGAGAGCATGCATAGCAAATAATACGGACTGTAAAAAGAGAATAGGGATGACTACATCTACACTGATAAGGCTCATAAAGATCTGGAAATACCACAGTATTTTCAAGCAAACTAAACTGAACTACCTATTGTTCATAAGATTATATTTCCCATCGGTATCTATAACTTCGAAATATAAAACGGACACAAAATGCCACTTGCTTTAGACGGATTGAAATATTTAAAAGTACATGCTTCGATGCATACTCCGAAGATACGGATACAAAAGTGGGAATTGCTTGGCTAAGGGAATTAAATACTTCTATGAACGTATAAACACGTCCTCTCCCGACAATTGAACCATGGAATTCGGAATTTTCGGTTACGTTATCTGGCGGGATGATGTAGAGAAAGTGTGCATTTATTAAAATGTCAGAAATGTCAACGTCATTCAAATAAGAGGAGGACTGGCAAATATATACATTGATCAACTTCAAAACCTCACCATTTTTTCACTTGCAGAAATAATGAAAGGGAGAGTAAACATGAGTCATGGGCAAATCGATGGCTTCCAACAGTGGCAATCGGTAGATAGAATCAGGGGGCCCAAAAACGGAATATGAGAAAAAAGTAAGAGGAAAATCATAATTCTTTAGATTGTTCGGATATAAGCTATTCTTCAACAATCGAGTTGATAAACAAATTGGTAATTAATACATAGTCTCTCTATTTTATAAACGAATTAGTGCCATTACACTAGGGCTACATGCAGGATCTCTGTATAACATATTAAATAATAAAAAAATGCATTTTTGTAGAATTAAAACGAATTGTTTCAGAAAGGTATGCATATAGCAGTGATGGCTGGAGGGTTTTTAAAGTGGGAGGGCGTAGAAGAAAATAGTGCTGCTGAAGAATTTTTTAACTTTCCCCTTCCTCCTTTTCACTTTTCGTGCTACTGAAACCCTATAGAGGAGGTGAACCAGGAAAATGGGTTAAAGGAAAGAAATTGAACGAAAATAAAATATGGTGTTTTGCTCTGAAAGATTGTTTACTGTGATAAATGCAGGAAGGGCGGTGCCCTCACGAGCCGCCACTGGCGTGTAAATGTCAACGCATTGATAATATATTAATATTGAACTGTTTGTCATATCCACATTCTGTGAGGCTTTCTAGGTATTATGTTAATTGCATATTGTTAAATGCATTGAGCCACGAACATGCATGTAAACTTACATTATATAAACGATTTCGCAATTTGTATAATCTATAGGGTGTAAGGGAAATAACTTTCGAAAATTTAATCTACCATTCTTAACATAATTTAAAATAAAAAATATTCCTAATAAGAAGTGTCAAAAACCAAAATTTTTCCGGGAAAAAATAATGGTATTAAAGGTATTAAATCACCAAACCAAAAATTGTATTCAGTACACGAATATAACGATAATCTTCTTAATTATGAAGAAGCAGCAACTAGATTAGAAATGTATCAGGACTTTTTCAACGTGACACTGTCGTATGACACACAATTCACAATTTTTGCAGCCATTTCCTGAAAGCTATGAGCGTAAGCTCTGCCATTTGGCTGGTAGAACTCCTCTTCAGTAGTAAAGAAAATATGTTCTCCTGTGTATATTTTCTTCTCTCGTTCAATCGTAAGCCTCTCAAGTAGTGCCTCTTATGTTACCTAGAGTTGTCGCATTGCTTCCGTTATATTATCGATAAGCTCCCACCCCTAGGTCAAGTTTAATAATTCATGACATGGTCCTTGGTGGTGCTGTACTAACCACCATACATCGTGCGTATTGTACCATCCAACTTTTTCTATTTATTTGCGTAGTATTTTTTGTAAACGAAAACTAAATAATATAAGCGACTTCAAATTCAGGCGTTGTGAGTTCAAGACTAAGGATTGGTACCTATGCGGGTTTAACAACTACCCCCGTATAAATAGGTGGTTTCTTACAAGACAATGAAAATTTATAAATATAGAAAACCTAATTTATTAGTTGTTGAAGTTGCTAACTAGCTTTCCGATCGTGGAGTATATACGTTGGAGTATATCGTTGGAGTATAATAACAAGTTTTGAATTAATTTTTCAATCCCCGAAATGTTTAAACCAAAGAACTAAAATTTTGTAAAGAATGTCAACAAATTCCGAAAAAGTCAATAATTATATATTATTATGATTAATCACATAAAATTACATTACAAAACAATGTAATGATATACATTTTATATTTAAATTAACGAAAACAAATGTATGCCCTCCGAACTGAAAAAAAAAACACTGTAATGAAACAATGAAACATTGTTCTGAATAGTTTAATTTCGATATTGAAATAGTATAAGGTACAATAATAATATGTAATAATAAATATTTTAAAAAGTAGGACATAACAATGAATTTAAATTTTAAATCTTAATAAAATGTTTAGAGGATATTCAATAGTTAATACGAAATAGTAATGTCCATAATAGTCTCCTAGAAAGTGTAAATGAGCATTTATCTAGATATCTCTGCCTGATGAAAATTAATGAAAGTTGTTACAGTACCATTGATTGTATGGAATTATATAATTAGCCCATAAATATCCTTTGGGCAAGGCAGTTCCTACAACGCGTAGCAACACAAACCATTCCCTCTGGATTAAAACTGGATATATATCCTTAATTGAGGATCTAAATAAAATTTAACCTGAATTACGTTTTCAAGTAGGCTAGCGGTCATCAGAAGCCATATATAAGATCTATTATTAAAGTTGACCTATAGCTATTCCTGTTATGCATACATACGATCTTCGAGTGTTATATAGCTAGACATAAAATCGCCAATTTCCATATTTCGGGATCTTAATTAATTCAAACTAAATATATACATATATATATATATATATATATATATATATATATATATATATATATATATATATATATATATAAATATATATATATATAAATATATATATATATATATATATATATATATATATATATATATATATATATATATATATATATATATATATATGACCATTGGTTAGTTGCTCGACTGGGAGGAAGCCCCACCCCATCCCTTACATTGGAGGGCACATGTTTCGTCTATTGGTGGTTAGATTCATCAGGGTACCGACATATGCTCTCTCGTCAAGAATAGAAAGACCATCTCCACAATCAAGCAACCCATATTTTCGTCGACTTCTCGTCGGATGGCTTATTCATTGTGTTATTTGACTTCTTTGGACTGCGTCTAATGAGACAACAACAACAACAGTCAGGAGTTATACGCTCCCGACCGTTGGGTTCCAAAATCTCATGTGGAACGCACAACAACCTGCGTCTCCGCCATATTGAGCATTGGTTGGACCAAACTACCCACACACTGTGCCTAGGTATAATGTCCAATTTGAACAGGATAGATCAACTAGGTTATTTACATCACTTGAATTTGTTGCTTGACATCAAGTGTATGTTGCTATTTAACAATGAATACAAATATTGACTCAAGAATTTGCCTTAAATTTTGTGGTCAAACTAAATTTCTTGTGCTAATTTACTGATAATGTAACAGAAGACCTACGTGTAATCCGCATATTAAAAACGCAGGTATATGAATGGTATAAAGCATTTAAAATGGATCAAAAAGTGGTACTCGATTTGCCTCGTTCTGGTCGACTTTCAACATCTACGATCAACGAACACATGACTAAAATCAAGAAGCAGGTACTCAAAAATAATCGTATGAGTCTTTGAGAGTTGGCTCAAGAGATGAACATATCCTATAATTTTGTTTATATCATTATAACTGATATTTTAGGCCAATATATGAGCTTGGGCAGTTTAAGCAATCGATTTTGTAAATTAAATTTGTTTGTTCCATTTTGGGTGTTTGTGGTTTTAATTTTGTAAATATTTGTTTTTTATGTTATAATAAAATTCGCATGCGTCTTTAATATGGTATTGTTTTACCTACTATGTTTGATCGAATGTTTGATTAATATTTTGATATTTCATATGTGGGAGATTCACTTGTACTTAAAATAGGTCGTAATGGAATATTTTCTTTGTGTAGTTTTGGTAATCCATCAACGTATGGTGGATAACCGTTGTAGTATATTAGTTTAATTTTGATTTTTTTGACAATATACTTTTTTTAACCCATTTTTTTAATATATTATTTATTGTAATTTGTACTTTGCTAGTAAGGTCATGTGTTTCTTTTCATAGGTTGCAGAATCTTTAAATATATTTATAATTTTTTGGTTATATTCTTCTTTTTCCATTACAACAATTTTATTGCTTTTGTCGGCTAATAGTATATATAATGACTAATGGCTAATGGTATATACAGTGACGAAAGATTTAGCTTCTTTTAAATAATAATTAAGAATGCTTTTTTTTTTGGTTGAGTTTATTAGTTTATTTTTCCAATTGCTAAGAATGTTTGCGATTTTATTTCTGATTGCTTCTTTTTCATTTATGTTTAGTTTTTCTATAATCCTTTCTATATTTGTTATTATTTGTTCAATTAAATATAATATATATATATATATATATATATATATATATATATATATATATATATATATTATATGTAAATGTACATGTCCCAATAGTGTGATGTTGGTTGATATTTTTGATAATGACTGGAGGTATTGAGAATGTTTAAGTATAAGGGTTGTACAACTAAATAGGCTGCATAATTTAAAATTAATGTTTGTTTATACAGGGTGTCTCACAAAACCGTGGCGCAATATAGTGTTGTTTTTTCTTATCGAACACCGTATATGTTCATCCATTCAATCCACGTTAATAGCAGATCAATCCGCATCAATAGCAGAATGCAAACATTCTGCTATTGATTCGAAACATATTTCGTGAGACATATCCCTTACCTAAATCCAATGGTTTTACCGATATCCAAATATCAAATATATCAAAATAGAGTCTGCAACTCCGATATTTTTTCAAAATGACGGATATCGGTAAAATTATTGGGTTTATGTATAGGACATGTTTCACGAGATATGTTTAGAATTAACGGCAGAATGCAAACATGGATGAACATATACAGTGTTCGATAAGAATAAACAAAACTATACCCCGTCACGGTTTTGTGGGATACCCTGTATAACTAAAATTAATTTTAATTTATGCTGCCTATTTAGTTGTACAACTCTAATACTTAAACTTTTTCTTTATCTCCAGCTATTATCAAGATATCAACTATTGGGACACCCTGTATATTAGACCCCCAACTTAATTCACTGCCTGTTTACATTGATATTTATTTATGAAAAAACATTTTTAAAGTACCAACTTAATCCTCGAAGTAAATCGATCGATCGATTCGAAGTAGGGATCGAAAGAGATGAAAATCCGAAGGGGCCAATTCTGGAAAATACGACGGGTGCGATAATATTGCCTCGCTCAACTCGGTGATCGTAGATCGATCGGTGATCCAGAGCATCATTAACACAATTTTCATCACTTTTATCTCACAATATTTATCCCACAATTTTCACCACTTTAGATTATCACAGCCACAGGTCACAATTTTGTGTAAGGAGGTCTTGTGCTTTCTTTCTTTTCACTTCCTTGGCTATCCCCGACGTTCTGCATTTTTTAGGTTACAATTTCCAGTTCGGAATTTCTGGAACCACTTTTTACAAATACGGTTCGACATAGTATTATCTCCTGAACATGCCGAATCACGTCCTGAGCTTTACAGCCTTTATTTTCAGTTGAAACTCGAAAAGAGCGCAATTCCTTAAATATTTCTTTTCGAACATCTTTTGCGTTCAAGCGTTTAAACTGCTTTCTTTTATATTATACCTAGTTTTAATGCTAAAAGATGGAGCTATAAAATAACTGTTCGGCAGGAAAAATTCTGGTTCGAACAGGTTCTACAGTTGACCTATAGTGGATGAAGGATATGAATTCACATTATTCACCAATTGTCCTAACTGTTAGTGAAGATATTATTATTAAAGATAATAATCCGATATTAATAAACAAATTAACAGACTGCTAGTCTATTATTAAGACTCTAACTTCAAACTAGACTTAGAAGAAAAGATGAATGTATTAGTACCATTACAAAATGTACACCATCTGAATGAAGAGGTTGACCTATTTGTAAAACAATTACAATCAGCTGTTTGGGACAATACTCCTACCATATCATCTTTAAAACTAAAGGAAATAACTACCCAAAAGATATAAGATAATCAGTCTAGAGCGCCAATAGACAAAACTAATCTAAACAAAGCTACTGAGCCACTAAAAACAGATATCCGACGTATTAAAAACGAATCAATTAGTTCATATCTAAGTTCACATCTCACGCAAATTCCCCCAATTAGAATGAAAAATGGTAAGTGGGCGAAAAATAATCAAGCAAAAGCTGACATGAATGTAAGTAGATGAATTTAATCTGATGACTTCACATCAATTTTGTTTCAGACAAAATCATTCAATTATAGATCAGATTCATAGAATTACAAGTATAAGAGAAACATTACTGGAAGAAAAGAAATTCTGTTCTACAATCTTCTTTGATGTGGCATAGGACTACGAAGAAGCGACAAAAAAATTGTCGATATCAGCCAACAAAATTAACAATTGCATTAGTTAACTAACAGAGCATATCAACATATACCCATAAGCATGAATGATAAACGAAATCCATTTTCAAATACAGCTATACAATGCATATCAAAAAGAAAAAAGAACTTACGATTAAATATAGATCTGGTTTATTTGGAAGAAAATCCAGTCTAACTCTTCATAATGTCATATAAGCAGATACTTAAACCGATATAGACCTGGAATTCAGCTGTGGAGCTGTGCCAGTCAGAGCAACATACAAACCATTCAAAAGTTTCAGAATATGCTAAGGATCATCACGAATGTTCCATAGTACATACGAAACAGTAACCTCCATCGGGATCTGGATATGGATATTGTTGAACAAGTCAGATCCAAGAATGCCAATAGTCATGAATAACGACACCTCCAACATGTGAACGTCACGAAGCGATCCAGGTCCTTGACAATGCAGGATTATCAAGAGG
The DNA here is from genome assembly GCA_031761425.1 of Cosmopolites sordidus. NCBI lineage: Eukaryota > Metazoa > Arthropoda > Insecta > Coleoptera > Curculionidae > Cosmopolites > Cosmopolites sordidus. The sequence goes on along the minus strand of JARFXV010000944.1, from coordinate 1,012,481 downwards.
ACTCAAGAGAATCAAGCCCTTTCAAGTTACGATGTGATAAAGCAGAGAACTGTGTGGCTTAATGTATACGTTAGTTTTAGTGTAACTAGTTTAATAAAAATCTAAGGATACTGATGAGTAAGATCTTAATTCTAAGCTTTCTAAGTAGTAATATAAATTAAATAGAATTTCCTTATTGATCTTTCTGATCAGATTGCAATGTCCGTGAATGTCCTAATATATATATATATATATATATATATATATATATATATATATATATATATATATATATATATATATATAAATATATATATATATATATATATATATATATATATATATATATATATATATATATATATATATATCTAAATCATTCCGGGTGTCGATCCGTTGATTCTGTGAAGAGTCACGACGTTTCACCAAAATCTCATTTGGCATTTTCAAGTATTGTCCGCTTCGACTGAAGAGTCCAACTGACCAACTTTAGTCGAAGCGGACACCACTTGAAAATGCCAAATAAGATTTTGGCGAAACGTCGTGACTCTTCACAGAATCAACGGATTGACACTCGGAATGATTTAGAAACAATATCTACCATCCGTGAAAATATTAGATGTAACATATATATACACACATATATATATATATATATATATATATATATATATATATATATATATATATATATATATATATATATATATATATATATATATATATATATATATATATATATATATATCTAAACACATATCAAAAAGTAAAAATAACTTACTAATACATATAGAAAATTATACTGGTTGATTGGAAGAAAATCCAGTCTAACTCTTCATAATCTTATATAAGCAAATACTTAAACTTTTATGGAATTCAGCTGTGGAGCTCTACCAGCCATAACAACGTATAAACCATTTAAAGATTAGATATTGCATATCCATAGAGGATATGCAACATCGCATATCCTCTATGGTACATACGAAACAGAAACCTCCATTGTGACTTGGATATGGAAATTGTTCCAAAGCCAGATCCAAGATTGTCAGAAGTCATGAACAACGACACCTCCAACATGCCAACATCGAAGCGATCCAGGTCCTTGACAATGCAGGATTAACAAGAAGACTCAAGAGAATTAAGTACCTTGAGTTACGATGTGTTACTCAAATATAATATATATATATATATATATATATATATATATATATATATATATATATATATATATATATATATATATATATATATATATATATATTCATATATATATAGATATATATATATATATATATATATATATATATATATATATATAACACTAATATAATACTAATATAACGGCATAAAATGATTTCGTGGGAAAAGTAAACCTAAAGTTTTATATCGGATAAACTCAAACAAAAAGACATTTTCATTTCGTGTTAATCTTTTTACTTTGTTTTACATAGTCTGAGTATAAATTTACACAAGAATGTCGAATAACGATGGAAGTTTTTGAATATAGCTATTAAATTGAATTTAATTTTAATCTATCAATTTATTATACATGCAATTACAATTTGTTGTACTTACGAACTCTGATGGTAGTTCACTTACCTAAAAAAATAAAAATAGATATATATTAAATAAGTTTACAGACTCTAGAGTAAATGTAAACTAGAGACAAGGCAGTATTGTTGAACATTTATATATCTAAACTGGACATCATCTAAACTGTATGGTGTCACAAAATACACTAAAATATAAAAACAAACAATACAATTAAATACGGGTGCAAATATTATTATTTTTAATTATCGTTTCAAATGTAAAATTACTTTAAATCAAAAGTTATTTCATTATTATAAAACTATGGCTTAACCAGCATATTAAAGAAAAAGTACCTAAAAAACATCTTGTCTGATACTATCGGGTAGTCCGAAAAGTTCGCGGTGATTATTTTTAAAAGGAAGAGAAACGCAAATTATTTATGCAAATATTCATTTCGTTTATTATGTAATTAGCAATATTATTTACGACTGTTTGCCAACGTAGTAGTAGGTCATAAAGCCTTCGTGCGAATTATTAGCATCTAAATTGATAAAAAATGGTAACATGTGTTGTTTTTCACCTTTTCTTCCGTTTAAAGCATTTCCCATATAAACGATTTTCGAGGGACCGGAATAAATGATAGGATGTGATGTCCGTTGAGTAAGGTGGATGGGGCAAAACATCCCTATTGAGCAACAATTTTTACCGGATCCTGATTGATACATATGTTCATGCATTATCATAAGACGTCACACGATGCCTTTCTCTCTACATTATTTTTTTCCATGATTTTTTTCGTTAAAAACTGTTGTACGTAATCAAATTTTCATAATCCGCTTCAAAAATGGAGCTTCCAAATTTTTTTTGAGCCAAAGATCCCATGAAGAGAATCGATCAGGCAGGTTTCGCTTATTAAATTCATGAGTGATCCACACATCGTATCGGTAGACGAACTTATTTACTTTCCATATGGTCAAAAACGGTCGATTTTCCTTTCCAAAAACGAACTTATTTTCTCTTATCTAATCAGATAACTATCAAATCATATCACATCAGAACATCATGGTTATCTCACGGACATGGATCTTCGGTTATTATAGCCTTTAATTCCTCGACATCAGTATTTGAAAAATGGCCAGAACGATACAGGTCTTCCAGATCATCCCCGGTCTTCCTGGAACGATACCGGTCTTCCACCATTTCCATAAACGTCACACCATTTCCCTAAACATCATGTCTTTCGTTTGGTACACTATTCTTGCCCTTTCTGAAATATAAAAGCATGATCTGGCGTAAATGCAAATATGATGTGGCGTAAATGTAAGTTATCGACCGAGATTTTTAATTTGAATTAACTTGACTGACTGAAGGCAAATCAAAGCGAATCTGAAAGTAAGCAATACATATACCACAATATACATCACTAATCCAACAGATGTGATCATGATCAGATAGAACAGACAGATCATGATCAGACAGAACATGATCTGATCAAGAAACATATTTTTGTTTACAAGCGATAAAAGAGTAATCTATAAAAAATCCTTACGAACTTTTCGGGTAACCCGATAGTTCAAATGTTCGTCGCCATCTAATGAGAAGCTACTGATGTTTTAATTTACCCTCAAGTACTTACCTCTCATTACTTGTCATTCAGCTTTCATAAGGCCTTTTATTTATATTTTTACGTATAGCACATATACATAAACCAAATATTCAATGTCGTCAGTATGTTACACTTTAGACAGAAATACTAAATTTAGTTTGCAATAAAAAAATTAATCCCAAAGTCCACACTGGTCCAATATTCACTAATTTTCGTGTGCTTTTTATAAAATAGTTAATACATTCCAATTACCAGAAATCAAATTATAAGAGCTTTAAAAAGAGTGCTGATTTTTTTAAAATTAACTATATGAGGATAGTCTAAAAAATGTCCAGCCTCAATATTAAGATGGCGTTAACCATCAGAAGTATTCTGGTAATAAATTGCGTATACGTTGAAAGATGACCTTGAAAATTTCAGCCATATTAGATGCTCAGTTGTTTAACAGTCATTTATGTCAGTCGATGTTAGTGTTTCCTTAAAGATGGAAAATATCGAATATAAATCCGTCATCAAATGTTCACATTGGAAAGGCAGTACGCTTACGCAAACTCGTGATTGGTATGGTTCAAATGGTATGCTACATTTGTGGACATTTCTATTTTGTTCTCTGACTCTAGATGTAGAAGCTGAACATTTGATGATGTTTTAAGGCTTTGACGGTGTTCTCTTCTACAATTTAAATGAGCAATTCAAAGTAGAACAAAACAAATTTTAAGTGTACGCAACGGAGTAAAAATCAAACTTAAATCATAAAAAGTATATTTATCATTGAATTTAAAACAATAACATCTTTTATAATACATTCGTTGGGCACAATCGCGTACATATTCGAAACTTCTAATTTGAGAATCACTTATTTAAATTCATCTCTAGTTTCGAACTTCTCCGAAGGTACTCATTCTATGTAATGTTCTTCTTATAATGTTCGGGGGCATACACGAGTATCACACTCCTTGATCCATATATTTCAATCCAGCATGCTTAAGATTTGTAATATATCCAGTGATTTGCGACTCGTCTATTGTGACCAGGATATTAGTCTATTTGAAATCGCACTGATCTTCTGGTGTTCAAAGCTACACTCCAAAATGTATAATAAATAGTTAAGCCCATTGGGCTAAAAAATTTACTGGACTAAAAAATTATCCTCTTGTATTAAAATTTATTTTATTTGTGTAAGTGCAATACTTCTTAGGTTTTTCAAAAATCATTTCCTTCTTTTTTTTTAAGAAAATTGTATTTATTATAAGAAAACATTTTACTTTAAAGAAGACAAATTAGATATGGAAAAGTTACCCAATCAATCTATGATAATTGCCGAAACGAGTTATGCTATGCTGACAGAATATAATATAGAAACAGTGTTATGGTATAGTGACTAGAATTAGATTTTAGATTTAGAAAATATAACATGTTTTGATTTCTAAAAAGTGTATATCTTCCTGTTAATTTTATAAATTTTTATTTTAGCAAATGCATCATATGGTCATTTATTTTTAGGCTAAATGTTAAAGTTGGAATTGATGAACAGTTTAAGTCATGTAGATTAAGCATTAAAACCATTCGTTGTAATAAGAATAATAGTAATAATAGTTACAAAATATAAATACATATATTTATATAATATACATATATATATATATATATATATATATATATATATATATATATATATATATATATATATATATATATATATATATATATATATATATGTTTATATATAAAGAAGTATAATCTTAATCTAATTAAAATCAATGATATTCCTTTTTCTACACATATAATAATCCTTTTTACACCGTCTTCATAGTCGAAATATCAAGATATTAAGAATTAAAAATATTGTTTTCTTTCAATTTTACTTAAATTATTTAGGACTTTCTTTTTTCCCCCTTTTTCTTTTTCAGTTTTCCTCCTCTTCAGTTCTCAAAATAATGGATAAAAGGAAAAAATAATAATTTAAGTAAAATTGAAAGAACAATATTTTTAATTTTTAGTATCTTTAAATTTCGACTATGAATACGATGTAAAAAGGATCATTATATTGGGAGAAAAAATACCATTGATTTTAACTGTATATATTTTCTTTGGAAACATTTCTTTAATACGTGTGAATGTTGTTCTATATTTCCTGTTTGTTTTATTATATATATTTTAACACTTGTACTGATTTTTAAACATTGAAACTCCGTCATTATATATTTATTGTTTAATTTTATTTGTAATATGAAATTTTTGTAGCTGTTATTCCTACTGAAGAAGTGAGAAAAAACGAAATATATTGAGTGTTATCAAAGAACGAAATCTTAGTATTAATTCATAAGAACAGACCGCATACCCAGGATTCTACTATATATATATATATATATATATATATATATATATATATATATATATATATATATACGATTTTTTTTCTATTAATATATATTTATATTCGATTTGACTTCTTCAAGAATAGTTTTAAACTAAAAAGAAGTCCGTTACACAACAGTAAATTAATGTCAAAAATTCAAAATTCAATAACTTACAAATTTCTCAAATATTCAAAATATCATCCGTCACATAGTTCGAATAAAATTAGGTGAATATAAAAAACGCATGGACAACGAGGTTTACCCCGCGAAGGCATAGTTAAAACTGTAGTTAGAATTTTTAAAGCGGGCTTATCAATAAATATAAAAATTCTTTTCTTTTTTTTGACGTTTTTAGCTCCAGGTCAGAGATAAATAAACTTTGCACAATTTATTGAAATATTTTAAACACAAAATAGTTTTCACAAATCGTGCGGTACGTATTGTACAGCTAGTTGCTGTTTTATCGATATAGACCAAAAATTTAGCATAATCCCAAAAAAAATAATGTAACAGCGTTGAATAGATGTTAAAGCGTTGATATAATGTAGAAGCGTTGAATTGGTGGCTAATTGACAGGTCCGTGATTCGAAATAATTTTTTCATCGAATTGTAGCCGCAAGAAATTGATTGTTGCGTTGGTGGTATGACATGTGGAGCCGTCGTGTTGAAACCAGATCTCCTCCAGATTAATAAACGTAGTCGAATAACAAAACCCAATTTCCCGCGAACGGCGACGAATTGATAAATTTCGACCTTCATCAACAGTGCCAGCAACAGCTGCAATATTTTTTTTTGGAAAGCACATTTTTTGACTTGTTTTTGTTTTAATACCAAGCAACGCGAAATGCGTTCGAAATTTGCCGATATTTTGGCGAATACATCGTTCGGTTGGGCGATTATGTGCATCATAAAATTCAGAAAATGCTTGATTTGATTTTGATAATAAATTTCGACAATTTACAAGCGTTGCTCTGATGTTAAACGTTCCGTAATGATTTGTCAGACTACTACGTTGTTACGATGTTACATCTAATATTTTCACGGATGGTAGATAATGTTTCTAAATCATTCCGGGTGTTGTCCATCGTGACTTTTCACAGAATTAACGGATCGACACCCGGAATAATATAGAAACACAGACACACACACATACCACGAATACAGAAATCGTGGTAATTTGTACGGGATTATAGGAGATATGTCCAAGGTTACAGAACAAAATGAAAAAAATATATAATAAAATCAATTTAATGAGAGATTTTTTAACAATATTAATAATCATTATCAGCTATATCAGCCATATCATGGTTTAAAGAATTTAGTAATTTTTTCTTGTTTTCTCGCTTTTAAAAGGTCCTTCAAATCGGATTGATATTCCTCTGTGGCATTAATAATTTGCCTTTTAAAAACAAGACTTGTTTCCATTGATGGATCAATTTTTATGAAGAAATCACAAAGCTCATTTATCATTCGTAAACCTTTGCTCGGGGTTATTAAGTTAAATGTCACATTTTCAGTGCTCGTTGAGGCTTTCTCTTCAATGGAATGGGGATTAAGCATTTCTCACGGATTATACAAGCACTTAGAGACACACTCTTCTGGTTACAGTCTTCAATCCATAATGTTACTGTAGCTTCCATTTTTTCAATTGCTGAATCACGAATAATTTTTGCTTATAGTGAGGTTGAAGCTGTAGAATTCCTTATTTTGTCTTCTGATTTCTTGATGGATCGTACTGTTGATTCATTGAAATTATCAAAACGTTATGGATGCAAACGACTCGGCAAGGCTTAAACGACCAAGCATTTTTATTTTTACTTTAATCGGGTACAGGATTTTTTTCTTTGTATAAATTAATGTTCCTTTGCCTTTGGCTGATATTATAAATCATAAATAAAGCAGAAGAGCCACGTGCTATTCAATCGTGCTATTCAATAAAACAAAAGATTCGGCGCCGATCGTGCGAAGGTAGTGTTTATCCAAAACCATGGCGTCACGCGAAACCCAGCGGCGGCGACTTATTTGTCAAAGAACTCTCGGCCAAGCAGCTATAAGACTTGTTTGTTTATATATATATATATATATATATATATATATATATATATATATATATATATATATATATATATATATATATATATATATATATATATACTTGTTCGTTTTGAAAGATAACTGGTAAGTAAAAACCTATTATTATAAAAATTCAATATGTATCATTAGTTTTGGACCCGCGAATAATGGATGTAGAAGGAATAATGGATGTAGAAGGATGGAATGTAGAAGTCACACAAATAGAAAAATAATCCTTGTCTTATTATCCAATTGAAATAATTTCATGTTAGATTTCAACAGCATTTAAGAACATGTCATAAAATTATTTATAACTTATATAGTTGTATTTTGTCCTGATTATTTAATATGTCCCTCTGAAACCGATCTATTTTTTACGAGACTGACGCGATAATTCGAGCTCATTGAGTTTATAATGGAACACCGAAGCCACAAAACCTCTTATTTCAGCGGTCCCGAGCGCCCCAGGGAGGACCACCGTTCAGCGGATGCAAAATCAATAACTAATCATATACATGAGTAAAACTAAACATCCGATTCACCTATGGCTTTATGTGTAACAGATATAGTAGGAAAGGTATAGTAGGTGAAAAATAGCTATGAATTACTTGAACCAAAAAATATTTCAATAGTCGATTCCGCACCTTTGAATGTTTTTGGTCTAATAGTTTTCAATCCATATTTGTAGTTAATTTAGACAATTGGATTGTTAATTCTCCTTCTCTTTCTTTCAGCTATGATCTACAACTTAGCTTTATTAAGGGTGTTTTAAATTGAGCGGTTTTTCAATTCTTAAATAAAACACAGAATTAATGATGGTTGATTCCAAAAAACTTTTTATTGATAATACCCTAATGACATAGCCTATGACATTTAAACATGAAAGACAATATCTGCCAAATGACCGCCTCTTCCAGCTTCACAAAGATCCACTCTTTTATCAAAATGTTGGATGACCATTTGGCATATCGGTTATGGATTGTTCTTATAAACCTGATTGTTCACGTAACCCCAAAGAAAATAGTCCAACACATGTCAAATCACATGATCTTGGTGGCCAACTAACATCACCGTTTCTTGCAAAAACTCGCCCAGGAAATTTTTCTCCCAATAATTCAATTGTTTCATTAGCAGAGTAAAGTGTAGCCCCAAGGTGTTAGAACCACATATCTTCCAGATTAATATTATTCAATTCATCCCACACCTGTGAACACCATACACAGTTACAGGTTCACCAGCAGCATTCTGAAAGAAATACGGCCCAATTACACCTCCTGGCCATAATGCACACCAAACAGTGACTCGTTTAGGATATAAAGATTTCTCATGAATCAATCGTGGATTTTTCTCACCCCAAATGTGGCAATTTTGTTTATTAACGTAGCCATCAATTTTAAGATGTGCTTTATGTGAAAAGATGATTTTTTAAGAAATATCTATTATTTCTTTGATCTAATTGCCAAATGTACGACGTTTTGAATGATTGAGTGGGTTTAGTTGCTGTGTTATTTGTGGATACACTGAGTCCAAATTGTTGTGAAAATCGACTAGTGGAAATTTCTGGGTCTTTAGTAACACTTCCACGTACCAAATCAATATACTCTTGTAAACGACCACTACGACTATATATTGCTCTTCTTTTATCTTCCACCGAATCAGTTTCTTGAAATTTTTGAACAATTCCGTTGATAGATGCTTTCAGATGGATTATTGTGCAAACCATTAATATCATGTAATTTTCTAAAAATAATTTTCACTGAACGCTCATTTTCAAAATATAATTCAAACAATTTGAATGCATTGTTGTATAGTATTACCATTTTTATAAATGTCATACATTAAACTTCTGAAATGAAACTAGATCTAGGCAAATTCACAACGCCATCTGTGTTTTATTGAAGAATAAAAAAAAAAGCTCAATTTGAAAGACCCGTTACTTATTTCATATTGGAAAAATTTTTAGTTCATGGTAGCCTGGTATAAGTTAAGTCCAGTAAATTTTTCAGGACATTTTATCATCTTTGTTGAAGTCGTCCTAAGCTTCGCACCTCTCTGCGTGGACTCCATCTCTATTCTCATCTCCATGTGTCCACCTCAGCTCTCCGTATGTTTTCTATATATATCGTGACCATTGCTATTTGTTGTGAATATGATCAACTGAACAACGTTCCCGTTATATATGATAAATACACCTAAACTGTAGGTGGGAAAAACGCAATCATCAGTAAAATAAACACCCGCATTTCGGAGAAACATAAAAAAGGGACCGTTTTCCATAAAAATTACAAGAACCCTAAAGGGGCATATTGATAATATTGACACTGAACATTAGAGAAAGTACCAGCATATCGGAGAAATGTATGGGTAGTTAGCCTTGGAGCGGGTAAATGGGGAAAGTGAGGCAGTTGGAAAAACCCAAAAAAAGACAAAATAACAGGCAAGATGGTTTTTACAGTTTTCACTTGCCTAGTTTGGGAAGAAATCGAATTGAAATTTGAAACAGTTTCACGTTGAGAGTTCGAAGTACGAAAAGACAGATCGGGTTGAACGGTTGACCGGGAAGGTCGAGGTGAGATTTTGTATAATTGCAGCACGTAGAAGTTTGCACGTTCTACAGCACGCAAGTTTTGGAGAGAGTTCGAAGAGAAATTACACGGCAATGGCATGTAGAACAAAACTGACATAAGGAGTTTTTGAATCAAAGTGAGAAATAGTAATTCACTCTCATAGTGACTTTCGAATAAGTACTTTCTGAAATATTAACACGAAGAGTAGTACCAAGTCTTACAACCAACGATCAATAAGCTTAACCAACCTACAACATATAGTTCGAATGGTGCTTTATTTATTACTAGCTGTTACCCGCCCACCTCGTTGGGCGTAAATAAAATTTTAGTAATAAGTGATTTTTTTACGATTAAAATTACTTTTAGAACTTTTACAAGCTATTTGACAAATTTTTGTATAAATTTCATGAATACAAAATTACGAGGAATTCACAAAGATATAAACCCAAATTTAAAAATTTGGATTATATTTATCTTTTACGCCCCCGCAACCCCCCTTAGGAATTGATTTTATGAACCCCCCTCCTTAGAGAACATCTACGAAACATGAGGAACATTCCTGCAAAATTTTAAGTCTGTAAATCTTACAGTTTCGGAGAATTCGCGAACAGTGTGGTACAGAAATATTAATTTTTTCGGCAAAAATCACTATTTTTATTCAAAATAATCTCCTTGCTCGCTAACACAATATTTCACACGGTCCATTGGGTTGGCGAATGAAATTTTGAGTTCGGCCAAAGATATGTCCTTCAGGATGGCGGTCGACCCTTTTTGAATGGCTTCAATGTCGACATACCACTGTCCTTTCATCGGCAAATAAAGTTTTCTGAAGAAGTAGGAGTCGCACGGAGGGTAAATCAGGTGAATATATTGAATGATTGATGGTTAAAACATTTTTAGTCAAAAAATCAGTGATGAGGGTCGAGCTATGGGACGGCGCATTATTGTGTAATAGTTATCATACCAAAACATTTCAATGTTACTTTGAGTAATCACGAAATTTTTCTAACCAGGATATTCGTCGTCCTTGATGTTCTCATAACCTTTTTTGAATCGTTTTAAGCACTCGAGGACTCTGCCACGGAATAAACAATCTTAATTTCGTTAACTGAAACGTTTCGGTGAATGTTTTACAAAGTTTAAAACAAAACTTAATATTTGTTCTTTGTTCGATATTCATTTTTCGACCGATGCTATAAACCCACTGATACTTTAAGCGCGATAACTTGGCTTCTAATGATCCGAATGTCATAACTTTTTGTCAGAACATCAGTGAAGGACGCACCTTGCGAACCCTTATGCCCGTTAAAAGATGGCGCCACTAGAAATAGTAATTTTTAAGAAGTCTTGTTTTCGAGCGTGATTAAAGGACAAAGATCCAAATAAACATACTTTCATATTTATAATATTAGTTTTTATAATATTACATGTTTGTATTACAAAAAATGATCTGGAAAATATTGTAATTTAATTGCTCTTGAGTCGTTATTGGATACAACAGTCACAAATCACATAACGTCAAATTTTGTCAGCATATATGTATTATTTACTGAACTCAGTGTTTAGCAGACATCACTGGTAGATTCATTGAAATTTGAAATTATTGACATTCTAAAAACTTTTTGATTGAAACCTGCTTATAGAATGAATGTTCAATCCGCCGAATTGTAAATTGCCAGAATTTCGAGGAACCTATAGTGTCAGCTACAAAACAACGCCAAACCGACTACTGTGAGACTAAATAAAGGAAAATCTGCAAAATTCGATGTAATTGAATTTGTATCACAATATTTTTCTATTTAAATATACATAATTGGAAAATTGTGTTGTTATATTTGCTTAAGGTACAATTGGAGACATTGTAAAATCGAACAAAAATTTATAAATTTATAAATAATCGTACCAGTGCCATAGTAATACACCTCACGTTTTCGCTTTTCAGAAATATATTCGTATAAAATTTTCCAAGAACTATTTTTCAATTTTAATTTCTGAAGTTTTAAAATTCTGACGATAAAATAATAGTTTCATATTTTAAAAAGAAATTGAAATTAAGTGAGAAAACATCTGAGAAATTCGATAGATGATTTGACATTATAAATCAGAGATATTTTGGTGCTCTTGCAGACAAATTGTACTATTTAATTTTAATAAAATAAGTTTGTAATATCCTGTAAATCGTTACCTCTCACAAGAAATTTGTCATTCAATCAATTTAAGTTCATTTTTGTTTTATTATATCCAAAAATGTAAATTTTTAAACTTTTCTTAGAATCAATTCTTTTCCTTTAAGCGATTGATGTGAAAATTCGAAATAATTGAGTCAATAACGGTGTATCGGGGAAACAAAATAACCTATTTCAGTGGTCTCGATCGCCCCAACAAGGACCACCGTTTAGCTGATGTAAAATTAATAACTAATCATATACATGAGCGAGATTAAGAATAACCGATTCACCTGGGTCGTTATCTACAAGCAATATAGTATTAATCGTAAAGATAACCAGATTACTTACAAGAGTAAATACCATCGCTTCATTATATATGCAGAAAAATCTTCTATTTGTAAGAAACAGCAGCATTTTGTTTTTAATCACGAAATTTTGTTCGTTTGTACGTTTGATGTTCGTTTAATGTAGGAAAATGAGAATATACATATATATATATATATATATATATATATATATATATATATATATGTCACCAATAATACGTATTTTTTTTGAACCACCTTGGGTTGCTCCAATTTGTCCTTAAATTTTTGTTTCGTTTATCCTTTTTCTTTTTTGTTCTCTTTCTTCCTTTGTTTTCCTTTTTAAGTTTCCTTTCGTTTTTCAGCTTTTTCTTATTCCTTGATAGTTTGTCGTGGGTCCTGGCACGATATCCTATTTTTCTCCAGTATATTATTTCCATCCTCCTCCAGCGTATGCTTCCCTCTTTTTCATGATTTTCCTTTATTCCTGAACCACATCAAGATCTTCAATGTTATATTCAAATGATTGCAATCGTTCTGCTTTTATTAATCGTTTACCCTACTATCTCCTCTTCTACACATGTTTCTTTTCAGCTGCTCTTCCCTCTCCTTTGTTGTATTTCCAAAATTATTCCCAAAATTATTTTCTTTCATTTATTTTCAGATTTTTCTTCTCTTTTCTATTTATTGCAATTGGTTCAAATGTTAGTTTGCATAACTGGTCTAATCAAGGTTTTGTACTTATATAACGGGTTCCTATTTCGAATATATATAGTTTCCTATTAGATATTTTCCTTTTAATATTTTCCAGTTTATGTGATTTTATGATTATTGAGCTTTGTTTTTCTGAAGCATTGTTTCATTTAACCATTGAGATTTTAGGATTCTACATATTTCAGCTTCAATTTTATCCTCACATTATTTTTCCTCCTATTTGTTATATTTCTACTTAATTCATGGTAGTTTTCGTGTTGTTCTGCCATTGTTCGTTTATTTGGGAACATTTTTCCAAATTGGTTTTTTGGTTTTTCAAAACCAGTTTTCTGGTTTTCTTTGTCATATTCAACATTGATTATCTGATAGTGTTGTTAGAGTTAAGAGATAGTCATTCTTAGAGATTTCTTGATTCAAAAATTGCTTTTCTATAAAATGGAAAATATTATTATTGACACTGATCTTATGTTGACCAACATTTTTTTTGCAAAAAAATCAATATAATCAATAATGATATAAACAACTTTAAAACTAAACATCATTCAAATTTTAATTGTACCAATATGATCTAATCATTCCTCACTTATAAAGGTAATTAATACATGTCTAATACTATATCTAGTACATTTAAAAAAATATATATTTTCAAAATATTTCATACATTACTTTGCGTCTTGATTTCTATATTTAGAAAAAAGGCAACTTGCACCTGAACGTTAATTGGTTTTCACGCAAAGCAGATACATGAAACTTCCCTTCCTTAGATGAAATAGGTAAGGATAGTTTCTAAATAAACTTTTAGTTAAAATGTAAATATGCCTCGGGGTTTATTAGAGACCTTGGTGGAGAAGTTTATAAAATATCAAATTTTACGTCATGTACAATAATTAAGATAACTTTTAATCATCAGCTTTTAATTAAGCTAAATTTATTTCATACCTTCCACCAACATATTAAATAACAATTATTGTTTTCTTGAAATTGTGTACTATTTATACTAGGCTGGAAGAAAAGTATTTGTGTTTTTGAGGTTGTGTTTGTTTATCAGGGGTGCCTCTACACAGCTCTTTGGTACTATCCTTATATATCGCAAATGAAGGTTAATGCTAGTGTTGGATGCTATTAGTTTCCCTGAAAGTCTCCTAATGCTTGTTCTAGGATCTGCAGCCACAGCTGCTCTAAAAACGTCTGCATCGAGATCGAGATACTGTGAATGACTTGATCTTCTCCTTCTCGGAACTTTTTGAACCAGAGCTGAGCAGTACTTCGCAAATTTCAATCGCTTTGAAGCCTTTTTTATTTTAATGTCTTAAATTGCCTAAATTTCGCGACGTATGTGAATTTCACTCATACCAACGTTTTTGTTAAAAAACGTCGACTTAATATTTCGCAGTGGAATCACTTTAATATTGAAGAAGGAATGTTTATTTGTTCAAACAAAAACTAGATATTGGATTAAACCTTTATTTATAAACAAACGAAAATATATGTATATTAGGGTGGAGTGAAAAAACGAACATAGGAATTTGTCGAACCTCAATTTTTCAATACTTCTTTAAATATTATATTATAATGTTTTCTTTTTCCTCCTCAATTTATAATTTTTTACCAAATTTTCTATTATTTAATCACCTTCAAGGCTACTACTTCACATACTGCATTAGAGATGATATTTCTCACCATCCTATCTTTTCCCTGCTTTTCTAAACATTATATATATATATATATATATATATATATATATATATATATATATATATATATATATATATATATATATATATATATATATATTGCCTTCAGGCTTATTCACTACATTACTTTTTGCATTTCCTATCTCCGTCCGTTCTAGACTAAACATATATATATATATATATATATATATATATATATATATATATATATATATATATATATATATATATATATATATATATATATATATATATATATATTATTATTATTATTCACGTGTGGGCCCTGGTGGACCACGCGAAGTACAATTAGAGGCGTTTGTTGTTATTAGCCTTCCTGTGAGCCCATACTAATTTCATTCTTTCGCTATGAGCTTTTTTCCTTTCGTCAGACCAAGTTGTTCCAGTCTTCCCACATTTCTCTCTCTGGCCAACCTTCCAAACGTTAACCTTGTGTCTGAAACAGCCTCTATCCTGAATTTCACTTTGTGTAATATTTGCTGATCTTAGGTCCTCTTTAATTGCCGCAATCTATTTAATTATTTCTATTTTAGCTCTACTCCTATTTTCATAAAATTCGACTATTTGTCCAGTTAGCCTACTCGGATTCATCCATTTGATGTGTCCGTAAAACTTAAGTCTTCTTTTTCTCATATCGCTATGTATATCTGTGTATTGTTTGATTTCTTGGTTTTCTGGAAGTCGGTATGTTGTGCTATTTATTTGTTTGGGGCCTAGGATTTTTCTTATGATTTTTCTTTCCTTCTTTTCAATGTCCTCGATGTCCCTCTTTCTATTCAAAATGAGTGTTTCTGCCGTTAACCGTGTTGTAATGTCTCAGTTTTGTGTTTTTAGATAGGCATTTTTTTTTGTAAATATTTTGTGTAACTCTCAATGCCGTTTCCATTTTTTGACATCTACCCTTATTGGCCGCTTTTTCCAACCCATTTGCCATGATTATTTCACCCAAATATTTGAATTCAGAGACTCGTCTGATGTTACCATATTTTGTTTTTAGAAATGGTGTTCTTAGTCCGTTGCAGGTCATGTATTGTGTCTTTTCAAAGGAAATTTGGAGTCCTACCTTTTCTGCTGTTTCTTTTAAGATTTCAATCTGTTTCTGTGCCGTTAATACATCTTGAGCTAAAATTGCTAGATCGTCAGCAAATGCCAGACAATCAATATTAATGTTGGTTCTCCCCAGTTTAATGGGCTGGTCAATATTCAGTGCCGACTTTTTTTCACGCCACTCCTGTATTACATTTTCTAGAACACAGTTAAATAAGAGTGGCGAGAGTCCATCCCCTTGTATCACACCAGTTTTAATTTTGAAAGGCTCTGAAATGTCACCCATGAATTTAACTTTTGACCTCGTGTTAGTTAACGTTGCTTTAATAATTGCCAGCGTTTTCAAGATTCGGAATAAAGATTCGCGGTCAATAGAATCATATGCTTTTTTGAAATCCACAAATGTACAGACGAGATTTTTATTGTACAGTTTTTGATGTCTTAAAATCAACTTTAGATTCAGGATCTGTTCAGGGCAGGAACTGCACGGGCGAAAACCTGCTTGATATTCACCAATGTTCGGTTCTAACTGTCCCTGTGCTCTGTCTAGTAGACATTGAGATAGTATCTTGTAACAAACTGGGAGAAGAGATATTCCTCTATAGTTGTTTACATCCGTTCTATCTCCTTTCTTATGTAGTGGATGGATTAGAGCATCTTTCCAGTCTTCCGGAATCCGTTCGGTTCGCCAAATTTCTTGTAGAATTTTGGTTATTTCCTTGATTGTACCTGGACCAGCGGATTTCAAAAGTTCAGTAGTGATTCCATCTTCACCAGAAGCCTTGTCATTTTTAAGCCGCTTGATTTGCCTAATTATTTCCTCTTCATTCGGTGGTAATGAATCTGGGTTTGTTTGTTTAGGGTTTAGTGTTGGTAATTTGTTTAAGGGCTCAGGACAGTTTATATATATATATATATATATATATATATATATATATATATATATATATATATATATATATATATATATCATCTTAACATATAGTACTAAATAAATTTGAATTAAACATTCCTCACCTGACACTGCTGTTTCTTTCATTTATACTCTATTCTAAAAAATTACCTGCCCACTGTTCGAATTTCCCCGTACTTTTCATTATTTCATTGTACCTGCAAATACTAAAATAGCTACTAGTGATTCTTTGAAATAAAGTAATGTTTTGGGGTTAGAGGCGCATCAGCAACTGACAAGGCTATTTAGCGACTGGACCTACAGCTTAACGTGGGTTCCAAACTACGGTCATCAGCTACCGAAAACCCCGGTCAGCACCCCCCTCGGGCTATCAACCCTTGGTTGTGTGTTTAATCTAAAGTATTTAAAGTAAGCCTACCAACTGGCGAGTGACCAACGTAGAAAACCTCTCAGAAGGCATCCGGCCTTACCCAGCCTCGAACTGCCGTGACTGAGGGGTGATTCCTTGTCAGATTTTACCCTCTTACCTAGAAGCATTCACAAGAATTTTAGAAAAACGTTTTTTACCTAGAACGGGATTCGAACCCGCTCCACATTAACTGCCGTAACGTAAGGCTGACGCCTTAGACACCACAGCTAATGTGGCTTTATTCTTTGAAATAATTTTCCTACTTCACGCTTCCTTATGTTTTTATGTCTTTACTTTTCATATGTATTTTTATTCAGATTACTAATCCTTTTTTACTAAAGTGATAGAGATTACAGACACAAACCACCAAATCACATGTTTTAATTTCTTATCGCGGTGTTTCGCTAGCCATTTTAAGATCATTACGAGATTTTCTTTGAATATGATAGACGAGCGCCTAGAAATTGAAATAAGTGATTTCGTGATTTTTGGTAAATCTCTAAATTTAGTTTTTAACAGCAAGGTTCCAATATAAAAATTGATCTAATTTATTTTCTTTATTTCAGCCTCATCTCTTACAGTTTTATCGCCCTCATCATATCTTAATTATTTATAGGTACATCAGTCTTTACTAATTATTACTCAGCATTGCTACCTTTCTTAACTGTTACTCAGAGTATTATTCTCCTGGAGAGCTATCATGGTTTGGTTTTTTTTTGTTGTTAATTATTAAGTTATTATACTTTGTTAGCCTGCAACCTGCCACTTTGGCTTTTTTGAGTTTAAGGAATATTTGTCTTTTTGTAGTGTGACTGCCTAATGTTATCTTCCAGTATTTTCTATGCATGATCCTCAATAATCCAAATATCTCTATTATTTTAATTATCATTTTTTAAATGCATTTCTGAAATTTAATTCCCGCTCTTTTTCACTATATTATCGAATCTCTCTTGACTCCAATCTATTGTAATATAACGATTTTATTGTGTAGTTTTTCCGCCTTTATCTTCTAATATTGTTTTTTTTATATTTCAGTTTAGTATTTCAATTCCATTCTGCGTTTTATCAATGTACTTTTCTACAAAAGTACTTTACTTTATTATTTTCTTCTCAATTTATATTACTTTTCAAAAGCATGAGTGATTTGTTTCTGATGTAATAAACACTATTTTCTATTTTTGATTCTGTTTCGGCACTTGATAAATATTATGATTCACTTCAACACCTCAAACGTTCATCCCTTTTTTGGGTAATCACAACTCTGCATGTAACACATTACTTGGTAGCAGTCTAAACGCTAGATAAGATCATAATTAACGAATTCTCTACTGTATGTTCGCAATCTCTATACTAAAAATCTTTATACTATAAATCGCATACTTTATACTTTATAACAAATAATTACACATTCTAATTTGGTTCACTGATTATTCATGTACTTTAGTAAGTTTTAAGCATGTAGTTTCTTTGAATATTTCTTAATTAATACTAATTTTTAAGTACTTGCTCCAATTTCTACAATTACTTTTATCAATTTTTTACAACACTCGCTTTTTCAAGCAAGTTTGAGATGAAAAAAAAAATGTGCCCCACCCCCGCTTTTATCAATAATGTAAAACATATCTGTAAATATTATTCATTTTCTTATGATTATATTTTATTCATATTATTACCTGTTCTTACATGTTTTATTTTATACCCAAATTGCCACTTTCAAAAATATATGAATATAATAAATGTAAAAATATATATTTTTTAAACAGCTATATAATATATTTTTTTCGAATTTAATCCGAATACTTATCCGGATTGAAGATTTTAAAAGTATTAAGAAGTTTCTTCTTTGGTAATGTGTTCGCATTAAACTTTTAATTGGTTCCTTTTCACAATAAAAATCTGGATTACTGGCAGTGTTAAGCCTCATCACTGATGGTATGTTGCCAAATTGTCGCAGCTAGCTGCAAATGTAGTTTATCTATAAAATTAATGAGTCCCGCTTGTCCAATGAAAGGGTTGTATAGTTGTAAAGGGAATTTATGCACTGAATGTCTAAAATTATTAGTATGTTGGCATTATTAGTATGCAAGTAATGACATAGAGATAAATTTACCAATTAATTTTTATAGTATTGGCTTGTTCGCAAAGCTCGTAGGAATGGTACATCAGTTGCTCTTTTAACGCTTGTAAACACATATTTGTGTTGTATTGGTAACATTTATAAATATATTATTAATTCCTGTAATACAATGTTTACATTCAGATTTGCTTCAATTTACCTGTAGTTGATTTAAATCGAAAATGTCGGTCGATAACTTGCTACATTATGTTTTATTTTATCGAAATGAAATTGAGTTTCGAATTGAAATTTCAAGGACGCGTCACGTTTAAACAAATTTCGTTACATGAGAGAGAAGAAGAATTTAACGGAGAGAGGAGGAAGAGAACTATACATTCCGACGCCACGGGAGTGGAGCAAAAGAGAGCGACGTGTACACAAGGATGTAAAGCGATAGGATAAGATAGTGTCGCGCATGCGCGCTTTGTAGCTGTACGCATCAGACGCTATATATGAACAGCTGAGGTACCACGTGTTGTGTAATTAATATTTATCATTGTATTTTGTGATTATTTACGTTTGTGTCCTATGATTGTTTCATTATATCCGTGAAGACTTATTATGTAAGTATACTTAAACTATAAAAATTTTATCAATAATGACGTTTCTATGCTTATACTGCATCAAAGTTGATGTACGTTACGTGTTTGATCGCAGATAATCCATTATTAAACTATTACATTTTATCAATAATGACGTTATTTTTTGAGAAGTTTCACTTTTATCACGCGTACAGTGATGTACGCGTAATTTTTTTTCAAAAAATTCGGCGGGAGCGCTCTCCCAACAAAAAATAAGATTTGTGTCGTTTACGAAGAGGGTTCTGTTGGGGTGCGAAAGTTGTTTGACATAGACCTTGTCTTGTTTGAATCTTCATATTAAGTGAAATTCAGAAAGATGCCGGTTTCAGAGATCGTAAAAAGATAAACAATTTGTTTATCCACAAACCACAAACTTATTATATATATATATATATATATATATATATATATATATATATATATATATATATATATATATATATATATATATATATATATGTATATA
The DNA here is from genome assembly GCA_031761425.1 of Cosmopolites sordidus. Taxonomy (NCBI): domain Eukaryota; kingdom Metazoa; phylum Arthropoda; class Insecta; order Coleoptera; family Curculionidae; genus Cosmopolites; species Cosmopolites sordidus. Next base: position 991,929 of record JARFXV010000944.1, on the reverse strand, counting down.
TATATATATATATATATATATATATATATATATATATATATATATATATATATTCAGCCATTGTCGATCCAGTGCAGGATGAAGACCTCCACAACATAGTTCCATCTCGCGCGGTCCTGAGCTCTCCTCTGCCATTCGGGTCCAATATACCTGATGATATCATTCGTCCATCGTGTTTTCGGTCTTCTTTGTGGACGTTTATTTTATCAAACGGTATCCATTCCAGGATTGGTTTGGCCCATCTGTCGTCGCATCACTTCGCAATAAGGCCTGCACACTTTCATTTCAATTATTTTACTCTTCCAATTATGTCACATACTTTCGTTTGTTCTCTGATTCATATGCAGGTCCGTAATGCCAAGCATACACATTTCCACTGCCCTCTGTGCAACTTGAAGATTTTGAACTGATATATATATATATATATATATATATATATATATATATATATATATATATATATATATATATATATATAAACTAAACGAAACATCGTTAAACGAAAAATAATGGGCATAGGTGAAACTGACCAGAGAATAAGATTTTTTTTTTAGAAAATGCGTTGAAAGTTTCTTTTGCTCCTTATCTTCAGAAAGGCTGATTTGATTATCTTGTTGTTCTACTAATTTTTACGAACATTGTTGGAAAAACATTCACGAGTTGTAACTTGAAATCATTTTTCAATATCATGCGCATTTATATCGTCCAACCTCGTCTCATTAGCTAGCTTGACAATTTCGTTGACATCAACAATGGATTCTCTTGTGTCAACATCCTTAGCTTAGCTCCGGCCATACATTCTTCCACATTCCTTTCAAACATTTCTCGGTTACCTCATTCTAGGAAAATTGATGTTGTCTACAGCATCCATAATATTGTACTTTTTCCAAAAATCTTTAATGGACTGTTTATCTTCTCCATCGGTTTTATCAATCAATTGTCGGAATATCCACTGCAGATGAACTAACCAGCGCAGATCCATTGGTTGGATTAACGGCATTATTTGACGGCATGAAAACCATTTCTACTGGAACGTACGTTATTAAGCAGGACAAATGGTTTTTTAAATTCGCAGTGGCTTTTAACAAACGGGCAAAAATGTTCAGTAAACCAAGTAGTGACCGAAGATTTTTTATTCGACTCCCAAATTATTGGTTAAGATAATTTTGAAATTCGTTTCATTGCTCTTAGGGTTTCAGAATGATAAACAAGGAGTGGTTTTAATCAAAAATCTCCATTAGCGATACCACCCAGTAGGAGAGTTAAACGATGTTTTGCAGCTGTAATTCCTGGTGCCTTTTACGGGATAAAAATGTTCGTTTTAGCATTCTCTTCGAGAAAGGGCTCGTTTTATCAACATCGAAAACTAACTTATTCAGGAGAATAATTCCCTCGTTCAATGATTGCGTTTAATTTCGCTGAAAATTCAGTAGCTGCCCTTGCCGCTTCTACACTAGTATGTATGTTATGAAGATTGTTTCGATTTTTAAATCGATGGAACCACCCTCGACTAGCTAAGAAATTTTCACTCGTGTCGCCTTTTTCATTCTGAATAAGGTCAACAAATTTTTTTCGCCTTTTCCATTATAATTGCTTGACTTAATGGTATATTGTTAGTATAATGGTATATTGGTATAATGGTATGGTTCAACTTCAGCGTCAATCCAGATGTAAAGTCGTTTTTCCATTTCCCCAAATATGTTGTTTCTGGAACCGGTAATTCTTATTGCAGAAGTCGTTGATGTTGTAGTTGCTGATGATATGACGTTTTCTTTATTTTTTAAAATTGCCCGTATCATTGAAGTTTACAATTACCGGACGTTCCATTCAACTATTCGACTGCATCTAATCGTCTGAACACCTGCATTTTAGTTTCCAGCGAAACGTTCTTTCTTTTATTTGGCTTAATAAAAAACAAAAATATGTGCCTTTTCGCAAGAATTCAATAGATCTTATTAAATAAATTTTTCCTGGCTAGCATATAATTATTAAAACAAATATTACCCGCTATTATCCCTTACAAATTAATGAAAAGCATTTTTTAATAAACAGGTGAACAGACAATTTATCTGGAAATATTTCCAGGTCTTTGTATACACTGAATTAGTATTAAGATATCATAATATTTTACTTGGGCTGATATAGGAAAAATGAACATTATGTAATTCATTAGAAATAAACGCATTTTCGCACCCAATAAATTAAAAAATATAAAATGCAACACACACACACTATTATAAAAAGTGAATAATTGTTTCATTGTTTAATTTAAGTGCTAAAGGGATATATTAGTATTTTGGATTCACAAAGCTAAACCAGTGTTGTTAAGGTAACGTAACAAAATATTGTACGCTATCTAAAGAGTGCATTAGTGTGTAAGCTGTGAAAAATTGTTGCAAAAACAAAATCAAAATATTAACCTTAAGAATCGTCTTCCAAATTTCCCTTCAAAAGTGCTTTCTTCTGAAAGTTCCCTGATAGTAACAAAGTTAATTAAAAATGGTTGATGATATTATCTGTGTAAAAATATAAGAATAGAATGAAACAAAATCTGTTTGCATTATAAAAAATCTGTGCTTTGGTGGGTGTATGGATCTCTTTTCATAACACTCCAAAATAGTTTGGATTTATTATACTGACCGTAAGATTAGTATAATAAATTCGATTTTTTTATAGAAGAAAAATAAGTAGAATATTTGTGCTATATTGAAATTAATGCTATGTCTTTATATTAGATGTTTTATGCCACCCGATTGCAATAAACCATTGTATATGAAAATGCATATGACTGGTTCTCCAAATATATAGAGTATGTCTCAAGGAAAATGCGATCTAACTTATTCGAAATGTGATATGTAAAATGCAAAACGCACTTCTTGGGGGTCAATACAATGACGGAAGTAATCGAACCTCAGTCATAGCCAAACCCCTCTAGATGTTCGAAATCGAATTGAAACGCTTTCCTTTTCCTGCAACTTTCGGTGTTGCAGACAGATCAGACGGATGACCTTGAGACGACAAGGCTGTTTTGCATTTCTGAAAAGAAACTTCCCTTCTAATAACGCCCCACGAGTTTCAACCCCTATAACAAACCCGTTCGTTCTGTTTCGACACAACAATTTCGACATATTTTTGTAATCGTCGCCGAATTCCATGTATTGTTTTAACATTAGATTTGGCGTAAAAAAAACATCGAGTAAATCGAAGGAATTTGGAGAAGTATTATGGGAATCCTGCTCTTTCATATTTCATGGTTCATAAATGGTTTACTGAGTTTGGATGTGATCAAACTAATACGAGTGACGCTCTGCGCTTAGGTCACTCCGTTGAGGTCAGTAGTGGGGAAATGGTCAATAACATCCGTTATATTCCAAACGGAAGGTTGTTGAGATGAAAGAGATTGTTGAGTTGAAGATAGCTCGGATGAATAAAATGAATCGATAAATTTGGGTCTTCAATCTGGATATTCTCCATCGAGCGAGCGTTACGATGATGCACATGTCTTACCACATTCGTAACAGATCCAGTATTTTCAAATTTCTTGACTGAGTTGGAAATTGTGCACACAGAAGGACGATTATGCTCGTAAGACGCGTAACGTGGCTAGGGCAGAACCACTATTTTTGTAAAAACTTTTAACAATTCTAACGCAATTGTTCGGTGGTTAAACGATCCATGTTGAAAAATGGCAAATCTTAAACAAAACGAATCATACCTTGGATGGCACTTAAGTTTAACAGTTGTCAAAACATGGGGCTGTATTTTGACCACGAAATGGATAACCCTGTATAATCGAAACAGCGGGGTTTATCTTCATCGACTATTTGGAAAAGGAAAAAATGACTACAGGAGAGTATAATGAAGCATTATTGGTAAAATTTCACAAAGAGTTCATAAAAAAATTTTCATTTCGAAGAAAAAAGCACTGTTTCTCCACGACTAAGCACCCGCCAATTTGTCTGCCATTGTATCAGCGAAATTAGTTAATTTGTGTTAAGAATTGATGATTCGATCAATTCTTAGTACATTCCATCCATCCTATTCTTCCAACTTGGCTCCCTCCGGATTTTTTCTCTTCCAAATATGAATAAATGGCTGATTGGAATATTCACACCAAAATAGAGGATTATTTTACAGAGTCGGATTGCTAAAAAAGCTGGAAAATCATTGAGTGTAGTGTATCGAGCTGAAAAGAGACTACGTAATGTTTGATCAAAAATTCAATGTTTCATTTAAAACGAACATCAACATGATCAAAACGATCACACGGAGGCAGTTAAGGTGAATATGAAAAATGGATAGCGTACTTCGTTAGTGTTTACCGGTAATGATAGGTAGAGTGGATTTAGAAATGATAATGAAGTCCTTAATGAGCATGGTAGACACATAACGATTAATTTGAAGAATTTCGAGAATGTATATGTTTATTTAAAGTTAGCGCTGCCGGTCGCGCGTATGTTTAAATAGTCGTCATTTTTATTGGATAGAATGTGTAATTGCAAACACTTAAACAAACACCGGCAAAGCTACGGACATTATTATAATTTCCCTCAGTATAAAACCATTAACAATTGAAGTAATCAAAATCCAAATAACTAAAAAACACATATAGCGAAAAATACCTACAAATTAAATTTGAATTGCTCAGCAATGTCAGTGCTATCGTTTAACGTTTATATATATATATATATATATATATATATATATATATATATATATATATATATATATATATATATATATATATATATATATATATATATATATCTAAGGCACAGAGAATTAGATGGAATGAACACATGCATTTGAAATAACACGAAAGTATTATATTATATCACCAACTGGAGACAAGTGAATAAGAGGCCGCTGAAAGGGCGAAACCCCCAAGTTTTCTTTATTATTGAAAAATATTAAAACAGTTGTTTCGGTTAATTATGTCGATTTTGTTAAGAGATTGCGTTACTAGATGGTGCATTGGAGGGTAAAGATACGCCACACCATCAAAAGCCAGTTCGTTGACTTGCTTTGATGACTTTTGATTGACTGAGACTTGCTGTAACCCGAAAAATTTACGAACGATGGTTTAAACGCTTTAAAAGAAAAGGAGCGTCCGGAACAGCCGAAAAGGATTGAAGATGCAGATTTGCAAACACTATTGGATGAATCCACTATTTCCGAACGTCTACGTGCTTTAGGAAAGATCTAGAAATAAGAAAAATGGGTTCCATATGAATTGAAGGAATCATACATTGAAAGGCGAAAAAATCGGCATTATTAACAGAAACACATATTAAATATATATATATATATATATATATATATATATATATATATATATATATATATATATATATATATATATATATATATATATATATATATATATATATAGAAAAATAGAAAATATAGAAAGAATAGGTCAGTTATTTGCAAATAATATGAGACTAAAATATGAGATTGTACATGTTCTAGAAAATAAGAATTATGCGACAATAATAAAAGCTGTCTCAATAGGTACTTCGATTTATATTTAGTATCATTTTTTGAACGATTTCACATAAAAATTTTACATCTCGCATTTGTCATCTAGAGAACCAACAATTAATAATCCCACCAACCAACAATAAAATAATAAGTATTGGCCATCGTTGGCTCTGTTACTTTTCTCCTCTTTCTTTGCTAAGTCCCTACTTTTTGATAAAATAAACATTATAAAGGTTAATATAAAGGAAAATTCCGAAATACCTATGGGACATGCTCTATAAGCAATGTGGTTAAAACTTAATTAACCACGACATTGATGGCCATACCAACCATTAATAATATAAATAGTTTTTGCAGGAAAACTGCATCTGATAAATCTTGCAAAATTAGAACGGAATGTTTCATTCTATGCTCATAATAGAGTTTATTTGTTTATTACAAAATATTATACTTACTCTAATCCATGCTCAGAAAACACTTCGCTGATTTCCGAATCGCTTCGTGGCAAAACAAGTCTAGGCAAAATTGTGGCTTTTTTTCTTCTGGTCTTCAGTGTAGCTTGCTGAGACAAGCTCATAAACTCTGGAGTCCTATGCGGTGAATGGGGTGATAGAATTGTTAATTTTCTTTCACCCGGGCTAAGACTCAAATAGCCAGCTAGAGGTGGTAAGCTTAAATGTTGGGGGACTCTCATTTTTCCAGACCTGTTAGAATTATATTTAAAAATAAAAATTTTACATTTTTCTTACAGCATACATACCATAAACCCCGTCGTTTTTCTGCACTGATTTCAGCTGAAGTACTTAATGACAACATAGCTCCCTCACCACTTACAGCGTGACGTTTTAAAATCATTTCTCTATCAAAACTTTCTAAACTCTTCGCCTCCGTAGACTCGGAAAACACTTTCCTCATGTCTCTTTCGCTAGTACTCAGAAAGCTACGAGACGTGGTTTTAAGACTCTCCATGCTTCTTGCAGTTTCAGTACGATGTCCAGCTGTTAAATATTGTCCCTTGGTAGGTTCATAATCTTCTTGGCTTGAACTAGAATGTGGCGTAGTTAAAAGAGAATATTTTGGACTCACTTTAAATGATAAGCTTTCTGATTCAGACTCGACAGAATCTCCACTAGCTTGTTGAGTAACTATTTGACATTGAGGCACTACAGCAGTCGCTATGATGGTTGTTTGTTCAGTAACTTGGTTATATGTGCTTTTAATGCTCTGTTCTGCTACCACTGTTGGAGTACTAGAAACTAGTACCCCATTGTCTACTTGCATTAAAGCAGATTGATCTTCAGTTGCAACTATTGTTGATGTTGATGTGGTGCGTGAAAGATCTTGTTGAGTTAAAGTAACAGTAGAAGAGGTTTTGCGGAGAAGATTATCATGGGTAGATTCGATCTTAGTTTCTTCTTCATCTTCTTCCATGATGCGTTTTTCTTGTGGAAGAATGGTTTTAGCTTGTTGTCGATATCAGGATAAAAATGGCATTGAAGCTATAAGAAAAAAATACATAGATAGGAGAATTCGGGTACAGCATTTTAAGCCATTTCCAATGTGAAGTTGAAGTTAATTAGTGTTTTTACTTGCTAAATAATATTTAACTAACAAATGTTGGGATATTTAATGTATTTGTACATATTTCACAATATTATAGTCAGTTCATAATTGAGGATTTCCAGGATAAACATCACCGTGCGATAATTTACAGTGATTTTCTCGAGCTTAACGTGCTCCACAGGAAAATTATTTAAATTAAATTATTAAATATATTATTGCATATAAGATAGAATAAAATATACACACCTTAGAATATACACACATCTCGTACCCCATGTAGTGTACACAGATATATAGTTGGTTAGAAAGGTATTGCCACACTATGCATTTTTCCTTTAATTCTCAAAAGATCCAACTTATTAGAAAATAAGGTGATCCTGATAATTTGAGCTCAATACGATCAATACGATCAAATTCGGCCACTGTATAATTTTTTTAAAGTTGTTAAAAGTCGGTTTTTTAGTCATTTTCAGAATTTTATATCTCTGGCTCTATATAACTCATAAACTTGATCCAAACGGCATTCTTTTTTACTGACCTTGTGTTTAGAGAAAAAATAAATGTTTGTTTCAAACTTCAATCTCAAAGATGGTTTGACTGGGCGTTTTTAACTGAATCACTATTTTGACAAACTTTTGCTTGTTTTTGGAAAAGGAAGGCTGAACAACGGCCCATAATCTTTGTCTAGGTATATTATGTTCGTGTCTATCCTAATTTTCATTGATTGCCTCAATTTTTTAGATATATGACTTCGCAAAACCAATCGATTTTTGGAAAATCGCTGTTTTCAGATACCTATAAATAATTTTTTATCAACTCGAAATCGCTTGAAATCGTCAGGGAATATACCATTCAATCCCCATTCCTGAAACTTTTAAGTTTGGATAGAAGTGGTTAATGAGCTTGGGAGAAATTTTTAAATTTCCAACTTAATACGTCATTTTAATGATATTCTAAATTTCTACAATTTTACGTAATAAATTAATACTCATCTATTATTTTTACAGAAAAAAAAAGATATATAGAGCTTAGAAAATTCAAATGTACATAATCTATCGAAAATTAAAGCGTTAGCTCCGTTAGAAACATAATATAAACAATAGAACATATTGAATATGTGCTAAACAAACTAAGGAGAGGTAGACCTCAGCAATTCATCGAAAGGAAAAAATGACCAATACAATAATTAGTTGAAAAAAAAAACCCACTATTTCAGCTTCTACATAGCATAAGAGATGACTTCAACTCCTAATGTTCAACTCAATCTTCAGACTGTAAGGAATTTCATGTATAATTTCAATTATTACGGTGAAGCTTAGAGAAAAAAAACCTTTCAATATTGAAGTCAACAGCAAAAGGACTGAATTTGCAGAAACTTATTTAAATAAACCAATAAACTTTTAGAATAATGTTATAGTTTTAGATGAGAGTAAGTATAAAATTTTCATTTTAGCTGGACGGAGGTTTGTTTGGAGTGGTGTTGGAAAATTATGCTTTATCGATGGTGCCGAAAAATATATAGATATTTTGAGGCAGAATCTACCTGCCAGATCTGAAAAACTAGAGCTCGAGGATTCGTTTATCATCCAGAAAGATCACGATCTGCCAACAGATCAAAAGAATGAATATACTATAATGGTCTTGAAAATCCGATTGAAAATGTATGTAAAAAAATGGGTCTGAGAACCTTGTTTTTTGATGCAAATATTAACAGCAATAATTGATGTTAATTATGTTGTGTAATTAAATCGTTTTCAGGAAAGTATATCGGCCTCATCAGATTTTATATAAGAAATATTAAGTATGCCAATATTTTTTTCAATAAGAATCGTTATCAATAAGAGGTTGTCGAATGTTTTCAAATATATAGTTACAAAATAAATTATAGTATTATTTATTTATGAATTGAATATTGTTTAAATTTTATGCCAGAAAAATTCATTGTAAACATATGTAATTAAATATTTTGTCTATTCAATTTTAAAATATGCATATTATTGAAGCAGCTTGCTTCGTCTTGTTAAGAGAGGAAGCAAGAAGGATTACGAGGAAGTTTTATTTATTATTATTACATTTTTGTTATATTAAATTAGCTAAAAAGCAACAGCTTTGCAAGTAATATTGAATTAATTTAAGAGTATATACTTTTTATAATTTAATATATTTTATTTATGTTCTGTGACTTCCGAAAACCAAATTATTAACGGTGTATTCAATACTAATGCAGTGTTAGTGAATCTATTAGTAAATAACTTAATCAAGCTGATAATTAACTCCAGTCGAGTAATTACATTATTAAAGTGAATAGATTTGAAACTACGAAGTCAAGCGAAAAACATACAGAATGAGATGTTCGATTTTGATAAATTGCTGTAAAATATAGCGACCATCGGATCGGTAGACGTACGCATTTTTTTCAGATGGTGAAAAACGGTCGATTTGTCAATTGTTAACTTATCTTGTATCTCATAGATCGTCATGTGTAAATGTTCGACGATTATGACCTTTATTTCCTCGACACCAGTGCTTCAAGGACGGCCAGAGCGATGCTGGTCTTTCAAATGAAAATGTTCGCCCCTAAACCGACCAAATCACTTCTGCTTGATGATTTCACCAACAGAACCTTCTCCGGAAATGGCACAAATATTGGTTTTTGTTTGGACAGCGTTCTTGCAGTGTTTGAATTAAAAAAGCGTAATGTGGCGTAAATGTAAATTGTCGGCCGATATTTCCAATTTGACTAACTGAAGACAAATTAGAGGGAATCTGCATATAAACATTGTACATACGACAGGAATTAGTAGTGTAAATAAATATTACTAATTCCACCCACATTTTTGTTTACAAACATTAAAAAAGCAACTAATAGAAAATTCCTACTAACTTTCCGGATAACACAATATGTTTTCTGTAATTGTTTGTTAATTATTAATATGGCTACAGCTTCGCTATACTATTTCGATTTTAGTCAATGTATTAGTTAATAAATAGTGATAGAAAACATATTATACAATTTGTTTAATATGTTCGTTTGATATACAGTGGATATCAAAAATATTCGGACATTAATTAGTATCAACCAAAAATTAACTGACTAAAAATTAACTAAAATAAACTTAGCTTATAATTAGTATTTAATATTACCACCTTTGACCTTAATCACATTTCCTGAACGTTTTGACATAGATATCACTAATTTTTTAAAATAATTTTTGTATTAATAATTTCATGTTTCCTAATATTAGTTTCCAAATAACGACATTTCAATAAAACAAATAAAAAACCTTTTCAATGTGATTAAGCTCGGGTGACTGAGACGGTGTTTTAATCACTTTTGGGCAGTTGTATAATAGCGACTCGCCAACTATACCCGACTATGTTTAGGATGATTGTCTTGGTAAAATTTAAATTAGTTTATAATGTTCATGTTCTCCGCACTTACTCTCAGATTTTGTCTTAATCCTTTACGGCGCAAGAATGTTAATATTGAGAATTATATCGATATTAGGTAGTAAATAGGATTAACTGGTAAACGGGAAAAATAATTTAAAAAATCGGTTTTCAAAAATATTATTTATTATGGCTTATTAATGATGAATGATAATATATAATAACGTTCTTATATATTATAACATAGTTAGGAGGTATGATTTTTTAAAGCAATTGATTTGTTTATTAAAACATGTGGCAGCCCCACAGTTTTCGCATTCAGTTTGGGTATACCCACTGCAACTCGGAAACTTACATATGATTCTTTTATTTGTCCAAATAGTCCAGTGTCCGTGTTGGTCCAACATCTTTTGGTGGAACATGTTGAGCTGGACTTTTCTTTTTTTTTGTAATTAGGCATTCAATATCACTATAACTTTATAACGCCTTATACGGTTCGCTGGCATAGATTTGCTTCGCTGTCAATCAGCTATAGCTACTCTGAATTCAGCAGAGTTGGGAATTTTACTGGCATTTCCGTTCTCGGCGTTTATTCTTCTGTATAAAAGCCATGAAGTACACATGGCCATGCTCAAAAAATGATAAAAAATCGTAGTATACCAGCGTTTACTACGAAGTTGTATTTTGTAGTGACCCAGACAATCTAATAGGATAACACCACCCATATGTCGATTATATTCTGCTACAACGAAAAGACCTTTAACGAAAATATATTGTTTTCGGGGCTTGTCATATCACCTTACTTCAAAAATAATATGCTTTCCTGCAAAGTTGGATCCAAAAGTGACAATTTTAATACCCTTCCAAGCCAACACAGCTACGTCAACTCCATTGAAATTATCGACCTGTTCTTTGAATATACCGCGCGGTTCTTTTTTGATTTTTTTCTCATCTGGCAGTTTGCAGTTGGGAATAAGGGTTTCCCTTATAATGCCTAAAGTCAAAATGCCACGGCTGGATAAATATTCAATAAGCGGTAACGAGGTGTAATAATTATTGAAGAACAGCCGCTAGTTCTGATTACTAGGCACAACGCGGGCAAAGCGTACTACCATATTAGATGATGCACTTAGCTGAGGTTCACCGTCTGCGCATCTGTTCTCCTGTCCACTGTAAACTTCGAACTTTGAACTCCGGAGGCATATCCAGTTACACCGCATGTTACAAAAAGTTTGTGCCCCCATTTATGAGGTTTGTCGGTTAAATATTGTTTCAACAACGGACAAATGTGCATCAAGGGGAACTTCTTCAAAGTTGTGGTTGAGTTTCCCAATCAAAGATAGATTATTTTAAATAATCGATCAAAATCGACGTGGTTATAGGGTAACATTTGACTATTATAATTAAAATGTAATGATTGCCTGAGAAGTTAAAATCGTTTCGACGGCATTGTCTCTTATATATAATGGAAGCCAATATTTTCATTAGGCATGTGAACTATTGACATGTAATATATGATACCAATAAATTGGCGGATTTCTTGGCTTTTTACATTTATAGATTTACTAATATATTTTTGTACAGAATATAAATTAGTCTGATCTCGTATAAGGTCGATAATGTCGTCGGTAAACAAATACGAAAATATCTGGAAAGAAGTATCCAAACGTAATATATCTGGTGGTAAAGCTTCAGATGGACGAAAACGTAGTTGGTCGTCATTCAGGTTCAGGTGTTTCTGTTTTGCATGTGATATTGGCCTTAGATACATGATTAAATGCCCTTGGAACCACTGTAGAAGGTAAGCTACGGTCGGAATAGTGCTACTGGAATCCTCTGCTGTGGTACTGGACTGAAAATCGATTGTCGAGGTGCTGGCAGCCTGAAGTCTTGTTCCTCATCAAAACTTTCGCGCTCATTTCGCTGAAGACAAATGTTGGATCTGCAACATCATCGTCTTCTGAAAAGTGTAGGCCGTCTTCACGGTCTTCCCGCTCTCCAAGTACAGTTTCCAGGTCCTGAACAGTCAAATTACGCAATCTGCGACTTATTTTGATTATGTAAAAAAAATATCAGATTCAAAAATACAATAGTAAAAATCAGTCACTAACGCGCAATGTTGTAGTTGCAACAAAACAAAATCAATCCATAAATCAATAAAAACTTGATTTTAAAATAAAAATTCACATGATTACTGAAAATTAAACTCTTACCTTTTCTCTACGTCAATTTCAATAGCCAATTATCAGGATTTCCACAATAAATCACTCCTCATAATTGAACTCGAACGGCACAAACCGGTTTGTACGTGTTCATCACTTCAATGGCTCAAACAAGTGTAAGTACTGCCATCTAGTTGGATGATCTATTACTAAATAGTTAGTGCTTCGTTGCTGATAACGCTGCGTAAAAACGATCGATCTACCTTTGGTATATTTTTACGTAAACTTAAATGGTATATTGCAGACATGCAACACGGCTCCGTAAAGGTTTAAAATATTTAAATAAAGGTTTTGGTCTATTATAACTTCAATTAACACCAAGTTACCAACCTATTTGATGGTATACACCCCAAACCGTTACCGATCCCCCACCGTGTTTAACAGATGGACAAAGATTTTCGATGTTGAGCTCTTCATTTGATTCATCACAGAAAATAACATCGATCCAGTAATTTTCAGGCATCAAAATATACTCCTTAGCAAAATCCAGTCTAGTTCTAATATTTTTCTTACTTAACCAAGGCTTTTTCCGAGTCACACATCCATGATATCCATGTTTACTATACAACGACGTATTGTTTCGGTGCTGACTACATTTTGAGAACGGTTTTGTACCAATGTTTTGAGCTTAATTGCACCAATTTTAGGGTTTTTATGCACTTCTTTTAAAATAAAGTGTTGGTCTCTTTCATTTAATAATTTCGGACGGTCCGTTTACTTTTTCGGAAAAGCTCTATTTTAATTTTTGTAGCGGTCACGATATCTCCAACCGAACTTTTACTGGAAGCATTTGCCCAATCTTACGGTAAGAATTTCCCTTTGAATAAAATTGTAGTAATTGGCAATTTTCAGAACTAATGTTTTTGTTTTATTTGATGTACGACTCATTTTAAAACGTTCTTCAGTCTGCCAATTATTATGTGTAGTAAACAAAATTCTAAGATTATCGCTTAACTCAGATTCAATTTTTGTTTACGCGTCCGAATATTTTTGAGGTGTATAAAATCAATATTTATGTTTTTTTCTTAAAATTTTAGAATCAAACCGACGACCTCGGAACTTTGTTATACAAGAAGTTAAAATGAGGTAAGAACGGTAGACAATACGGGAAGAAAATATTTTATTTTTTTACGTATATTGGAACTGCTAGAATGATTTTTTAAATAGGGTGTCCGAACATTTGTGGGATCCACTGTATCTCAACGTAACGAACTATTCAATCAAATTTATAACGGAACAATTTAACAAACCCTTTATATTTGTTAAACATTTTGCTTCTTGTTAAAGTTTAGAACATTCAAGTTTTAATAAATGGAGGCTGATTAATTCATTGGTATGTTTCATACAGATTTTCAAAATAAAATACGAATGTTGTATTACATATAAAAAAAAATATTATCATTAAATTTTCTAACTCAATAAAAATATTCACTGAAAAATAAAACTGAAAACACAAAAACCTATTGAGCTAATGGTATACAGTAAAAACATTAAAAATACTCTCCGGGATGGGCACGACCACTATTCGCCTTTAAACAGAGAATATTTCAGGATAAAAAAACATGTTCAAATTGAGTTTTGTTTACACCAAAAGAATAATATTCAAAGAAAAAAATTAAATATTAAAACGCCAGAGCAACGGAATACTTAAAAGTATTCGTGAATTAGACGCAAATTTGTTGCTTTGTTTTCTCTCCAAACGAATATTCTGAAAGGGAGTTGCAAAATTAATGTCAACTGGGAGCCTGCAGTCAACATTTGTATTTTTTGTCTGTGATATAGCTTTAATCATGAAATGTAGGTATTTTGCTATTTTTAACGATATTGTCTTTTTTGTCAGGTTTTCCGTGACTTGTTTTGTTTACCAGATGGTTAATGTCGTTCAAAACTGTGTTTCGTTGAATCGAGTTGTGTACAAAAAAATCTGCTTTGCATTACATTAAATATCTGTCTAGTCTAGTGTCTTAGAGTCACAAATGCATACAAACTTATTAATCGATTCAGAATTTTTCACTATTCATTGCAATTTAAAAACTGTTAAACGGAACTACTAGATATAACAATGGTAGGCAACAGTTTATGCATTCCACTTAGTCATTAGTAGAAGTACTATCATTGCAGAAGATAAAGAACAGTTTAATGACATTTAAAAGCATTAAAGCTACCCGTATAGACAACATACCTTCAGAACGAATGAAGTTTGGAGGCAAATAATTAGCCCAAGCTGTTCATCAATTCATAGTCAATATTTAGAAGAGCAGATGCTTCAACTCAACAAGCGCAGATGTATAAAGAGTAACAGCAGGCGGTTATAAGCCCGATCTATAACAAAGGAATTAAACCGAAATGAGAAGATTATCGTGCCATATCATTGTTTGGCACAACCTATAAAATTCTACCAAATATAGTAAGGCGGAGAAGGAATGAGGAAAGCAGGATTTAGAAGGAGATGCTCAACAATACAGGTCTTTCATATTGAGCGGTTTTTTAATTCTTGAATAAAACACAGATGGCATTGTGAATTTCTTCTTTCTCTTTCTTCTTCATTCAACTTCTCATTCTAGAAGTGTAATGTATGACTTTTATAAAAACGAAGTCGTACAACAACGTATTAAAATTGTTAAATTATTTTATGGAAATGGGCGTTCAGTGAAAAATGTTTTTAGAAAATTACGTAATATTTACGGTTTGCACATGCGTCAATCTGAAAGCACTATCGACTTTTTAAAAAATTTCAAGAAACTGGTTCGGTGGAAGATAAAAGAAGAGCAATATATAGTCGTAGTGGTCGTTCATAAGAGCATATTGATTTGGTACGTGAAAGTGTTGCTAAAAAACCCAGAAATTTCCATTAGTGATATTTTGGACTCAGTAAATCCACAACATGGCATATTGTATGATAGAATTTAGCTCTGAAGGTATATAAAATTCAAATAACACAGGAACTAAAGCCACTGAATCATTGAGAACATCGTGCATTTGTCCAATGGATCAAAGAACAAACAGATGATTTTTATCAATAAGTTATTTTTCCAGATAAAGCACATTTTGAAATTGGTGGCTATTAAATTTCCAGATTTGGGATGAGGAAAATCCACGACTGATTCATGAGAAACCTTTATATACCAAATGAGTCACTGTTTGGTGTGAATTATGGTTAGGAGGTGTAATTAGGCCATATTTGTTTTAGAATGTTGATGATGAAGCTGTAACTGTGATTGGTGTTTGTGGAGCTTCAAGAGGTAGTCATTTGGCAGATATTGTCTTTTGTGTTTAAATGTCATACACTATGCTACAATTATCAATAAAAAGTTTTTTGATATGAACCTAAATTCTGTGTTTTATTCAAGAATTATAAATCGGCGATTATCTGATGATTTCCAAAGAATTCATCCCCAAGAAAATTATTTTTTTGAAATTCAATATGACCATCAATATGCGTCTTATCGAGAGGTGAGATGTAAATTCCATAGAAGCAAAAATTGGGGATCAATTCATATTTGTTTGCGGCTATTTGGTAAAGTGTACTTATTACATAAGTATGTTAAATTTGACCCTTGTGATAAAAAATAGCCAAAATTATGAAATAAGGAAAAATTGAATTAGTTCTCGATAAACATATTATTATTCGATGGCATTTTTTGACTATAGTATAATAAAGAAACCATTTATTTTCAATATTGATATATAAAATTGTTTCACAAAACCCCATTAAAGTAGGATATACTATACAAATATCTATACTCGAGCATTTGATTACCATTACCAACCCGGGACCATTTGATTACCAGGCAAGCGACTAGATCACCTGACCACAACGCGTAATTAAATACACAGTCATAAAATATAACAAAATTAAATACAAATTAATAATAAAATTAATTCTACAAATTATTCCTATTGTTTTTTCCCTTTTTGTCAATAAGTTTATTGTATCAATAAATATTTATTGTACTGTATCAATTAAGTAATCTTTTGTACATGATGATAAAGAACAATCAAAAATAAATAGTTCTAGACTAACTGATATGGTGGCCACCTTAAATTTTTAGCTTTTAACATTTCATAACAACTTAGAACTACTAGACTAATTGAAAAGTTCGCGGAATGACATCCATAGAGCAGTAAAAGAACTATGTAATCTGCTACATTTTGAAGCTTCATCCTTCATATGAACATTTGTAAAGTTTCAAGTCGGTCCGTCAATTCATTCGTACAAAAAGAGCAGCTAAAAATAAACGTATCAGAGTAAGTTTATAAATGGAAAATATTAAAAATCGTGCAGTGATTAAATTATTTGTAAAAAAAGGTTTAAATACAATGGACATTCATAGTGAACTATGGATGTAACTATGGATGACACTTGGGTTAACCACTATGATCCTGAACGGTGACAACAAACTGCAGAGTGGACTGGTCCCGGTTGTTCAGCTTCGAAGCAGCCAAAGTGGTCAAAATCGACTAAAAAGGTTATGGCATCAATTGTTTAGGATGCAAAAGGCATTTTGTTAATTGATTATCTTTAAACCGGTAAAACAATAACAGGGCAGTATTACTCAACATTTTGGATCAGTTGGATGCAAAAATTCGTGAGAAATGATTTGTTTTAGCAAAGAAAAAAAATCATTTTTTATCAAGACAATGCACCGACTAACAAAGGTCGTTACAACAAAAGAGTTACACTACGAATTGTTGGAACATCCACCATATTCATCAGATCTGGCCCTCTCTGATTTTCATTTGTTCTCAAACCTCAAAAAATTCTTACGTGACAAGCGTTTTTTATCAAATAAAGAAGTTAAAGCAGTCGTAGATGAATAAGTATTTAGAAAAACTTCCAGAAAATCACTTCAAAAATGGAATAAATGAATTGGAGGGCAGTAGGAAAAAATAAGGAGAATATACGGAAGAATAACGTAATTTTTTCAACTATAAACTTATTTTATCATTTGGGCTCTGCGAACTTTCCAATTAGCCTAGTATTTAGTTTATTATTAATAATTATTAATGAGGCAGAATAGATTGAAATTAAGGAAAAGGAATGAAAGAGATTTTTTTGTAATTTTATTTATAATATAATGGTTTTCAACCTTTTAATTTAATAATTTTCGTTCTAAGCAAAATTTGACCTATGATTATGGAGCTTTACTGTGTTATGCATTTATTTGTCACATATGGATTTTACGATAAAGCCTTATCTACTTAATATAGTAAGTATCGTTTCTGACACAAACTATTAAGTAAAGGCTTATTTGATTAAACTTGTTTTATTGCTGCCTACATATTATCAAAACACTGTCAACGTTGATATAAGGTCCTAAGATATGTGGATCGATTTTCTGAAATAGAATGTAAACGGCCTAATCAACAGGTTATTAAAATATGTTTGTTTGTATGGCTATTATTCTACAGACATTGTGCTTTAAGTTGATCATTAAAAATTAATATTCTAATCAGTACTTTTATGTTGATTTATAATTATTTTTCAATAAGTCTATTTCTACAATAAGCTGAAACGTAGTAAAAAAACGGAGAAAAACAGCTAGTTTGCAAGAATGGGAAGTTTGAGGATACTAAAACAAATGTTATTAAGCTAAGTTTTTGTCATGTTTCATCATCAAATTGCTGGGTGTGAATTCAACAATGCAGTATTTATTTTTAGGTTGTCTGGGCACCGAAATATACAATTGTTTCAGAGTTAACCCTTTATAGCCCCTTGTGACAATTCTGTAACAAACTTCGTAAATCCCACCTGACTACTCACTGAGTATATTTAGTTCACTCAAATCGATGTAACATTACTGTATTATACTATAGAACAAATTAGTATACACATCAAATCATAGATGGCGTAACCGAACGATCTCAGTTTGAACTTCGACGTTAGCTAATGATACAAGTTTGTACTCGTGCAAATTTTAAATTTCACAATAAAATACAAAAAAGGAATAAAACAATTATTTACTTTGTTATCTATCATTTTTATTTACAACTTATGCATTAATGAAAATTATTTTCAATTTAATAACGTTTTTTACAAACAAAAGGATGGTCTAGCAATGGGTTCCCCACTAAGACCTTTATTATCAGAACTGTTTATGTCAAACTTGGAACATAATTTTTTTAAAACGGATAAAGCAAAAAATATATTGTTTTGGTTTAGATATATAGACGACATTTTGGTTTATTATACTGGAAATGACAGACAAATAGAAGGAAAATTAAAGTATTTAAATAGTATCCATCCAACAATAAAATTTACACTAGAAAAAGAACAAAATCAAACCATTAATTTTCTGGACCTTTCAATATCCAAACAAAATAATACTCTAGAATTTAATATCTATAGAAAACCCACATATTCAGATGTAACAATTACAAAACATTTAATCCACCTCATTGCACATAAATATGGTGCATATAAGTCTATGATCCACCGAGCTTTCACAGTTCCACTATCTGAAAATAATAGAAAAATCGAACTACAAAAAATAAAACTAATAGCACAAAATAACGGTTTCCAAGAAAAAGAAATTAGTTACTGAATAAATAACAAACGCAAACAATTACTAATTCAGGTATATCCAAAAGTAAAACAAACAAATGATAAAAAGTACTGTAAAATTTTATATTTCGGTCCAATTTCAGAACAAATAGCTGGCTCTTTGAGGAAACATAATTTGCAAATAGCGTTTAAAACCACCCAGTCAACCAGTAAATTAATTTTTAATGTCAAAGATAAAACATCAGCAAATACAAAATCTGGAGTTTATATGTTAAGTTGCAACGAGTGCAGTAGCTACTATGTTGGACAAACCGGCAGAAATTTTCAAACTAGATACAAGGAACATAAATCTGCATACATATTAAAGAAACAACACTCTAATTTTGAGAACCATTTCCTAGATACCGGACATATATTTCCCCGGATCACAAATTTGAAAATTTTATATACAGCGCCCAAAAATAAAAAAATTTTACATTTCAGAAGCTATTGAAATTTATAGACCGATCTTCGAAATTCCCCATTATTTAAAATACTGTAAAAAATTAACCCCAATAAAAGTATAAAATTAGGTACATAGAATACATAAAGAGTTGTAAAACCTTAGTTTTAAAGTAGTGTTTGAGAATGTAAAGTCGTTTAAAAAAATAAAAGTGATAGATAACAAAGTAAAAAATTGTTTTATTCCTTTTTTAAAAAATGAACTATCACAAAGTAACGGACAAATCAATCAATAAAATACAAAAATTGCGAAAAATAGTCTTATTTTCCTGTAGATATCTAGGTAACTGAATGAATAAGTTTATTTATCGTTAGCGATCAATATTTTTGTTTTTATGATATTTTTGATTCTATAAGTTTTTGTTTATGATATTCCTGTTACATTGAGTAAGGAGATTATTATTAGTAGTAAGTAAATTAGGTAGATGTTGTTGCTACATCAGTTCATCTTCTTTCAGAATGGTATCACGATCATTACTGGATAATGCGATATCTGATATAGTTTACCAATATGATTGTGAGGATAGATTTGATGACGATGAAGACAGCGTTATAGATCTCGATTACTAACCACTATCAGATGACATTGAACCTTTTTTCCGATTATGATGAAAATACCCGAATTGACGCAGATCCAATCATTGAAGATATTGAACATAATGAGCCTATTGCTAGCCCTTCATTTCCAGAACCGGAACAGCAAACTAGCCAATCGGCTTTATCTCATTACAAAAGAAAAAAGGGAAGCTTGCAATGAAAAAAAAAAAATTCTAAACAACCAACAAATACGATTTCTGTGAAATTCCACTTTACTTTACTTTTTAATTTATTAGAGCTCGATACACCTATTCAATACTTTTAATATTTTTTTCCCAAACACCTGATAAGTATTATTGCTAAACAAAGGAATGTTATATTATTAAAAAAAAAAATCCTAATTAATCTTTTCAAGTAACTGATTCTGATATGGTAAGTCATACTGATATGGTTGCAGCAATATATATGATGTTACTGATACACTTACCGAGAATAACCGGTCATTGGAATCCATTCATTGGTACCCCTATGATGCAAGAAACAATGTCGAAACAAAAGTTTGAAAAAATTAGGCAATATATAGATTTCAATCACATTTCTAAGATGCCACCACATAATGATCAGAATGGTGACAGACCTATCGTAGAAAATTTGAACGAGTTCAAAGTTAGACCTATCGTAGAAAATTTGAACGAGATTTTAGTAGAGTTCCCATGGACGAATATCTTTGCGTAGGTGAACAGATTTATTCCACTAAAGCTAAAAACAATTTGAAGAGGTATAATCACAAAAATACTCGCAAATGAGGTTGTAAGATATTTGTTCTCAGTGGGTCTTTTGGTTTTGCATATAAAATTGAATCCGAAACCGGAGCTAAAAATGAAAATGAAGAAACTACTCAATGTTACAGTAATGTCACATTCCCTAAAATGTTCAATAAATGATTAATAAATAAAATCATAGACTTTTACAGAAAAAACGAGTTTTCTATTACCCTAAACTAGTCTCTTTTCACAATAATTTAAAATGTTTGCCATCTTGGGCTACAAAGGGTTAAACGAAAAGTATGATATATGTAGAAAATTAATTCGTTGCTCATCCATATGAATAGTGATTGAATGATTAAGATCGATGGCGGGTTCAAAGCAGCGCATTTCTATAAAAACAGCTTCTATTCTTTTAACGCCCCGTGAATTTAAAAGCAATATGTTGAAATTTGGTTTCGTTGTAACAATAGTCTAAAGCAGATAGGTTCCATATTCTTTACGTTGAAAAACCACTACGCAAACCGAAGAAAAGTTGAAAGTATTATGGAGATTCTGCTCCTTCGCAGTTTATGGTTCATAAGCGATTTACCAGATGTGGCGGTTAATAACCCTTAATATTTTTAAGAGATGGTGTTGGAAACAAGGGTCGGTTTACAGCCTAATTTTCTATGTCATTTTGTTACTACGACAGTACCTTTCAAAACACCATTGATGTCATGGCGCGATGTTATGCGTCATATATTTTCGTGTAGTAAACATGTCGAGTTTCGATCCAAATAAAGAGTATTGACGATACTGCGTTTCTTGTCCAATCAAAAGAAAAACACGAGTGAAAGTCGTCTTATACTCGTAGAAACTTACAATTACAATATCCCAAAGCAAGGGGCATGTAGACGTTGGCTTACAGTATTCAAAAATGGTGATTTCGACTTGAGATATAGACACCGCTCAGGTCAATCGATAAATCTGAAGATGCCGAATTGCAAATATTCTTGGAAGAAGATGATAAGGAAACTCAATAACAAATGGCAGAGAGGTTAAATGCGGTTCGCCGAACAATTTCTGATCGTCTGCATGCCATAGGCAAGATCCCGAAGGCAGTAAAATGGGCACCACATCAGCTATGACAGACAGATGGAAAAGCAAAAAACGGTGTGCGAAATTTTGCTTTCTCGACATGAAAGAAATACCTTTTTGCATCGAATCGTGACTCGAGGCGAAAAATTGATATATTTCGAAAACCCAAAATGTAGAAAATCATGGGTTGACCCAGGATAACCATCAATATGGATCGCAAGACCGTATCGCTTTGGAAAAAAGACAATGCTGTGCATTTGGTGGGATCAGAAGTGTTTCGTGTACCATGAGCTTCTGAAAGCAGATGCAGGCACCACAAGACACCGAAAAGTGATTTTGCCACATGATAACGCCCCATCCCAGACAGCGAAAGCGGTCAGAACTACGCTTTCTGCATATGGCTGGAAACTCTTGCCCCACTCACCAGGTTTGACCCCTTCTAACTATCAACTTGTTTTCATCGATGTCTCACGGACTTTCCATAAAACACTTCAACAATTGCGAACACATCGTCATAAATATTGCTTGATGTTTGGATCACCTCAAAATTTTTTTCTGGAAGGGCATCCTCAAATTACCAGAGAGATGGGAAAAATGGGCAGCTAGCGATGACGCATACTTTGAATAAATCATTTTTGCCTTTCTCCCAATTTAAACGTTTTTTATTTTGAGAAAAAATTAAGATTTTTCATGGACGTTCTACGCCCATGTTGCCCCATTGATGTTACTACTGAGGAAATGGTCAACAAAATATATGATCATCATATTGGTCCATCAGAGAGTGAAGGGTAAAAAGATTGTTGATATGATCAAGATTTCAGACGAACGCGTACGGAATATCCAATACGAATATTTCGGCATGAGCACATTAGCGCGATGGGTGCCACGATTGCTCCCAGAGGACATAATATGGAATAGAATTTATTTACTGTGTACCAGAAAGAAAGAAAGTACTAAAACAGTGGATTTTATCCGACGAACGTGCCCCGAAGAATGTGAAGATGTTTATATCTACCGGAAAGGCCATGGCCATTATTTTCTGGTATTTGCAAGTTATTATCTTCATATTATATTCATCACAGGCCAATAGCCGACAGCAAAAAAAATTATATCAAATTAAGAGATCATTGCCGAAATAAAAGACTGTTTTAATAGTTTGACACATTTTTTATCTCCGAGATTTTTATCATCTCAACGAGCATTCCCTCGAGCCTTCACTTTACGATCGGTCAACACGATAGCATGAGTTTTGTTGATAATTTTCTCAATAGTAACATCAACTGGGTGTCTGTCCTAAGCGAGCGAAGCGTCACTCGTGCTGTTTCGACCACCCCAAAACTCAAGAAAACAACTTATGAACCATAAACCACCCTACCGTGAAGTAGCAATGCCCCCATAACACTTTCAACTATTATTTCGACAAAAAATAGTATTTAATTAACACACGAAGTTCTCTGCTTTTGAAGACTGCCAAAGCAGAGCATGAGCATTCACTATAAAGAAAGCTCCTTTTCAGAAATGAAAATCGCTTTTGCGATCACATCTCCATCTATCGGAAATATATATAATTTTCCGATAGATGGAATCATCATTCATCAATCTTTCATTCTATCCTCACTCATCGTAAGTTGTTGAGCTTTGAGCTTTTACTAGGCTAATTGAAAAGTTCGCGGAACGGAAATGATAAAACACGTTGATACTTAAAAAATGACTTTGTTCTTCCGTATATTCTCTCTTAAGCTCAATATATTTTTTTCAGCAATTCCCCAATTCATTTATTCCATCTCTAAAGTGATGCTGTAACTACGGCTGCTATAACTTCATTTGATGAAAAACGCTTGCCACGTAGAAATTTTTTGAGGATTGGAAACGGATGAAAGTCAGAAAGGGCAGAATGGGGAAAATAATCTTGTAAATATGGTGGATACTCCAACAAATGGTAGTCACTCCTTCAATTTGGCCATTGCAAGAGCACCTCTGTGAGCCGATGCATTAAAAATATACCTTTTCAATCTCAAAAAATTGATGCCCTAACCTTTTTGGTCGATTTTGATCACTTTGGCAGCTTCGAAGCTGAACAACCGGACTCAGTCCACTCTGCGGTTTGTTGTTGCAGTTCAGGTTCATAGTAGTAAATCCAAGTCTCATCCATAGTTACGTTTAATATCTACTTTATTTTTTCGAAAAAGATTCAAATGTTGGTTGGAAAGTTTTACTCGAATTCGTTTTTGATGAGACTTTAACAAATTAATTCCATTTTTAAAATATCAAACACCCATTCAGTTGAGATGTCGTCCATAACCATATCATGTATAGAATTAATTATTTGTTCAGTTGTACTTATTGGACGTCCAGAACGACGATCATCATCCAGGCTTGTACGACATCGTTGAAACTCACCTGCCCACTTACAAACTATTGTTTCCGAAGGAGCAAACTTTCCTAATACATTTACCATTTCACTATGAATGTCCATTGCCTTTAAACCTTTTTTACAAAGAATTTAATAACTGTACGATTTTCAATATTTTCCATTTTAAAAAATAACACTGATACGTTGACTTTAAGCTGCTATTTTTGTAAGAGTGAATTGACAGATCGACCAGAAACTTCACAGATGTTCATATGAAGGATGATACTTCAAAATGTAGTAGATTATATAGTTCTTTCCCTGCTCTATAGGTGTCACTCCAAGAACTTTTCATAGTTGAAAATTATGCGGATCTAAACTGTGAATATTATGTTTTCAATGTAATTAAAAAAACATATTTAATTATTAATTCACTATCAATAGTACAGTTGAAGTAAATAAAACAACAAAAATATACTTACATGAAATTTAATATCTATATAATCATCGGAAAAATTACGACATATTTATAAAGTTCTTAACTTTAAATGAAATGGTTAAATTAACTTCGTTCCTCTGCACTAAATCTAAAAACATTAAAGAAGAAATCTTTAAAATCTTTAAAAAAAGAAAAAGCCGATTCTTTTAAATATATCCACTACTTCATCTGCATGAATTTCTGTTCCATAGTGAATGTTCATGAGAGCCAAACCATTAAGTCTGTTTTCACTTGTAGTGTTTCGTAAATAGTTTTTCAGTCTCCTTAGGCTCGAGAAAGACCTTTCTGGGGTAGCAGTGGATACAGAAATGGTAGCCAAGATTTGTAGTAATGTGTAAATATTAGGATAAAGGTTTTTATCGCACATATCTAGGCATTCCAAACTAGATTTCGGGGTAGGCGAGATACTTGTCATCATTGTTTTCCATACTTCAAGTTCTGCTTTAACCACTGATATGTTGCTTTCGGGAAGCAGTGACGAGTACATGGGAATGGCTTCTTCAATTTCAGAATTGGCAGTAAAATTTGAAGGTAGCACACCAGATAATGCTGATACTACTTTACGATGTTTGGTAAACGTTTCAACCAATTGTTGAATTGTATGATCAAGAAATGGAATGAACAAATTAATTTTGTAATACGTGCATACATCCAATGCAGGAATGTTCGGTCTATTTAATTGTCTTCCGACGACGCGTGGCATTCGCAGTATACCACCATTTTCTTCCAGTAAAACCTTTGCGCCTTCATAGAGATGGAGATGTTCGACCTCAGTGTTGTTTCTCAGGAGTTGTAAGACATTAATAACATCATCTACATGTTTGAATGCCGCGATAAGATCGATGTCAATTGTCTGTAATTGTTTTGATAGCGACAATGTATAGCTCATAACTTTTTGAAGAATCACTAAACACATCACAAAATCCGAAGATCGAAGCGTACTTAGCAATTGGGCGGCTTGTTGCGATGTTTCTTTATTGTGATTCAATTGGAGTTCTTCGAGAGCATTCACAATCGCTGAGTAAATTTCTCTGAATCTTATAATAGCTTCATGTTTGTGGACCCACCGTATTTCACACATCGAGAGCAAGCTTTTTTGGTTACCGACGGGTAGTAGCTCTTGAATTTTTTCTTTCAACAAAGCAGTGCGTTGAGCAGAATATCGAAAGTAGGAACCAACAGACTGCACAATCCCAATTCAATTTCGGACATTTGCTAATGAAAATGAATCAGCAATAGCAAGGTTGAGAGAGTGTGCACTACAGTGTACATAAAGAGCAAGAGGACATTCTTGGCGAACATAAGCTTGGGCACCGTGCAAATACCCACTCATAGCTGGAGCCTCATCGTAACCTTGACCAACCACATGAGAACATTCAAGTCCATGCTTTTTCGGAGCTGTAATAATAAGATTTGCGAGACCGGATCCTGAAATATCGACCGTTGGAATGTACTCAAGGAACATCTCTTTAAGTATATGGTGTTTATTATCTGTAAAATCAACATATCGAAGACATAACGAGACTTGTTCTACACGTCCGATGTCGGTGGTTTCGTCAGCCAGAATCGCAAATAGTTTGGCTTTCTTTACTTCTTCAATTATGTTATGTTAAATTAATTCACCACAAATGTCAATTATTTCGTTTTGGATCTGAGGGTTTGTGTACAGGGCATTCTTCTGCGAAGTATTCAAATGCTCAGCCAGATCTCCAGACTCAGTCGCAAACCGCAACAGGGCTCTAAAATTACCATCATTCTGTAGTGGTTGTTCAGGTTCTGGTGATTCTGGTGTAATTTGTATGCGCCCCGAATCGATTTTACCTCTCAAGGAGATGCCTTGTTTGCCGCAAAAAAATATTGCTTTTACAATAGGGATTAGTTTCTTTCGATTCTCTTCTTGTTTTCTCTTTCTTTCAGAAGACAGCTGTTCAATGACCGAAAAAGCCTGCGAAGACATTACTTTTAGAAAGTATTCCGCCAGTTCTGAATTTCGCTTGTAGTATCCCGATTTCGCATGAGCTTCAAATATTTCTAGGGCATTTTTCCACTTACAAAAAGGTTCGGTTACCAACTGGCCGATCCTTTGATGACCGCCTTTACCTTCATCAAGCGAACGTCCCATTACCACGCAGACACTGCAGTATGCTTCACTTTTATATTCCGAATATGACAACCAGGGGAATCTCTCCAACCATTTCAATTGAAAGTGCAGGTTTCGTTTTGTGGAAATAGGAAACTTATAATCTCTGGGTGGGTTCCATGGCGTTTTTAAAATTTTGACTTTAAAATATTCATCCAAAATTTTTTCTTGATTCGCGTAAAAACCAACATCCAACTTAGCTATAGTTGTAAAAGATGAGGTAACAGGCAAGCTGGCCTGTTGCAGACTAGATGTAGATTCGGCAGTTGAAGGTATCGAACAGGGCACCAGCGACATGGCACCGATTTCGACATTCGGTATTGTGATTGAGGTCGAGGTCGAGGGC
Source organism: Cosmopolites sordidus (assembly GCA_031761425.1). Classification (NCBI taxonomy): domain Eukaryota; kingdom Metazoa; phylum Arthropoda; class Insecta; order Coleoptera; family Curculionidae; genus Cosmopolites; species Cosmopolites sordidus. The sequence goes on along the minus strand of JARFXV010000944.1, from coordinate 964,548 downwards.
CCGCTTGTCATCACAGTCTTCTTATCAGCATGCCAGGTAGCTGAAGCTTTGATAGCTAAATCCAAATTTGTTTCTTTATTAGAAACCTCTTGACTACACCACTTTTTCCAGTAGTCCATACCTTTAAGTTTATCACCCTTCCTTTTTTTCCCCTCCATTTTTCGACAGTAATAATGATTCACGTATCTATCCTTAACAAGGTCACCGAATAACACGGCACTAAAATTATTCACTTACACGGTACACTTAATTCTCTTCAGTATTCGTTCACCACTTTTCACTTATATTCGCTTCGAGTTCGCATGGAACAATACTGCCGTAAGCGCGGTTACGCGCCTCTTATATAGCAGCCCAGTAGTAGCCGTCCAGAAACTACCACAAACTTCCACACAGCTCCGCTCATTTCGACCGAAGGGCGTGGCGAATAATCGAGAAACAACTCAAAGATTCCATACGATACAAAATAGTTCGACTACTCGACAAGAGATGGCGTTAGTGTGGGCAACGTCCACTAGTTCGGATATATATTCAATTCAAATGTAATAATTTAACTCTCTTCACTCCTCGTATTTTTTCGGTATAATATTAGGTAATATTTGGCTTATTTAGGGGGGGTGTTGAACCCCCCCCGCCCCTTGGCTACGCCCGTGATAATATAAATAAGTTATACTTTCATTTCAGAGTAAAGCTTAATTCATACTTACACGATACATTAAATTTTTTGTTTACCAAGCTGTTAGTATTAAAATAAATATATATTACTTTTGATCAAAATTCACTTTTACTTCTGTCCATATTTCGATTTACTTTCATTTCAGAGTAAAGCTTAACTCGTAATTACACGATACATTAAACTTTTTGTATACTTAGTTTTTAATATCAAAATAAGTATACATTACTTTTGATCAAAATTCACTTTTACTTCTGTCCGTATTTCGGTAATAAACTGCTTCAAAATCTTGCTTCCTGAAACAATTCAGTTGTTGGCGAAAAATATGGGCAAAAAGGAACTGAAATTAACCGATTCCATTCGAATAAACTTAAAACGCCATAAACTGAAATCCTATTAGTGCCTTCGAAATCAGTGTGCTGTAAGCGTTACTAACGAATAACTGAATTCGCTAAATTTTAATAAAGAATATAACCGACAATAAGTTGGACAGTTACAATTCGTTTGTTATTCGAATAGTTGCACATATCTAATTTGACCAGAAATCCACAAATGAATAATATTCTTTTAAATAGTTTCATCTACAGGGTGATTCACGGTGGATGGTACATTAGACGTTTACGGAGAACTACTTGGGGTAATGATTTTAAATTTTGGGTACTTCTGTAAATGAACATGAACTCTCTATTAATATATTTTCTACCCTGTAGTGTTGCCAGATGCACTCGGAGCGGATTCCAACTTAGCTTTTTTAATGGAATTCCCTATATGTTATTACATGTGTAGATTCGGAGAAGCATTTTGAAATTTTTCATGTAACATATGTTATACCTGTCTTAAACCGTTTCGGAAATAAAAAATATTTTTTAAACAATTTGGCAACAAACATCCTTGAATAAAAATATTTTTGCCCACAATAGCTAGATACTTGAATTTTTGAACATTATTCTTTGTATTGAGGAGAATATTATATGCAAATCGTCTTCAGCTCTTCTAATAGAGTATTGTGGATACGCATGGAAATAAGCCAGAATGTTAATCTCGTTATCCTCATCAGATGTTACTGCCAAACTGGTCAAATTTGAATCTGACTATATTTTTTATATTCATTCGTGATAAATTAGGATACATTGCGTTAAACTGTCTGGAGGTGAGGTCGAGGATTTTGTCACACTGTCCGTATAAAATAAATACATTAATGATCACTGCTTTTGAATAGTTAATTCTTTCCATTTTTTACTAATACAATTTCTTGCTTAAATATGTTAACAATGAATTATCAAAATAATAATGTCAAATATCAGTGGTGGCTCGTGAGGGCAGGCGTTGGGGCGCCGCCCCTGCAGCATTTATCGCAGTAAACAATTTTTCAGAGCAAAACACCATATTTTATTTCCGTTCAGTTTCTTTCCTTTAACTCATTTTCCTGGTTCACCTCCTGCATAGGGTTTCAATAGCTCGAAAAGTAAAAAGAAGGAAGGGGAAAACAAAAAAAATCTTCAGCAGCATTATTTTCTTCTATGCCCACCCACTTTTGGGATCAACCCACTCAACCCACGAGCCGTCACTGTCAAATACATACATTTCCATATTTGTTTAAAACTAATGTCACCATAGCCGACCGTAGGCCAAACTTAACCATTATTTTTGCATTAATTACATTATTTTGCTAAGTCGAAAACCGCTAGAAGATAAGTACATCATCACTTAACACTTTTAAATTCTGAATTTATTGCTCTTTTGCACTTCACTATAAAATACAGGGTGTTCCGTTTAAAATTCCTACATAACATGAATTTTTACGTTCTATCAATAGTGCATTATTTTGTAAACGCCCGGTATGCGATAAATTAATTTTCAGGCCATATTATGACGTGAAAGCAACCTATTAAGGAACTGTATTAAAAAATTCAGGTTGCTATGCTTGCTCTAAAATAAAATATATTCAAAAATGCTTCTTGCCGGATTTCTTGAAAAATATTTTTTATTTCTGAAACGGCTCAAGATAAGTATATCATATGTTACATACAAAAGTTTCAAAATCCCCCACAGAATCTAAAAATGTAATATTATATAGGGTATGCCATTAAAAAAAAAACAAAGTTGATATTAGCTACGAGTAGATTTGGCAACACCGCAGCGGAGAACATATTTTAAAGGATAACTCATGTTTATTTACATAAGTATCTAAAATTTCAAATCCTTACTTTAAGTAGTTCTCCGTAAACATCTAATATACCATTCACCGTGAATCATCCTGTATATGTTTGAAGAAAGAGCATAAGGTATAGATTTGATAAATACACATATATAGGGAGATTTGTTTGGTGTATCCAAATTTTAAATTCAAATAAAACAATAAGCAAATTAGATGCGTTGAAACCATCTATTTTATGTCAAATTACATGCCTATCCAGTTTCCGACCACTTTTTCAAGCAATTGGGGTCTTATATCCGCAATTGACCGAACTACGTAAGCTTTCAAGGCGTCAATACTTGCTGGCTTAGGGGCATAGACGAACTATTTAACATAACCCCAACGAAACTAAGCTAAAGGGGTAAATCGCATAACCTTGGTGGCAAATTAACAGGTTCGTTCCTAGAAATAATTTTCTCATTCAATTGTTCCCTCAACAAAATCGATTGTTACGTCGATTGATGTTACGTCGACTGATGTTACGTCGACGAATTGATAACTTTGGATTTTGATCAACACTGCTAGCAACACAAATACACACACCAAATACACATACAAGGGTAATCCCAGAAGTACCCGACCTGACGTATAAATGGTGGCTGTTGTTTGAAAAGAATGACAATGGTAGAAAGTACCACCCTTATAAAGCTTCAGTTTAGTTTGATAACGCCACGTTATTTAGTATTTGGTTGGATGCCATTAATAGTGAAAGCTTTCAGTGATTTTGTAAACATGAAAAATGTGATACAGTACTTTCATTTAAAAGGTGTCAGTACAGTCTATATCAAAGCGGAGCTAAATTCTACTCTGGGAAAGTCTGCTCTTTCGTTTACAACAGTAAAATATTGGATGGCAGAATTTAAACGAGGCCGTACTAGCTACCAAGACGAACATCGCAGTGGTCGACCAAATAAGGTGATCACGCCAGAAGTTGAGATGAATCCACAAAATTGGATGACCGTCGACTGAAAATGCGCGAGCTGACAGACATGACAGGCATTTCAACATGTGCTGTATATCGCATATTAACTGAAAATTTAGACATGGAAAAGCTGTGCGCAAGATGAGTGATTATGATTACTTACAATGGAACAAAAACAGGGTCGTGAGGATATTTCAATCGAGTGTTTAGCGAAGTTTGACAGGAAGCTGAGTTTCTGCGTCGATGAATAACCATGGACTAAACATGGGTTTATTACTTTATACCTGAGGTGAAGGAACAATCAGAACAATGGACTGAAAGAGGAGAATCAGCAGAAAGAAGGGGAAGACAGTTCTGTCTGCAGACAAGGTCATGGTGTCAGTTTTTTCGGAAGCACGTGTGATAATTTTCATTAATTATCTTCAAAAAGGAAAAATAATCAACGGCGAGTATTATGCGAACCTATTGCAGCGTTTAAGTGATGATATCAAGAAAAAACGGCTGCATGTTGCGAAATAGGAAGTTTTGTTTCGTCAAGACAATGCACCAGTTCACACTTCCGTTATCGCGATGGCCAAAATCAATGAGTTAAAGTTAAAATTGCTTCCTCACGTACTTTATTCGCAAGATTTAGCCCCCTCGGGTTATTTTTTGTTTCCAAATTTGAAAAAATTGCTCGGTGGTAAAAGATTTGTCAACAATAAGAAGGTGGCGTCTGCGGCTGATTGAGGAGCTCAATGATTCTCACAATAAACAGGGAATCAAAGCTACTGAACATCGCTGAGTAAAGTGCATCGAGCTAAAAGGAGACAATCTAGAGAAATAAAGATATTTTTTCACAAATTTATTGTGTTTTCTTTGTTAGGTCGGGTACTTTGTTAGGTCGGGTCTTAGGACTACCCTAACATAAAACGTAACTAACATAAAATACGTACACCAAATAAATAATTACCAAGCGATGTATTCGCTGAATTATCGATGCGTTCTGAAGAAAAATTCGCCGCTTTTGCTGACAGTGTTGATGAAGACTCAAATTTATCAATTCGTCGCCGTTCGCAGGAAGTTAGACTTTGTTATTCTCCTGAAAACCAACATAGCTCGGGCAATTACCAAATAAGACTTGCTTGAAAAAGTGGTCGGAAATTGGATTGACAGAATGCGCTTTGTCAGAAATTGTTTTATATACATAATATAAATGCAATTGAATGATGTTTCACATAAAATAAATAATTTAAAGGCATCTAATTTTGTTGTTTTATTAGAATTTTAAAGTTCGGACGCAATAAAAAAATCACCCTGTACTTGTGTACAATGTGCTTTTGTCAACACAATTTATACTTTACTCGAAGTTGCGCTTAATCTACTGCACCCTTATACGTAATATATTTAAATTATTATTAGAAAGTTAACGAATGACTACAAAGTTAGGATAACATTTATATTGCTAATTCGGTATTAACTTGACTAAAAACAAAAATTTAACTAAGAAACTAGAAAGCTTGATAATGTTGTCGCATAAAATAATATAATGGACTAAGTTCCATTTATTATCATTTTGTGTAAGCTGAGATCAGTAACTTTCTAATCATTTAACCAATCGAAATAAATACCAGGTATTATCAGCAAAATAAGTTCTCTGGGCTAAAATGCTAAATATCCTGTGGATTAATTTTATGCAAAAAAATCATCATAAAATAAGAATTAATAAGTTAATCTCCTTTCAAACTATAAAACATGTGATGCATAATTTACAATATCAAATAAAGTGGCCTAGGCTTTTTCGAAAAGTTCTGAGCGTTTTGATAACCGAAAATAATATAAATATTTATTGTTCTCTGTTATCGACTTTAGTCCATCCATCTATCAACGTATAAAATTATGATTAACTGGCAGCGATGGTGATATTGATCGAGTTTTTAGCAGTGCTGAACTCATTGCCAAATATGACGTCTAAAAAGTTATTTTGAGTGAGCGGAACTCAATATTAAACTAGTTAGGAAGACGTCCTTAACGACTCTAACTTGCTCAATTTCTACAACGGATATTAAAGAAATATACCTAATTTTATGACCATATTTCACAGTAAAGAATATATTATCTTAGAATATGTATATATATATATATATATATATACATATATATATATATATATATATATATATATATATATATATATATATATATATATATATATATATATATATATATACATATAATATTTTACAATAAAGAATATATCTAAAATCCGGTTAGGTTTAGGTACAAGGTTGTTATGTACGAGATTAGATTGAAAATATACTTTTCCGATAAATGACGGTGTGAAAGGTGATTGTATTTCTGAAAAGTAGCTTCATTTCTAGTAATGGTGTATAAACTTCAATCCTATTTAACGTTTGGTTTTGCTTGGACAGCATTCAAAAGGAAATAAGTTCGATAATTTTGCTATCACTGAAAAAAAAAACGAATTTCATGCGTTGAATAGACGCAATTTTTTTTCTGGAAAAACCATCGCGCAACCCCTAGAAAAGTTTAAAAATGATTATGGGTACTCTGCTACTTCACATATTATAGTTCATAAGTGATTTACTAAGATTCGATGGGGCTGAACTAGCACTAGTGACGCTACGAGCTCAGAACGCCTCCTTGAGGTTGCTACTGAGAAAATGGCCAACAAAAGCATGATATTGTGTTAGTCAATCGAAAAGGGAATGAACATTTGGGTATGAGAAAGTTATCAGAGCTATGGCTGCTGCACTTGCTCACTGTGGACTGTGCGCACTGTTGTAGTGGTGTTTAGAGATGTATCAGTCCAATCCGAAGGAACCAATCTGCGCAATCCAAAGCTGCAGTCACTCGTGACTGTTGGTGGACAGAAATGAAAAGAGAGTCAAAATACTAAGTTCTATCTGCGAATGCGTCCCGAAGAAGAAAAATATGCTTTCATTGATCGGAAAGGTTATGGTCACTATTTTCTTAGAGTCCCAAGGCATTGCTTCTTCGACTTTGGAAAAGGAATGACAAAATTTGGAAAAGGGAGTGACGATTAAACAGAGCAGAGTATTATACTGGATTATTGGTCAGCTGTCATGAAAACTTGATAAAGAAAAAGCTCGGTTTTGACGAAGAAATAAGTGGAGAATATTTGCTACGAACTGTTGCCGCATTCACCCTTTTTCCGAACATGATCCCTTTCGACATCGTTCTCTTTCCGAACTTGAAAAAAAAGGCCAACTAAAAATTCACAACAAATAAAGAGATAATCTCCGAAATAGAGGACTATTTTGCAGAGTTCGATATTATTAGTTATAATAATAATTCATATTTATATACTTTATACCGGAAAGCATAAGAAGTTGGAAAATCGTTTTGCGAAGGATCTCGAACTAAAACGATAAAACGCTAAAAACAAATTGATTTTCTATAAGAAAAATGAATATTTCATTTAAAAAATCTGGGATTTGCAATCTAGCCTCGTATAATTTTCCTTCGTCAGTCCGTAATACATTTTAACAAGGGTCTGATGTGTTCCTTATTAGCGGCAAATTGCAAAATTGGAGAAATTTCGCTTGGAATAGATAAATATTCTTGTTTCTTTCTGGCCTCCAGACTATAAGCTTTTTTACTTTAAATTCTTTCAACCATTGTCTTTATCTCTTCATTGTAACGTTAATGATCTTATTACTTCTAAAATGTTTTTCGTCTCACTCTATCTCGCCAAATACTACTTGTCACACTAGGATTTTTTCGATTTCACTAATAATGCATATAAATTAACTGTGTTCTGTGTTGTTTGATACAGTTGCCTCTCAATTAATATGCTATATTGTAGTAGAAACCTCCATAAAACATGTATTAATTATGTCCTCTCTATTATATATCCTCTCGTTTGCGCTATTTATTACCATTCTTAGATATTTAAAGTTGTTTCCATTACGCATTGTATTCTATCTGCAAACTCCGGCGTTTCTGCCTATTGGATTATTTTATATTATCACTAATTTTGTTTCATTTCAACGTCACTTTTATTTGCCGTGATGACTAGTTTCTTTAACGATTTTTTGGATTTTTTTATATATCCAGCTACTATAGTGATATATAATATAGAATTCATAAATGTCTGTAATATTACTATGATGAAAAAATTTGCACATTTTACATCTCGATACAACCATTTATTTTTTAATTTGTTAGAAAAAACAATGCTTTAATTCAGTTAAAAATTATAGCGTCTTTTTTATTGTTAAAAAATGTAGTCCGTGATATTGAAAAAAATAATGATCGCGAGTATCGTATTAAAGAAGATACTAAGCCGAAAGAAAGAGTCACAAAAGCTGATGAAAAATATAGTCAGTTAACTGGTTCCTTCAATTACCGTGGTTTTGTCCACAAAGAGCTCCTTCCCAGTAATCAAATAGTTAATAAAAATTATTATTCAAACGTTATGCGTCACTTGCGTGAGTATATTCGAAAAAAAACTCCAAACTTGTAGCAAAACAACAATAGTTTTGGAACACGATAACACGATATCGAATACCGCAGTAATCATTCGTCACTTTTTTGCTAAAATTTAACACAGTTTCTCAAGCACCATATTCATCAGATATGGTGCGATGTGACTTTTCCTCTTCTATCGATGGAAGAAACCACTTCGAGAATGTCGCGTTGAATCCATAGAAGCCATTCAATAAAGTGGCTGGCTACTAGAAGTCAAGTAGAAAAAGTGTTTCGAAGGCTGGGAAATAACGTTGGAATGAGTGTATTATAATGAGAAGAGAGTACTGTGAACTAGACAAAATAAATTTGGATCAATAGGAATATGTTGTTTTTTTAACAAGTTACTTTACTTTTTGACCCTAGTAGTTGGTAGTAAGGCCTCCTTAGCATGCTTCCAGGTTTCACGATTCTCGGTTTTCCTCTGCCACTCGGGTCCAATATATTTAGCGATGTCATCAGTCCATCGGGCTTTCAGTCTTCTTCGGGGACATTTGCGATCAAGCGCTATCCACTCCAGGATTGATTTGGTCCATCCAACGTCCCATCGCCTCGATATATTGCCTGCTGATCTCCATTTCAAATCCTTTGCTCTTCCAGTGATGTAACACACTTTCGTTTGTTCCCTGATCCATGTGCAGGGCTTGCTGTTTCATCTTGTAATGCCAAGCATACAGCTTTCCATTCCCCTCTATGCTACCCAAAGTTTTTAAATTGATTGCGATGTGAATGTCCAGGATTCACTTCTGTCTGCCATAACGGGTTGGACGCACTGATAAAAGACTTGATAAAAGCATTTGCACAAATAACGTAAATTATTAAATAATAAAAATTGAAAAAAGTCAAAGATCGTAGTAAGAATTAATTATAAATAAAATAACAAACATTGTTAAAACATTTTTTTAAAATTAAGAATCACGCCATACATCAGCCAAAATGTGTGTCAGTGTGTGCGTTTAAATACCATTTAAAACTAAAATTGTATTCTGTACATGATTATCGCGATGTGATTCTTATTTACGGAGAATCAGCTGCCAACAGGATCAGAAATGTACCAGGACATTGTCAACGTGTTCAGGAAAATAGATTAAAACGAAGACTAAAATGGTCGATATATTGAGCATTTCATTTAATAAAATCATTAATCATGTGTTTCTTAATGTGACTGGACTCGTTTAAAACCTATTATAATGTTAAGCTATGAAAAATTAGTGCTAATCATTTCAGCTTTGACATTTCACGCCATAAAAATATTATATTTTATTTTCAAACAATACCTTAAAAGGACAATGAAACGAAAAATAATTTTAAAGTTTTGACCTGTTTTCGGAATGGTTACATTTTCGATACATTTTTTGAGGATACTTTATGTTAAAAATAATGTAAAGAATCGTTTCTTAAATTTATGAAAGTTATTTCCCTTCAGTTTATCACGAAAATGTTTGATGAAAAATATTAATCAATAGAATGCAGTAATGTAAAATGATGTAATAAGAAAAAAAAATGTGGAATGCTTTTTGTTCATTAGGGAAAACCTTTATAAAGAAGTTTTTTGTTTAGTGCTTTTTCTCTGCCGGGAAATATATTACTGTCTTAGAAAATACAGCATGCCTTTCGTCGAGCACAGCGAAATAACGGCTTACTTTAAGATTCCCTACTAACTTGGCATATCCACCCTTGAAAAATGATAATAAAAAATGTAACATCCATTAACTTTCACAAGAAAATGTGCCATCTTCAAAAATTAGAATTTTATTTTAACTTTTTTCTATAATGAATATGATATTGATAACATAAATTTTGCCATTAATTTAATTTTAATCCACAGATTACTATTAATAAAATTAGTTAAGTTACATATTAGTGTTATATTAGTTTTACTGTTAATTGAACCAAAGTTTTAAAATATTGGAATTTTAAATTAAAATTTATGGAGCTGAAAAATCAGAGAAGTAGCGAGCTTAACTATAACTTTAAATTAGCAGTGGTAGGAAGACAATTGAGGGAAAGGTAGTTGAAAGCTACAATGATTTTATGATCCACTGGATAACAGTAAAATAACTTATTTCCAATGAAACAAAGCCTGCTAACGAGAAAAGACGTGACACTGAATTTACCGAATACTGAACATGCAATTAAATTATGTTTTTATGTACTTAATTATTAAACTTGAAGAGGTTTACCACTAAACACCAAATCACTTTTTTGAACTGTTCGACGCACGTTTCGCTAACCATGTTAAAATCATCAGGAGATAAATTAATTATCTATTCTTTAGATTAAAGCATCTCCTGATGATGCTAACATGGTTAACGAAGCGTGCGTCGAGCAGTTCAAAAAAGTAATTTGGTGTTTAGTGGTAAATCTCTTCAAGTTTAATGATTCACACCAAAGGTTCCAATAGAAGAATTGATCTAGTTAAAAATTCTCAGGTGATTAAAGAGTTCTGTCTTCATCCTCGAAAAGTTACTGGTGCGGTTTTGGGGCTGAGTGATAGGATCTTATTCCTTTTTAGACGATGATAAATATCTTGTTAGTGTTAGTGGCGAATGCTTTAGGAGTATCTTAACAGAATACAATAAAGGAACCAGAATACAATAATTTCACATATTGGCCTGATTTAGTTTGGTGCGATAGTTCAGTTACTTCTTCAGTTTATTCAAGTTTTCTTCCTCTGGCTCCAAAGCCCTTTATGGCTTTTGACTTCTTCCAACTTTCTGTACTATTCCCTTTTCCTTTTAACTAACCATGTCTAGTTTCTAACTCACATTACATTACGCTCTTCCTCCATAAATGTCAGCCAGCATTTCCTTAAGATGATCTTCCTCTAATATCTATTACTCTTTTCCACTTACCACTTGAAACTTAGGTTTGCAATAAAAACATTCATTAAATAAGACAAAATTTCTATTTGGTTTACAAATTTAAATCTAATAATATAATGAACGAATAAAAATCGTCTACTTTTGCCTTTTTTTAGTTTTATATACTCTACTTTAGACCAGAACTTTAACATAACGATGCATAAATATATACAGGGTGTTTTCAAAGTTGAGTCATTTATTTTAACAGGTTTTGGAACTCGTAAAAAGAAGTGATTCAAAGTGATTCAAGTTCAAAATCTTGCTTGGGGTACCTATGGCGTACCTTGGCGTCACTACATGCGTTAAAAATAATATCCGGTGTCCACGAATAACATCACAAGCGTTTTCGATGAGCTGTCGTAGTTCTTCCACAGTACTTACTTATCCATCGTGATAAACTAACTTTTTTATATAACCCCACAGAAAAAAATCACAGAACGTTAATTCCGGGGAGCGTGCAGGCCAAAAAATGGGTCCATTGCGCCTTATCCATCTGTTAGGAAAGTCATTATTTGTAAACTTCCCGTCTAAAATATGGCGGAGCTCTATCACGTAGAATGCAACATATTCTAACATTTAAAGGCAAGTGGTGATAGCAACATATTCTAACATCTTGTAATAATTGTGGCAGATTGTTTTGAAGAAAGGCTAAATAATTTTCACCTGTCAGTCGACCTGGAAGAACGAAAAGCCCAAAAAGCATGCCATTTACTACGCCAGTCCAAACATTTACTAAAATTCTGTGCTGAAAATGGGTTCGTTTCACAGCATGGGGATTTTCTACCACCCAAACATGGTTGTTGTGGAAATGATTTACTCCATTTCTTGTAAATGTGATCTCATCGGTAGCCAAAATAAATTTGGTAAGATTTTAATTTCTGTTGTACTGATGTGAAAGCCACTGACAAAATTCAACTTTTCTAAGATAATATTCAGATTGGAGCGCTAGTACTGGTTGATAATGATAGGGATCAAAGTATTCTTGTCATATATCTTTCCAAGCTTTACTATGACCAAATTCAACTTGACTTGCTATAGACCTAGTGCTCGTTGTCGCCTTTTTTTCGACAATTTGTAATATTTCTTCTTCAATCCCTACCATTTCGCGTGGAAGAGGTCTTCCAGCGTAACCTCATCGTTGTGCCTTTAGGGTAGGTTAGGTTAGGTTAGGTATTACCACTGGTGAAATCGAACCTCGCATTTAAAAGAAATATAGCGCAAGAAACCAAAAATTAGTCATATCCAGTATTATCAGTAATACTTTGTGTTTACAACACAGTGGTCGAGAATATAAAACTATCAAGTCTGTTTTCAAATTTTGTGACTGTTAATAACTTCTTTATTTTGAAACTTTTATATAAGTAATTTTTGAAAAATGACTCACTCAACAGTCCGAATCACGAAACCTGACGATTACGTCAGAATAGTAAGCTGAAAGCTAGGAAATCCTTATTTCAAATTTGCTACGTGTTAGACAAAGAAGACAAGTTAGACAAGTATTACTGTAAGTAAGTTCAAAACATAATCAATGCATTTAACACAAGTTAAAATGGGAAAGCAACAAAACTGGTTATTTTAGCTGTGTCGTTTGCTTGGTTATAAAAGTTGTATCGTATTAGTGTTTTCAACATTTACACCACAGTTTAAGTGATAAAATAAGGATATTTTCATTACATATTGTATAGTTTATAATTTTATCGCCTTGAAGGGCAAACCACTTAGTTCTCAGTCTTAACAGCTAGTGATCAATTTGTTGAACTATTTTGAAAAAGAGAAATCTAATGGGGGTCCCCTAATACCGCTGTTAGCAATTCAGGAAGTAAGTATAAAGTAACAACTGCAGAAATCGAAATAAAATGTTAAAATTTGCAAGTTAAACCAGGAATATGGGTTAAAATGTATCAAAGAAATTCTTGTAATTTTTTTATGTGCATTGGGCCTGATAGCATTTTTAATTGTTTACTGGTAGCTTGCAGTTTTTATTGTTTAAATATTTTATTATTATATATTTGGACATCTGTTTAATTTGTTTTTTTTTTAATTTGGTGCAGCGTGTAGCTCAAGCATTAGATATATCCATGAGTACTGTGATCAGAATCCGAAAGCGTTTACTTCAAAATAATAATGTAGTAAAATCTCCACAAAAGATACAGCCCCCAAAAAAAAAGAAAAAACATGTGATTTGTCTGATAACAGTAAATGTGCATGTATTCTGAAAGTAAGTATTTACAAAATTGATAACATTATTTTAAGGAGCTTTTATTTAAATTATTAGTATTATTATGTATTTAATTATTAGTATTATTATGCTTTTATTTAAATTATTAGTATTATTATGTATTTATTATTTTTCCTTTTTTAGAAAAGCACTTCATGCTATCAAGTTTAAGTCATGAACTTGCAGAAAAATCAGTCATGTCCATAAGCAATAGTTCTTTGCAAAGTGTTCTACCATCTATTGGTTTCAAATACAAAAAGGATAACAGCAGGAGATATTTGATTGAAAAAGACACTATTGCTGCACAATGTACACAATTTACAAATCCTAGAAAATCTTGGCAAGACACTTATGTAAAAAGTAAAAAACGTCCTAATGGACGTTACATCTACTACAATAATTTTTTCCTTCATAGCCTAATGGCTAATTTATCGAAGTAGATGCAGGTTCTGAGAATGGATTTATTCCAAATGCAGGCCTGGTATTTTCTTCAAAGAATAATAATAGTGATTATCATGGGGAAATTAATAACGACTTATTTCTGCAAGTGGTTGAGAAATAAGCTTTTGTGTAATTTAGAGGAACCATGTCTTATAATAATGGATAATGCTCCATATCATAGTGCATTAAGTGAAAAAATGCCAGACCTAAGTTTCAGAAAACAGGACATTATGGAATGGTTGGAAAAAATAATATCAATTTTCAAAGAAACCTAACAAAATTATAATTATTACAAACTGCAAAAAAAGTACAGAACTGAAAGAAGGTATATAGTAGATGAGGAAATTCGGTTACATGGGCATGAAGTGCTTCGTACACCACCTTACCAGTGCGAATTTAACGCCATAAAGTTAATATGGGCCACTGCAAAATAATATTACGACAAACACATTGGAATGGGTGGGCATACTGATAACAATATTTTAGCTTTGTGGCAATAAGCCTTAAACCAAATTACTCCAGAAAAATGGAAGAACTGTATAGACCATACAAATAGAATCATACTAGATTGGTACAAAAAAACAATAATTACAGAAGTTACACCCTTAATTATTTCCATTAATGATGAAGATACCGACTCTAGCAGTGATTCTGATGCAGAAAATTAATTTAACAGTTTTTCTATTTAATTTTATCCTAGAATAAGAATATGGGGCTCAGTGGGAACACAAGAAAAAGAAGAAGCCAAACATGAATTTCTTAGCATCATATATAGCAGAATTCACATGGGGAATTGAACCAAATGGAATGTGGAATTTTATGCTTATTGAAGAATTTAAATTCAGGAGGTTACTGGAGAACAGGGCAGCAAACTATATTTACATGAGTTTAGTACATGTATTCTTATATTTTGAGAAACCAGCTGATGAATGATACACATGTTGGTTTCTATAGGTTTGTTGATTAATATAATTGATGGTTCAATTTTCACTATTTTCAAAATAATGCAAACATACTGTTTACATTGGCCTTTTATTGTATCATTGTATTAAACAATATAATCCATAAGTATATCTAAAAAATAAATGCATGTAATGCATGTTCTAAAATAAAAAATAGAGCTGAAACGGTTATTATTTTAATATATTAAAACCTTTTAGAGTTTGCTGGTTTCCATCTTTATGCAAATTCTTTAGATTAGGTAATTTTATTATTAATAATTAAAAAAGTTCACCATTGAGGATGTGCTGAATGAATCAATTGTGTTGGTTTCTTGCTTGTTATTCCTCTTTTTCTAGTCGATTCACTACTATAATGCCTGGATCTATGACCGTTGGAATGACACACAACTTTTATATAAAAGAAAGCATTCTCCTCAATTTCTTGATTCTGTTCTTTAAAATGTGTAATTAAAAGTTGCTATATATTATTTAGAAACAAGTATTATTCACGATGTAATTTGGGGAATGTAAAAGAACAACCAAATTAATACTATTGGTATAATTAAGTACTTGAAAAATCTGCCTTTAAGACTTGAATGACAACTTGTCTCCTTGCACTTGAACTTGACTTCTTGGATACCACATTTTAGACCAAGACATTTGATTTTACCTTTATAACCAATGCAAGAGTTCCGCAAATGTTCTTGTAATTTTTTTTATAGACCAACATCTTCATGCAGCTTGAACATGTATAGTTATGCTCCATTTATATTTAAAAAATGGCATATAGCACCTATTTTACAAAGAAAACAGTATTAAAATAGTTAAAGTTCTAATAAAAATATAGGTCTTAACGTATTCCTGACAAAGCAAAACAAAAAACATGTTAGATGTACAGAACCAAAATCATAGATATATATATATATATATATATATATATATATATATATATATATATATATATATATATATATATATATATATATATATATATATATAACCAAAATATTTTCGATATATTAAATATTCGAAAATCGATATATCATGGCCTTTCGATGCTGGGTGGGCGTATAATTAACAAGTATCTTAATAAATGTTATTATATTTTATTTGTTTTAAATTATTATTATTATTATTATTTAAAACTACAACATCTACAAATAGGCGCTCTACTGACTAATTTGCGAACTAGATAGCTGGCATCTGATTGGTGGCTCGGTGATCTGCGAAAGTCATTCTGGTTGGCCTCGCTCATAATCTGGGTGGCTGGGTCAGACATACGTACAATTCTAAGTTCATATAGATTTGTTTGTGACGTAATCGTCAGGTTTCGTGAATCGGACTCTAGATATATATATATATATATATATATATATATATATATATATATATATATATATATATATATATATATATATATATATATATATATATATATATAATATAGTATATTTATACCGCCGAAAGGTTGCGTGTTAATTAATAATTAAACGAACCTTTATTTGCATGCTTCATTATAATTATCTGCTTTTTGCAGTACGCATATCTACACCCGGTTAGATTTATATGGCATAAAAGATATAGAGTATGGTGTAGAAGAGATAACATCTAATCTCTAATGCGCATTGGCGAAACGTATACTATTTCACAATTTTCAATTTTTTATTTATTTTCATGTAAATCGCCAGGTTTTCCCAAAAGGGGCTAAAACAAAAATTGATTAGATATATATTTTGCAAAACGTCTGTTTTCCATACAGTATTTTTTTTGTATTAGTGCCCTCGAAAGATATTCAGAGTTTGTAAAGAATGAAATGTATTTCAATTCTAAGCAAATACAGAATTTTATGAACCCTTTTCTTTTGAAATATTCTTGCAAAATTTCTTATCTAATGAAATTTTGATGGAATATTTACTATCGAGTTTTAGGTGGTTTAATTAAGATATCTTTATTATTTAACTAAAATCAGATAATGGGAACATTCATTTTTCCATAGATTTTAAGATTAAATTTTGTTTAAGTGTAAAAAAGGCATAAGGAACATTTTAACTTACGGAGGTTATTTTGTAGTAAAATTTGAGCAATTTCTTTCAATGTATGTAATGTATGTAGAATTGCTATTTATTAATTTCAATATATTTAAATTTTTAAATATTAAGCTTCATTTTGGCACAAGACAAATACTAGAATTACCACACCCTGGCATGGTAAGATATCCAATGTTTTATAATGGAACCTTTAGATTAAGGTGCGTACAGTCCGAGCGAAAGGTGGCATAAAAATACGGATTCCGAAGAAGATAAGGCAAATGAAAATGTGAGTTCCTAACGCCCAATTAGTTTAGTTTCCACTCTTTCGAAGTTATTTGAAAAACTATTTTTTCTTAGAATAATTTCATTGCGTCAGTTTGCGTTCAAAAATCAGGAGTCAACAACTGAATTCATACATAGGGGTTGTAAAAGAAGTCAAACAACTTAGCAACTAGCAAATGCTCTTCGGTCGTGATAAAATTCACGTGATAACCTTTGGCACATGGGTCATAATTATATATTAACCCATAACTATTATAAAATACCTCAATATAAATCATACCTCTTAAACAGACAATACATAGTCAAATACCAGGATGCACAAATATAATTGTTATATATATATATATATATATATATATATATATATATATATATATATATATAAAATTAAATTAAAACATCGGAAGTATTTTTGGACTGAACGGTGGTATATGACACTGTGTGGTGAAGTGGCCATATTCTGAAATTAATTTCATGCATAAAACTAGGTAGTCCCATTGACAACATGCTGAGAAACCTCTGTTCCTCAGTTTTTTCTAAATATCAAAAAGGGTAAAAAACGCAGATTAAAACACCTAAGCAACTCTCGTTTAACCTCTACATACATCACCTCCCACAAATGGAATCGAGGAAATTTCAAATGATTTAGCTCTAGCTATGCAACATCAAGATATTGGAGACACAGAAAAGATCCTAACTCAGGAACTAACCGCCCCAGGTGAATTTTTTAGAAAGTGGATGCTGTTCTGGGAGCCTGAAAAAGACCGAGTCAACATGTTTTCATCTGAAAAACAAAATGACAAATCACAGGATTAGAGTGTTCTTAAATTGAAATACGCTGCCGTTCAACGCATACCCAAAGTACCTTGGCAACCGGCGCTTGAATTTTATAAACCACCTCACCAATGCTTTTGGTATACTGAACAACCGTGTATGACGTGATTTATTCTACTGCTGAATAGACATTTCCTGTCTGGATTAATAGTACCGATATAAACAAAATAGATTGTGAATTCAACGCCACCATGCGCATCATCACTGGTATTATCCGAGATCAGAGGGGTGGTACAACTCCTACCGCGGTACTCCTAGCTAGCGGTCAAAGAAGAAATGCTGCATTATTGGGGGAATATTCCAAAATACTGGGAAATACAAACTTGCTTATTCATAGTAAAATCAACAATGAGACCACGCGATTGAGATCCAGAAAACCCTTTACGATTCCACAGCTTGGAAGAGAGAAGAGACAATAAATAATAGCCCACCCAATAGATACAGTCCCGGGTTTCGAGTAAATTTGGAAAATGAATTGCGTACGCACGAACCATGGTCGCGATGCACATATGATGAACACATGGATAATTACTGAGTCCCCGGCATATGATTGTGGTGAGCCCAATCAAACAGTCAAACATATAATAACAATATGTCCCAACACGGCATATTCTGCCTATTCTGCATATTGATCTGAACTCAAAAAAAGATCTACTGCTAAACACCAAATCACTTCTTTAAACTTCTAGACGCTCATTTCGCTAACCATGTTAGCATGATCCAGCGAAGATTAAATCATTTACTGATGATGCTAACATGAACTTCCAGTATAATTGATCGGTATTGACCTACCAGTAACATCAGCAGTATGTATGTTCGCGGATGATACCGTTATATTAGTATCCCACAAAGACCCATTAATTGCTGCTCCAGTTCTCTAACGACACCAGTGTAAATCTACACCTACATAAAGTAAATGAGGGACGAAATGGTGCGAAACTTAGCCCCTGTGTTAAAATAAACAAAAACATCCTCCGCAAATCGATGTTGTAAAATAACTAAGTTTAAATATCGACAGAAAACTTACATGGTAGTATCAGATAATAACATATCAGATAACATCAGATAATCAGATAATAACATCAGATAATAACATATCACAAACAACTTGGTTTACAATTCTCAAAATGTTGTCAAATGTTGTGTAGAAAATCGAATATCCCTCTTGAGAACAAACTGCTTGTTTATAAACCAATGCTAAAACCCATATAGACATATGGAATTAAACTCCGGGGGTGCAAGTGATTCCAACATTAACATTATATAGAGATTTAAGTTCTTCGTTCTATTATTGACGCCCATAATGCATAGAAACTAAGAAATTTAGAGTGAAATACAAAGACCGTTAAAAACACCACAGAAAAAAACTTGCAGCTGGTTTACTTAACACTTATGATGTAAGAAGACAAAAAAGTGCGACCTATTAGATCGGTCAAAGTCATTTTATGTTACAATTTACGAGGGTAGTCTGAAAAGTTACCATGCTCAACATGAAGATAGTGAAAAATATTCTAGTAATATAATTCTGCATGCCTTGAAAGATATCTTTGTAAATTTCATCCATATTAGTGTTCAGTTGTTGTTTAACAGCCATTTATATCAGTCGATGTTAGTGTTTCTGTAAAGATGGAAAAAATCGAATATAGAGCCGTTAATTAAATTATTGTATTTGAAAGACAATATGCATACATAAATAGCCTAGATGGTTGCCGTTTACGGGAACTCTGCACCATTATTTGCCACCGCGTAATTATGGGCGGCTGAATTTAAACGTGGTCGTACAAGCTTGGTTGACAATGAACGTTCGGGGAGGTTAAAACTGCAACCACTACTGATAATATTGAAGAAAGCAAATACAACATAAATAATACAAAATAATATTATAATATTTATTTATATTAAACGTTTATATACAGTGCCCGTCTAAAGTACCTCCCCCCCCACCCTTTAACTTTTGAATTGAAAAAACATAAAACAACGAAAGTTGTTATATATAAATTAAAGCGTAAAAAATGTTTTAGTTAAAAGGCAGTGATATAATTGTCAAAGATAGCGCTGTGGCACAATTATGGTAATTATTTTTAAATGGCAATAGTACGCTAGTAATAACTCATTTCGAAGTTGTTTCAAATATGCATATATTTAAATGTTTTTATTTTGACATCTGTCATTTGCCATTTAGAAATAAAATACTAATTTAATGGAAAACAATAAGTTTTATTCCAAACTAACAAAATTATGAAAGTAAAATGTAATACCAGATGTATTATAAAAATGTTCCAGAAAGATTAATATAAATGTTCAAAATGGACACCTCCTTCCTGCTAACAGTACAAATGTTTTCGCAGAAATTAATTGACATTGTAAGTAATTATCTGCTTCAATACCTCTCTTTTAACGGGTTCCGTAAGTATACCTTAGATTTTAAATAACCCTATAAAAACAGATCTAGCGATCGTCAGGACGTCAGATCTAGCGATCCAGCCAGCCAATCTATTGTGATACTGTTCATTCAGATAAACTCTTACTACACTATAACATTATGGAGGAGCACCGTAATGTTGAAAATACACCTCCAGATCTCGAAATTCATAAGGATTTTCTTCTAGAATCTCTAAAATTAGCAGTTCAATAGCATTGTGCAGTAAGTTCAAATACACCTCTGCAGTTAAATTTCGATTTATAACATTAGGTCCAATTATGTGATTTTCCAAGATCCCTGCACATACGTTGACTTTTTTCTGGAAAAAAACTAATATTTATCTTTTACAGGGAGACCCTGTTTAAAAAGTTTGATGACATTCTAATATAAAATTTAATCGATTTCTTTTAAAATGAAATGACAGCTGTCAAAATAAAAACAACGTTATAACAGATATTTAAAACAGCTTTGAATGGACTTATTACTTACGCACCTTTGATAATTATATCACTGTTAACACTACCACTATTGAACTAAATTTATATTTACCCTTTAATTTATGTATGCCAACTTTGCTTGTCTTATGTTTTTTAGTTCAAAAGTTAAAAGGGGGAAAAGGACTTTAGACGGCACTGTCTGTATAGGCGGTCCGGAAAGTTCATTGTCAACCAAGATGGTACCACCGCCTTTAAATTGAGCTGCCCAAAATTTTTAATGTGGCAAATGATGGCGTAAAATCCCCATAAACAGCATCCATTTCGGCTTTAATTAGCGCAGGCGTATTGCCTTTCAAATGCAAGAATTTAATTATGGCTGGATATTCGAATTTCCCATCTTTACAGAAACACTAACACTGACTGACATAAATGACTGTTGAATTACAATTGAGCATCTAATATGGCTGAAATTTACAACGTTATCTTTCAACGCATGCGCAATTATATTACTAGAATATTTTTGACGAGTAACGTTCATATTGATACTAGAAACTTTTCAGACTACCCTCGTATTATTCCATAGAGTCATTACATTAAGATTTTTTTAAAAGCTAGTGGGCTCCTGTCTACTTCTTGCTTGTAGTTATTGTCAAATAATTTATGTTCTAGGCACAACAGATTCTGGATGGAGACGGACGTCAATAAAATTTTTAAAAAAATGGCTTTGAAATTATAAACTACTATATATTTAGATTAGAGTTAATCTAAACAAAAGTAACTAAGAATTTTTAAAGGAATTAAACAAAATGAGGTAACATAATGACTATTTAATCAGTAATTTGATTTTAAACAAGTATACATTTCGTGAACTTATAACCATAACACGGACATACAAGAAGAAATTTTTTTTTGTGCCTAGGATTTTAGAACTGATTTTAGCTATATCTAGCTATATCTATATCTTTATAACTTAGTTGTTCTCTATCTGCTCAACCATTTTAGATACATCCACTTATCTATCAATGTTTTTTTTCAATTCAACATATTCAAGTATGGGTGTACACCTACCAAATGCACAACAAATATCCTTGCTTCTTGTGCCTTTGAGAGAGCAAAGACAAAACACACCACTGGGTTAGAAAAGAGTGGTCTAAGAGAGAAAACATAGACATTTGGGAAAATAATGTCATTAACGACCCCTTAGTTGGACGAAAGAAAATCATCTTTCGTCTACTGCATATCAAGTTGGGCCTAATGAAGCAGTTTGTAAAGGCTCTTGATAAGAATGGAAAAATTTAAAACACGAATATTTGACAGCCCACAAATAAGATAACTCATAAAGCATCCTGCATTAGTAAATTCGATGAACGAGGTTGAGCAAAAAGCCTGGACTTCATTTGTTGCAGTTGTCGGAACTATTCTGGGTAAACGCAAAGCTGAAAACTATGTTGAACTGGCAAACAAGATGCTTAACAGTTTGGGATCACTTGGGTGTAACATGAGCCTTAAGGTACACTATTTATACAGCCACTTAGACCGTTTTCCTCAAAATTTAAGAGATACCATTGAGTAACAAGATAAAAAATTTGACCAGGATATTAAAACTATGGAGGGACGTACAATCCTTTTCGAGGAACAGTTCCTTTCCATTTTGGATGTATTTACATTCAAGAATGTCACGGAAAAGAAGCTTCTGAAGTATTCAGTGACTAGTTGATTTCATCAATGACTTTTTTTCTTCCTGTTAGTATTTGATCCATGAATTTAACTTAAGGGGGAAAATCTCTTTAAAAATTACAAAAAATCTATTTTTTTCATATTTCGAAAATATAATATATTGAGAGTATACTGGCAAGAGGAAAAATAAAAATATTAAATATTTACGCAGTTATCGCATATACACTTGAGCATATCGGAGCCCGCATATCGCGACCCTGACAGCTTAATTAGCATCTTGGCCTCTCAGATGCGCAACCAAAAGAGTGAGTGAGTCACTGTCTACCAGAGACAAATAATGAAGAGTTCTGTGAATGTACAGTACTTAACCGATGTTAGCACGATGAATGCACTGCTTCGAATGAGCTCTGAAGCGTTAGGGCGTTAAGCTACAGCGCATCCAAACTTTAGATGCTGAGTTGTAAATATCGGTAAGTAAAAACCGGGCTATTTAATTACAATATGATCTTACCTATTACCGGGGTGTTTTGAAAATTTAGCTGGTCATTCGTGGTTATTATATGACCATTTTTTAAGGATATTTATATTTCCAATATTTCTAGTAGATCTAATTTTGTACTTTTCTTTTCTAAATATAATAATTTAACATTGTTTATATTTATAAAATGATTGTTTTTAATACGATTTGTAAAAATTCCAGTTCTTTTTAAGATTTTTAAGATATCTTTTTTATGTTCTTATATGATATCGCTCGAAAAAATTCTACAAAAAGACATTATCAAGGTAATCAATTTACTGATAAACACGCAGAAAGTTTCGGGTCAAGTACAAGTGATAGTGCAAGTATGTTTGTGTGTATAGTGTAAGCATAATTATTGGCACCTATGTCAAAATGTTCGCCACCGATGATGTACGATTAACGAGACAACCGGATGAGTCTTTCCGAGACAAAAGCAGCTCGTACTTCCCGAAAACAGCAACAGGTTGGAAAAAAACAGCTTTTCGAATAGGCTAAAGGTCTACTATATGCGCCTGGGATCGCTGATTCATGTCACTAAAACTAATCCTTTTATCATACTGAAACTTTAAACGCGATTATCTCAAAACTGTGTTTTCGAAAACTGTTCGCTCTGTAACTCGAAAAGTTATTGATCGATTTGGCTGAAATTTTGAGAGGCTTTGCTTTATATCATTATCAGAAGGATAAACCTAAAGTTTTAAAGATTTCGTGTAAATAAACTACTTTTTTGGGATAAAAATATCGAAAAAATAGTACAAAATTTGAACATTGTTTTTAAAGCTAACTTATTTGTTCATTTAATGATTTTTTAATTATTTTTTAGGTTTATCCTTTTCGTGCATATATTAGAAATAGAATGAATTTTTTCTTATTTGAAATGAATAGAAAATGGGTGACGAGTGCATCACTTTTGGACCATCCGCCAGAGACGCCCGAAAAACAAAATTATTGAGCCGCTATTTTGTAAAAAAATAATAATAATAATAAATTTATACTACTTAAAGATCAAATAAAATGATGTTAAAACTTTAAAATGATACAATAATTTTATCACCTTTAAAAACACTTGAAGCGTCTGAAGGAATTTACTCCTTTAAATAGTGTAAAGTATATTTCACTAAAATGTTATATCTTAGACATTTGAGCCCCCAGGCAAAAATTTATGCCATATTTGAATTTAGGGCAACGAATTCATGTGAAATCAGCTACAATCAGCCACAACCCCGGCACCAAAACAACTGTTGGCCTGTGTAATTTTGTTTTATCTCTGTCTGTGTGTTTACTTACTGTGAGATGAGACGTTATGGAATCCTTTGTAGGAGTAAATTAATCATTCCTATGCAGTGTGACCGGTAACGCCGCTCTACTAGAACCGTATGTATAGAACATTCATGTATCGGGTAAATCTATGAATTTAGATAATTAAAATATCCTTGAGCTTACCCTGGACTTCATCACTGAAAATATTTTTTTTCGGAAAATAGTCACTCTTATATTGGATTCACAAAACTACCGCGTCGAATTCCAGATAGTTAACGTAAATTCTCGGTTTAAATTTTTCTTGAATTTAATGTGCATAAACGCGCAAGAATTGTTATTATGCAATGTTAGCACTCAATTAAATCAGTTTTTTAGAAACGTTAAAATTGAAACGTTGAATACACTTGGCCGAACGGCTTTCGGCAATGATCTCTTCATTAGATGCAAATTCGTTTCCAGCCAGTTATTTCTCCATGTTTGGATGGAGAAAAAAGTCAAAACATCACTCATGCTGGTTTAACTGAATCGGCACTTAGTAAACCACTTATGAACCAAAATGCTTAAAAAAATATTCCGTAATTTTTTCGCGTCAAATTTGAAAACACTGTCGCGTTAACCCTTGAGTTACATTATGCTGTGGCGGAAATAAAAGAATTATAGAAAAGTTCTCACAAAAGGTATTACATTGTATTTTTTTATTATTAATAATTTTAACAATATATAACAATGTATATAAAATTTTATTAATAAAATGGTTAAAAACAATTATTTTTTTTACAGCTAAACATAAAATATGTAGAAACAATATTTATTTGCGTGGAAGCAAAAATTCAAGTTTGCGCAACACTTTTTTTGTGGAATGACATTTTGTAGAGACGTCGGCCTTCCTCTCTTTGGTGTCTTCCTAGCGCCCATCATACACAAAGAGTGCAAGTTCAATCTGGATTTTTTTTTGGGTTATTGGCTTCTCCGAATTCGCAGAATGAAGAAGCCAAACATTCACAATAGCCAAATCTATCAAATGATAAAATAATCTGAAGTACCATTTTTTGCTTGTCATTCGAATTCTATGCCTTCCTATGTGGGAGCCCATCATGTCAACTCCACCTATGTGTCGGTTGTACACTTTTACTACTTGAGGGGCAGTTGACCAGTTGGTAACGTTTTTTTTTTCTTTTCCTACCTCTTTAAATTTTCTTTCAGGTAAACTCCGCACAAAGTTGAGCCAAGCCATACGGAGTTATTGTCTACCCATTGAAATAATGATATAGTATGCCCCTCAACTGAAGTGGTATACTCATCAACTGATCCCCTATCTTTTTTATATTATTCTCTTGCCAGTATTTCTCTTGCCAGTCTAATTACCTCAGTGACACACATTCCTAGGTTGGGCTCCTCGGCATAGCTAAACTGCTTTTGCCTTGAATAGATTTGGAATTTGTGTGAGAATCCTTTATCGTTACATATAACAAATAGTTTAAAGCCCCACTTATGAGGCTTCCTCGGGTTGTATTTTCTCGTGAAGTGATGGATCTTCGAAGCACATACCTGTT
The DNA here is from genome assembly GCA_031761425.1 of Cosmopolites sordidus. Taxonomy (NCBI): domain Eukaryota; kingdom Metazoa; phylum Arthropoda; class Insecta; order Coleoptera; family Curculionidae; genus Cosmopolites; species Cosmopolites sordidus. The sequence goes on along the minus strand of JARFXV010000944.1, from coordinate 938,789 downwards.
CGAAACCTAAATAAGGTTTCATTCATTGATACTAATAAAAATTTAGCATTCAGGCTGTCTATAATTGGACGCAATTTGAACAGTCTGTCGTGTTCATGGTCGTTTCTTGGCTTCATTTTTAAATTATCGTTAACGAATTGCAGAATGAAGTCTTTCAAAATTATATACAGTAATAGTTTCTTTTATTATTGGAATACCAAGCACTGCGTGCCACATGTCCCCTTACATTGGTAGCTCTTGCTACCGAAGAATACAGCAAGATGCCTATAAACCTCTCTATTTCTTCAGTTGTCACTATTCCGGACTTAGAAGGGTCCTTCTGACTTTTAGAGTATTGACTACTTTCTGAGGTAATTTTACGTACTAGGTGGTCGTCAAAATATTTTTGGAAAATTGGTATGGACTGTCGAGGTCGGTGATCGCAGATGGAAGCAAGAAGTTTCCCTTAAATTATGTCTTATCAAGTTTCAAATTATTGTGATTCCACTTAAGTTTTAACTTGTTCGATTTACCTGTATTTGGTTTTCGAGTGGAGCTCTTTGGTGGGCCATGAAATACTTCTGTAGCACTTGGTGTTCTAAGAGAACGTTTCTGCCTACTCTAACCAATATTTTCTTCCTGAGTAGGACCCTTTGTGATTCTCTATATTGTGTGACTCTATCCTCGTATGTTTCAGGATTCTCACCGGAATTTTCATTAACTACAGCAATATGATCTAATGTCGCAGAGGGAGATCATGTACCCACGCAAAAAAATACATATTAATGCGTATACGCTGCTGTATTAGTTTCAAATTATTCCCTTTTGTATTCGGTTGAATAGAATTTTGAAACACTTACATGGCTTTAAACGACCTGATTCAGTGTTAAAAAAAGCAATACATCAATTCCTTGCTGTTTTCCTTCAAAATTTGGATTGATTTATTGGATGTGTGAGAGCAGGCCTCCAGTCATCTTCAGCCAGATTTTGCATGTAATCAGTGTAGTATTTTAATATAATACGATTGTTTTATTGTATATGATCTGTATAATATTTAAAGTGCTTACAATTTGTGCTGCATTTCACTAAAAGCGAAAAATTTATTTTGCATCAAGGTAAGTTCTCGCATTTCTTCAACAATATGAAGAACTTAGACATTAATTAGCTCAAGTTAATAATGATATTAATAAATGTCCCTCAGAAATAAATAATACGTACAATAGTTTACTATTTATAAGTAGTTTATTACCTTTTTAAGTAAATTCCATGCAAACTTTTTTCGGTAAAATTTTTTTTTTTAATTCAATATTACTATTATTTATTTAGATTTAAACATTCATAAATCCGTATGAACTTTAATACACATGAATTTATTTAACTTCCATTAGCCTATTATTTCATTATTAGAATATAATAGCAATGAAGAAGTCCAAACAGAGCAAAATTCAACTATATAATTAATTCACAAATATAATTGTTTATTTTGTGACTAATATTACTTCATAGGCACAGTTTGTAATTGATTCACCTAACTAATCCATTATATAACATAAATGTAATTATATATATATATATATATATATATATATATATATATATATATATATATATATATATATATATATATATATATATATATCCTCGTAAGACTCAACATGGAATAATAGAATACCGGTATACGTGATATATCGTTATATATGAAGGGTGACTGGCAAACATTCAAGAATAGCTCCAAATGTGTGTTCATAAAAATAGCCAGTCCCCTAACGGCATTACTATCTGCACTTAATTATGCAAAATGACAAGTTACATTGTTTATTTTTATATTAATAAATATTCTGTAACACAACAATTAATCGAGTCATGCTTAAAAAACCCTGTTTCCCTTGGAACACTATAATAACATATTGTTAATTATATTCCGCAAATAAGTTCATTGGGTTTATTTTATGTTCAGGTTAACATCCCCTTTAGTAATGCTTTTCTCGGCGCTAATACGTATTTAAAAGGCTATGGTTCCCATAATATTTTTGTGGCTAACAATTTTCTCTTTTGTGTACCTGTAAAAATGGAAGAAATAATGTACACCAATATTATATTTCACTTTATGATCTCAAAAAAGGCAAACGAGCAGCGGTTATTCATAAAAATTTATATATTACCTAACGATGACGACTAAAGAGCCGTGAATATCAAGAGTGAATTGCTAAATTCTGTTTCTAAGCAGTTAGCGAAATTAGTTATGCATCCGATTCCCTTGGATTGAGATTGATATTCATTTAAGTCTTTCGAATTACTCAATAGTTTTGCCATCCACTATATTTAATGCAGCAAATACTGCTGCATCATATACTACACACACAGATATATATATATATATATATATATATATATATATATATATATATATATATATATATATATATATATATATATATATATATATATCATCATCATCATCATCATCAGCCCGTATCGATCCACTGCAGGATGAAGGCCTCTTCAGCATGCTTCCAACCTTCACGGTCCTCGGCTTTCCTCTGCCACTCGGGTCCAATATACTTAACGATGTCATCAGTCCATCGTGCTTTCGGTCTTCTTCGCGGACGTTTGCGATCAAGCGGTATCCACTCCAGGATTGCCTTGGTCCATCTGTCGTCCCATCGCCTCGCTATATGGCCTGCCCATCTCCATTTCAACTGTTTTACTCTTCCAATGATGTCACAGACTTTTGTTTGTTCCCTGATCCATGCGCAGGACTTTCTGTATCGTCTTGTAATGCCAAGCATACATCTTTCCATTCCCCTCTGTGCCACCCGAAGTTTTTGAATTGATTGCGATGTGAGTGTCCAGGTTTCACTTCCGTATGTCATAACGGGTAGATCGCACTGATCGAATACTTTTCTTTTCAGGCAAAGTGGGAGTCTGCTCTTAAACACTATGTTGAGCCTACCAAATGCCTGCCAGCCACATTTAACACGCCGTTCCACTTCCCGGGCGGTATTCCCCTCCATGGAAATCCTCTGCCCAAGATATACAAAGCTGTCCACAAGCTCTAAATCCCTTCCTAAAACTGAAATTCTTCTGTCCTGAGCGAAATTATTGAACATAACCTGACTCCTTTTCAGGTTTATTTTCAAGCCAAATGGTTCGCCAGCCCTTTGCAGTTCTTGTATGCGTCTTTGCAGCTCCTCTGGGTCTTGTGAAATGAGAATAATATCATCTGCAAATCTAAGATGGTTTAAGTTTGCACCATTGATCTTTACCCCATCCTGTTCCCAATCCAGTTTACGGAATACTTCTTCAAGGCCAGCCGAGAAAAGAATAGGCGATATTGCGTCACCCTGCCGTACACCTCGTTCTATATTAATTTTAATTTAATTTTATATATATTTAATTAATATATATATATATATATATATATATATATATATATATATATATATATATATATATATATATATATATATATATATATATATATATGAATAAAGATTTTTGCACGGTTATTCAGGTTGATACTTAACTGAAATCTTAAACTCAACCTACTACGAAGCTATTCAGTTATTTATGAATAGAATCAATTCTCGATATTTTGCTTTGCGTTAGAAATATCGAAAAAAAGTCATTAGAAAAAGTTGTTCAGAATATGATTTTACTCCACATACCACTTTTTCAAACAATTGGGGTTTTATTTTCACAATTGTCCGAGTTATGTGGGTTTCCAAGACGTCAATAGTTTCTGGTTTACCTACAAGAACCAAAGATTTCACCTTGATGGTTAGTTAACAAGACCTGTTAATTGGCTCGAAATAATTTTCCCACCGAATTGTTTCCTCAATAAATCGATGGTTGCGTTAGCTTAAGACATGTGGAGTCGTCCTATTGAAACAATATCTCCTCCAGATCAATAACATTTAAATTTGGAGTTAAATAATCATTAGTCATCGTTTTGTAACGATCCCATTACCGAACTGATAAATTTGGATCTTCATCAACACTGTTTACAAGCAGCAGTCAAATTTTCTTCGGAATGTACAGTTCAGTTCAGTAGCCTGAAATGAGTTCTGAATTTGACGATAATTCGGCGAATACATTGCTTGGTTGGGAGAATTCGTGTACCATAAAGAACTCTAGAAGCGCACAGCACACTGATTTTGATAATAAATTTTGACAATTTGTAAGCGTTGCGCTAATGTTAAACGTTTCTTGATGATTTGTCAGACATTTGATGTGCTATGATAATTGCCATGATCGTATTTGCCATACTGATTTGACAGCGACCCCTATCTGAAGTTCGGAGACTAATAATAAAATCACTCTTTAGATATATCAAGCATTGCAGCTTCGTTCATTCTTGGCCTTTATGATGAAAAAACAGTGGAAATTAATTGAATTAGTATCAATTAGAAGCATTAAAATTGCGCTGCTCTCTTAACTGAATTTTTATTCTGGATTAAAAAAGTCCCGAACACAAAGGCTATATGACGGCATTTTAAATGGCATATAATAGAGTTAGAGTTTTGGTGATCTGTTCTAATTTGAAGTTATTTTTGCGCTCCTTTGAATACAAATTGCAGGCTATTAGTAAAATAGGGAATAACTGTAAGAATAAAACTCATAAAATTGATTCCTTTCATGTTGTAAAAAATTCAGGACTAAATATATACAAGGATAGATATCTTAGATACTTTTTAAGTGACATATTGTTTATTGGGTCCAAAATGAATTATTTCTTTTGAAATTTTTTTATGCCTTCCAACAATTACGACTAAGTTATATATATATATATATATATATATATATATATATATATATATATATATATATATATATATATATATATATATATATACACACACAGTTATGGCCAAAAAAATAACAATACTATTTAGAAAACAGGCCTTCAAGTAATACAATTTCTGGTATTTCTTAAAATACAATGCAACTGCTACAAAAATACTTATCTTATCTTTCAGCGTCTTGATACATTTTTTAAACAAAAAATCATCGCAAGATATAATAAATTCGAGAATGTCATTTAATAAATAATGTCATTCAAAAAATTATGAATTTTAAAGTATATTGATAATTTTGGTTTCCATTTTAACAGAAATTGGTTTTTATTGTTTGACTGGTGTTGTTAGTGTAAATTGTTTGTGTATACAAACATTTTAAAAATAAATTGGTCGTATTAAACATTGTACTGACGAAGAACGCCGGCTAATTTTACAATTGCGGGAATAGAAAAAATCTTATAAATTATTTGTCAAACTTTGAAAAGATCTTGTTGCGTTGGTTTAAAAGTATTAACAGAAAAAAAAACATGAAGTAAAAACCAGAGTTCCGAGGCCGGAAATGAGAAACTGTGTGTAAAAATCCTTTTTGAACTTACACGGTTGCCCAACGAGAATTACAGTTACCAATCAGTACGAGAAGAATTCGGAGACGTTTGCAACAATTTGGCTATAATGGCAAAAGAATGGCAGTAGAATTGCAAGGAAAGTTCCCTATTTGAATAAAAAAAACCTTTAAAGCAACGTTAAAGGAAATTTGCACGAAATAATTTAAATAGAGAACATTGGAAAACATTCTTTTTTCCGACGAAACTAAATTAAATTTATTTGGTAACGATGAAAGGTATGTGTCTGGCGTCGAGTGAATTAACATTTGAATGCAAAAAATACTATTGGTTGCGTCAAACATGGAGGTGGTAATATTAAAATTTGGGGTTAACAAAACATGACCAAAAAAATTTACTTCTTAAATTTACATCTTATAGGCAACATAATATTGTTGTCTTATGCCAAAACATATGCCATTACGGCGGAACTTCCAGCAAGACAATGATCTTAAACACATCGCCAAAAGTGTGAAAACTTGGTTGGATACCCACAATATTGTTAGTTTACTTTGGCTATCTCAGTCACCGGGCATGAATCCTATAGATAACTTGCGGAAAATTTTATAGGCGCGTGTAACTCTAAGAAAAACATCAAATACGAAAAAGAAATGGAATACTATTCAAGAAATCTGATATTCCATTCCGGTTGAAGTCGCCAATCTTATAGACTCCATGCCTAGACGATGTGTCGCAGTTTTGGAAAATAAAGGCTATCTAATAAAATACTAACTAATAAGTTGATTTTGACTAGTTTGTCCTTGTTTCTTGTTTTGTGCGTGTTGTTTTTAAACAATCTTATTTTTGTGACCAAGGTTCTTATTTATTGAAAGATATATATTTTTTTAAATTTAGTTTAAGTTATTCTTTTTGTTTAAACTATATATATATATATATATATATATATATATATATATATATATATATATATATATATATATATATATATATATAGGAGATTCACATGAGATTGTGGAATCCAGCAGTTGGGTGTCTAATGACACCCAGCACTGTTGTCTCATTGGACGCAGTGCAAAGAATTCAAACAATATATATATATATATATATATATATATATATATATATATATATATATATATATATATATATATATATATACATATATATATATATATATATATATGGTAAATGTATGTATGTATATATCCTAATATTGTATGTTTTGTTTTACCTTATTATCTGAATAATTCCTATTAATAAATTCACTGTCCTCCCATTTATTTGTCCTCATAAAAAATTACTTATCATATGTTGGGGTTCTCCTCATATATGATGATCAAGCAAAGCTGATTATTTACTTATACAATGCTTAGTTACTTAAACATTATTTGGATAATTTGTCTAGTGCAAAGTAGAGTTAGGCAAAATTATTTAGAATCACTTATACATGTTCCCATGTTTAGTCCAGTGCTTTTATATTGCATAAATATTCCACAAATTCTAGATGGAATTTGTGTTCTATGTGCACAATCCAGATTTAGTCCAAATAATGTTACTGCAGTTAATAGCATATAAAATGTTAAAACAAATAAAAATTCAGCCTGAAGAAGACACTGTGTGCTGAAACAATTGTCATACAATTGGGTTTTTAAATAAAACATAATTATGGATATTTTTACTCTATTTTTAAACGTTATCACATATAATATTGATAATCGACGCGAAAAACTTTTTTTTGCAATTGCGAAAAAATGTTTGCAATTAATTATAAATGAATTAAAATAAAAAAAAATAATAAAATCACGTGACTACGAAAGCGCCACGATTGGGCGCCATGTTTATGACGTCATTAGGTTAAAGTGCTTTCACAGAAGTACTGTCAACGGCTTTACCTGTGTATATACCGTCAAAATTTGAAGTTGAAAATGTATTGCTATATTCATAAAGGCCAATTCTGATAATATACCTGGTGTGGATATTTTTAGGGTAACAGATTTTCTCAAAAATGACATTCGGTTCGATTCAGTTGAAGTTCGAGGTGATAGAGCATCAATTTGAGTTTTTAAAAAATAATAATAATAAATTAGAAACAAAATATTTCTATTAAATTATTTGTAGGGCGTCACGCGAAAGTTATGGTGGCAATGGACAATGACAATGTTATATACAATTTAACCGGAAAAATTGTATTTGCACGTTGAAAGGACATGTATGTGCAGAACATAAAGTTCTATGTTAAGGTTATACAGTTACCTTAATTAATGATAAAAAACTAAGAAAAGTTCAAGACACTCAATGCCACGATTGTGTAGCTTCGGCAGGTAATAAATACTCAAACATAAAAAAATTGATATAATGTTGTAAATTATAATATCTCGTATCTATTTAATAACAGGTGGTTGTAAAAATTTCATGGTTTAGGATTAATAGGTCGTGCTGCTTGGAACCATTGATTTCGACATTTAAAGCTAGATCCATCTCAATAAAAATTTGCGTTGGGCTGCGTGTGTTGTATGTAGTGTGCGTACGCGGCAATGTAGATGCTCCGACATACAAGATCACACATAAATATTGTCGCGGCACAGCACGCACATGAGACATCTGTTGTCCACCAGATAATTCAAACAAATTGTTCCAGTAAATACAACACACACACAAAATTTTATTGGTGTGGACCCAGCTTATCATCTTGTGGTACATTTAAAAAATTTTTTTGTGAGTTGTTTTTGTAGTATTTGTACAAAATAGTACGAAACAGGCACGATAAATAATTGGATTTGATATTTTCAATAAATTTAACAATACACTGATGATAATAACACGAATAAGTTGATAAAAAACCAAAACACTCGTATTTGCTGTCTGTAATGTTGAGAGAAAATAAACATTGTGACGCCACACGCGCTCGGTTTTTTACGGAAATTGTCGGCGAGTCATCGGTACTTGGTTTAAAAATGTATTTTCAATTTGATATATTTCTTATAACTTTTTAGTTATAAGAAAAAAAAAAAAATATAGTTTTGTTATAAAACTTATATATGATTCCATTTATGGAATTTTTTTCAACTCCAATCCAATCCAATCCAATTTTTTTTTTCAAATATAGTAAATATATAGATGTTTTACCTCAGTTATAAATAGATATGATAATCGAAAAATAGCATTTAAATGAGATTTTTCAACGTATCGTTAAATATTTTATCTTTAACTATACGTAATGAATAAATTTTATTTTTATACCTTAACATCGGAGGAATATTTAAACTACTTTTTATTTGATTTAAATTGGAACGGTGAATACATTATTATAGTTTATAATGATTTTCGATTTTTTCCCAACGAATAAGCTGTATTGTTCTACATTGATGCTAATTCGGCGTTTTCTTTGTTTATCCTTTATTTTTCAGTAAACAAAAGTAGGCATTATAATCAGAAAGGGCATCTAATTTTCTTTAATTTAATGGGATGTTCCATTGTTCCATAAGTTGCCGCCGTTTTTATAATTCGTTTGTTTTTTCTCCATTTTTATTCTGTTTGGCCAAGTATATATAAATATGCATTTGAAAGTCGTTTTTTTACTCTAGAAAACTATTGGTACCATTTTTCCGAAAAACTTCACTTTAATCAACTTTCAGGTTTTTCAAATGCAAATTCTAAGTTACAAAAACTTTTCGATATTTGTCTCTATATTTCGACTTTTGTCGTGGTCAAAAAGGTGCAGAAGCAGTTCGAGATATTTGCGCCGTTTATGAAGAGGACGGTATAGTCGATCCGATTGCTCGAGATTGATTTGCCAAGTTTAAAAGTGGCCTACATGCCACATACACACTAACCGACAACAACAGGGAAATTCGCCTCAACGAAGCTGGTCAAAATGACGGGTGATGAAAAATAATCTCTGTGCCAACATGAACCATAAGAAGAAAAAAAAGAGTGGGTGAGAGGGAAGAGACATCAAAGTCGCGAGTCAAGCAATATTTCCATCCCAACAAGACAATGATAGGCGTTTGGTGGGAGGATCTCATGTACTATTAAAATTATTAGCGTAGGAAAAACCGCGAGTTTCCCAAATTCCACGATAAATATAAAAAGTGTATTTGATCAAATATTTAGTATACTGAACTTAGGTTAAAGTTATATATGAAAGTTACGTTCATATATAACTTTCCACATCCTCAAGGGGACATCTTTTACATTCGATCGAAACGGAAAATATTCAGCCCAGAAGTTTTGTCAAAGGATTTCAAATAATGTAGGATCCAGTTCCACTTTCAGCATTTGTTTTAATTAAAAGTTAGTTACTTTTATATTCGTTCTTTCGGCTTTTCAAAGCGGAATTATAGCTTATGGCTGAGTTGAAACTTAACGAATTTATAATCTAACGGCATGCTAATTTATTTCCTGAATATTTTTTGGTTTATTGTTATGTTAAATTTTAATGAAAATTAAACTGAACCGCAAACCATGTAAAGTTCATGTCCAATCGATACGGAGGCTACGGATTTTTTTTTAAATGATACATTTCATTTTATCATAATTTCTTTATCTTAATATTGTTACTTAATTTCCATTCTTCCACTGAATTTCCAGTATGCTTAAAATTTGTATAACAATTGTTTCCACTTGTTCGAATTGTTTTTATTGAGGCATTGTGCGTCAAAACAATTGTCATACAATTGTCGAAATAATTTAGACATAAATCTCAGTTTTTTAATTTACAATGAGTAACATCTGAGTATCATCCATCAAGTCTTGCCTATGTTAATAATATTTTATTACTCCGTATACATATATACACACACTTATGGAATAACACATTAGAAACAAGATACAATTACTTTTCAATACCAAATAAACATTCGTTTTTTAATATTTATTATAATACCTTGAAACAGATATAATGCAAAGGGTTGTCTAATAAGAGGGTTAGAACTTTGATGCGTAATAGAGGCAACACTGTTTGAAATGTGAGTATCGCTCATAGACTGATGCGTTCAGTATATTGTGCCAATTCATCATGGATCTTTTACCAAAACTCATAAATGTGTGGATATAAATAATATTGTCTTTCGCCTTCTCGCCAGACAATCGATTTAATGTAAGAAAAGTTTCCTGCACGCGTTATTTCATCAAATGATGATGCCAACTGGTCACATTATGTTTTTAGAAAATGATTGTTTAGATCAGGTTGTAACTATTAGTTGTTTACTAAGTTAGGGTACATATATGGTACTATGGTGTAACAATACTATTTGCGTTTTTTCATTTGCTTATAAATATAGGAATAATGCATTTTACTTTACGCCTCAGAGGTTTATTCCGATTTCAACTATTTGCTCTAACAAATAAACATTTCTTCTTCAGTGTTAAAGTGATTCCACTTCGAATTTTTCACGATTTGTAACAAAACAGTTAAAACAAGTGAAATAAGAAACGAAATCGAGGCTATTTTAAGAAAGGCTTTAAGGTACCGTATTAATCCACCCCGCTCAGCTCTAGTTCATGATACATGAATCTTGAAGATGAGGGAAGATCGGGTCGTCCACGCTCTCGCGATATCGACGATTAAAGAGCAGCTGTGGCTCGCAACCAGTGTATACTCTCGTCAAAAACTCTACAAATGTTCAAATGATCAAATGGATCCCTACCTGCAATGAAAAATGGGTTAATTCATGTACTCCTAATGAAATTAGCAGCCGATTATGCACGGACAGTCAGCTCTTTCGGTACCAAGGCGAGAAAAATGTGTCAAAAAGTCCATGCCATGTCTATTTGATGGATTTTGAAGGAATAATTTACTTTGAGTTAGTTCCGGATGCGCTATGGCGATAAATTCAAAACTATACTCCGCCCAACTTGAGAGACTACACGTTGTTCTTCTCTACCGCCTATTTTTATTATTTATATAATATATATTTATTTATATAAAATATATTATTAATATAATTATTTCTATAACACTATCGAATCCGCGGCATGGGGCAGTGAATTATCATGCAACAGTATCACCTGTTTGATTCCCTTGCCAGTATTTGGTAGTTTTCATTCGATTTCGTCAATTAAACGCCTCAATTGTTCTTGATAACGTTCAGAAGTTATAATTTTCCAGAGTTTTAGCAACTCAAATTCATATCCCACTATCTATCCCACTATTCATATTCCACTCTCCCTTTCATATCCTATGAAACACGTAGCAATATTGTTTTCGCGTTTATATTCGACTTTGCGGTTGACGTTGATGGTTCCCCGGAAAAAACCCATGCTTTTCTCATTTTGGGGTTATCGTATAGTATATTCATATATTCTCATCACCTGGCACGATTTTAAACAGAAAATTATTCTTTTAAAATCTTGACAGCAGACAAACTGCTGTGTCGTAGTGTCTAGCTTTATTTTCTGGGCTCAGCATGTGCGGGACCCAACGACCCGAACCCATGGTGAGAAATCGCTTGTTGAGTGATACCAATTGTTCAGTAAGCTCCTTTTGCATTTGACAAGGATTTTCTTGCAACAGCTGATTCAATTGCTTGTCTTCAACTTTTTTGGTTCCCCCGAACGACGTCAACCGGAAAGGTCAAAATTACCCGTCCTAAACTTTCGGTGGCATCTTTTGCACGTATTCTCAGACAGCGCATTTTCCCTCAAAGAAGAGCAAATCATATCTTTTACCTCGAGGACACTTTTTTAGTTGAAAAGCGAACAGAATACACTGCCTCACGTGGCTGTCGGACGACACCGCGCCCACTTTTAAAATTTGTGAGGTTATGTCGTGTAGCAAAGTTTTCATATGCAGTTTTTTATTGGTAATGAATGATACTACGAATTTCCAAAGCAACGGGAAAAAGATCTGAACTTAAAATTAACTTAAAATGAAATTATAGTTGATTAATTCGGAGAGGTCAGAACTTATTTGTACACCTAATACAAAACAAACAACCAGAAGTCACACAGAGCCTTATCAGGCGAATATGTGAAATGCACGATGCGCTTTGCGAATGCACGATTTACGCTCTGGCGCATCCTTGTCTAATTAAAACCAGAAACAATTTTAGATTTAATGTGGTATACTATCGATATCGGAAGTGGATAGCGGATAATCTAGCACAATTAATATTTCGATGAATTTGAAGTGTGTTTTTGACGAATTCTTTAGTTTGTATCATCACGAAATCTTACAAACTGCTGTTATCATGAATGTTCGCATACCATAAACAGTGAAATAATTTGAATAGTTTTTGTAAAACTTTTACCTAAATTAAAAATACGATTTATTTTTCGATCGATACTAAAACAAAAATGTACTATCAAATATTGTATCATTATCAATGAACAATAGTTGTAATCAATTAGCATATTCTATTAGAATCTTCGGTGTGAAACACTAAACTCGAAGAGATTTACCACTACACCAAATCAATTTTTTAAGCTTCGCGCAAAAACGCAACACACGTTTCACTTACCATGTTACCATCATCAGGATATTATTCAATCTTGAACAGATGATTAGCGAAACGCGCACCGAGAAGTTTTTTGGTGTTTAGTGGTGAATATTGTCGATTTTAAATTTTTTATCCCCTGTTTAAATTATAACCAAAATGTATTTTTCCTAATAAAGTCGAAAATACCAATGTATCTAATTAGTTTGTCTGTCCAATATATGGACAGGCTATTAATGTTACGATGTATCAAGATAAATTCCATGGCGTGGCAATGGTATTGCTAAGTGGAAACATGCAATAAAACGTCTACATTATGAAGATGCACATCAGGAAATGGAATTATGTCTTTTAATCAAAGCCATGATTAATGTCTATAATTTTGCCACCATTATCATTCTTGTTATGCGGCTAAATGCATACTTGGGGCGTCCGAATGATTCACGAGAACATTATTAGGACATTAGGACATATTGGCAGATCCTGAGGTAACCATAATTTCATTTCACTGGTTCACCCTGTTTAATCTATAATAGCTTTCAGATTGCAGTTTACGATTTCCATATAATATATATATATATATATATATATATATATATATATATATATATATATATATATATATATATATATATATATATATATATATATATTTTTTTTTTATTTATGGAAATGTCTGCTCAACAATTACAATTGTTCTACAAGACAGTGTTGTAATGAAAGTTTTAACATTAACATCACAAATCTATTCTAAATACATATCTTGAGGTAGTTTCCTCTTCAGTCTTGTATGTATGTTTCTGCGTCCTAGTAGATAATGTTCAGTGCTGGGAGATTGCTTTAGCCTCTGATGAAAGATGATCGTTTGCTTTTTAATATACTCTGACACTGTTAGTAGACCGAGTTCTTGGTGCAGTTGTCGATTAGTTACGTACCATTCGGCATTCACAGCTATTCGTAATATTTTGTTTTGAAGAACCTGCATTTTATGTACATTGGTAGGATATATATATATATATATATATATATATATATATATATATATATATATATATATATATATATATATATATATATATTATATAGAGGAACTATTGAGTATTTTTACAATAAAAAAAAAATAATAGTCTGTACTTTTGAAAATTGTTATTACTTATGGTATTATGTAATGTTATTTATAAATTTACTTTAAAAAACGCAAGTGACATTTAAAATAACAAAAACAAGCTATATAAAAAGATGGTCGTATCAAAATTTTTTAATTTATATATTTTTATGATTTTAATGAATATATTCATTTGATAGGGTGAGTTTAAACAGAGGTTACACATTTATTATAGGCATTGAAGGCTGATGGTTAGGCCGACAGTGGTTCCAGGATATGTTGTGGTATATAGTGGTTTTCTAGTGCGTAGACTTTAACAGGAGAGTTCCACACTTCGACTATAAAAGTTTTCCACTCAAAAAAAAAATGGTTCTCTTGTTTGGAAAATCTCTGGCTGGTCATGCATCAGAGTTAGTAAGCAACCAGATTTATTTACATTTGCAAATAGTATTTAATGAATAGTCTAATGTGGTAGTTTGGAAAAATCGATTTTTTTTTTAAAATACTGAAAACCTTAATTAAAGCAGTAATGTAGTTTGGGTGGATTTTTTTTTTGAAAATATTGTTATTAGAGTTTAGTGTGGTGGTTTGAAGATTCGGTGTGGTTTTAAAAGTATTGCAAACTTCAATGAAATCATTCAAACTATTATGCAAACAAACAAATATGTATATAATTTTGGATAGTGATTATTTTTATTCTGAATAGATTATTAATGTAGTTTACATATAGTGGGTAGACCTTAACAGGAGAGTCCCACACTTCGACTATAAAAGTTTTCCACTCAAAAAAAAAATGGTTCTCTTATTTGGAAAATCTCTGGCTGGTCATGCATCAGAGTTAGTAAGCAACCAGATTTATTTACATTTGCAAATAGTATTTAATGAATAGTCTAATGTGGTGGTTTGGAAAAATCGAATTCTTTTTAAAAATACTGAAAACCTTAATTAAAGCAGTAATGTAGTTTGGGTGGATTTTTTTTTTTGAAAATATTGTTATTAGAGTTTAGTGTGGTGGTTTGAAGATTCGGTGTGGTTTTAAAAGTATTGCAAACTTCAATGAAATCAATCAAACTATTATGCAAACAAACAAATATGTATGTTATAGCACCTCGAACTTCAGCTGAATTGAACCAAATGTCATTTTTGAGAAAAGCTGTCACCATAAAAATATCCACAGTAGCTATATTATCAGAATTAGCCTTTATGAACCCTTTGTCACACATTACTGAACTAAATTAGTAACAAACAATATTTTATTTTGCACTTAACCAACAATAATTTTGACAGTATATATATATATATATATATATATATATATATATATATATATATATATATATATATATATATATATCATCATCATCATCATCATCATCATCAGCCCGTATCGATCCACTGCAGGATGAAGGCCTCTTCAGCATGCTTCCAACCTTCACGGTCCTGGGCTTTCCTCTGCCACTCGGGTCCAATATACTTAACGATGTCATCAGTCCATCGTGCTTTCGGTCTTCTTCGCGGACGTTTGCGATCAAGCGGTATCCACTCCAGGATTGCCTTGGTCCATCTGTCGTCCCATCGCCTCGCTATATGGCCTGCCCATCTCCATTTCAACTGTTTTACTCTTCCAATGCTGTCACAGACTTTTGTTTGTTCCCTGATCCATGCGCAGGACTTTCTGTCTCGTCTTGTAATGCCAAGCATACATCTTTCCATTCCCCTCTGTGTCACCCGAAGTTTTTGAATTGATTGCGATGTGAGTGTCCAGGTTTCACTTCCGTATGTCATAACGGGTAGAACGCACTGATCGAATACTTTTCTTTTCAGGCAAAGTGGGAGTCTGCTCTTAAACACTATGTTGAGCCTACCAAATGCCTGCCAGCCACATTTAACACGCCGTTCCACCTCCCGGGCGGTATTCCCCTCCATGGAAATCCTCTGCCCAAGATATACAAAGCTGTCCACAATCTCTAAATCCCTTCCTAAAACTGAAATTCTTCTGTCCTGAGCGAAGTTATTGAACATAACCTGACTCTTTTTCAGGTTTATTTTCAAGCCAAATGGTTCACCAGCCCTTTGCAGTTCTTGTATGCGTCTTTGCAGCTCCTCTGGGTCTTGTGAAATGAGAATAATATCATCTGCAAATCTAAGATGGTTTAAGTTTGCACCATTGATCTTTACCCCATCCTGTTCCCAATCCAGTTTACGGAATACTTCTTCAAGGCCAGCCGAGAAAAGAATAGGCGATATTGCGTCACCCTGCCGTACACCTCGTTCTATATTAATTCCCACTTCAAGATCATCAAGGTGAATTGTGGCTGTAGCTCCATCATATATCGATTTTAATAGGTTTACATAGGCTCTCTCTACACCTTGGCTAAGCAGTGCATCCATTATCGCATGCTTTGAGATGGAATCAAATGCTTTTTCGTAGTCGATAAAAGCCAAGCACAGTGGCATGGTGTATTCGTTGTGCCTTTCTATGACCTGCTGTACAACCTGGATGTGATCCATTGTACTGAATCCACTTCTGAATCCTGCTTGTTCTCTTGGTTGTGCGTCATTCAGTTTTTTTAATATTCTTTTAGAAATTATCTTAGTGAAAACTTTGTACATCACTGATAGGAGGCTTATTGGACGGTAGTTCTTTAAATCTTCCTGTGCTCCTTTTTTATGTAAAAGGATCACTTCTGCATTTTTCCATAAGTCAGGTACTTTTTGTTCTTTGAGGCATTTTGAGTATAATTTTGCCAGTGTTTTATGTAACGTCCGACCACCAGCTTTTAGCATTTCGACAGTTACACTATTCTTTCCTGGAGCCTTGCCGTTCTTCATCAATTCTATAGCATTTGTTACTTCCTCCACTAGGATATCTGGTATTATATATTGTTCTTCCGTGGGTATTGCTGTCCCTGAATGGCTCTGATCTTCATATAACTGGGAATAAAACCTTCTGACAATCTCTAACATTTCGGTACGCGCCCTGCACACTGTGCCATCCTCACCCTTTAAAGCATATATTTGCGTTCTTTTGTTTCTCAGCTTCTGTTTAGCTTTGTTAATTCCTTTGTTTTCTTCCAGGGTTTTTTGCACTAGCTGCATATTGAATCGGCGCGTGTCCTCTCTGATACGTTTTCTTATAGTTTTGCAGAGCTCAGTGTACTCGACCCTGCCAAAAGGACTACCTGCATTTCTCATTGCTCGCCGTTTCTTCATTAAATCAATGGTCTCACTGGAGATTTTTGTTTGTTTGAGACATTTTTCCTCTGGTGCTATTGAAGCAGCCGTTTGAAGTACATTGTTGGCGATTTCTTCATATTGAACTGATATTTCCACCTCCTCTGGATCTTGTAACGCAGCAAACCGGTTTGACAAAGCAATCTCAAAATCGCTTCCTCTCTCCAGCAGTTTTCCAGAATCCACCTTGCCCTTCTTTGATCTTACCATTTTTTCGCGCTCTTTTCGACAGTCAATCCGAACCCTTGCTCGTACAATTCGGTGGTCACTTCCAACATTAAAATTGTTAAGGACAGTACAATTGGTAAATATTGTTTTATCGTTGGTCATGATGTAGTCAATTTCGCTTGTGAGCCCAGATGGACTTTTCCATGTCCATTTTCTGCTGATATTTTTCTTATAGAATGAATTCATAATATATAGTTCTTGTCCTTCAGCAAAATCAACTAATCTGTCACCTCTATTGTCTCGCTCACCAGTTCCATATGGGCCAGTTGCATTTTCGTCTGTTCTTGTTGTTCCAATTCTGGCATTAAAATTACCCATCAGGATTTTGTACCTACATTTCTCCTTGTATAAAAGCTGGGCCACATCATCATAAAATTCCTCAATTTCCTCATCTTTATGGCTTATAGTTGGTGCATAAGCTTGGACGATTTGAAGCCTAAACTTTTTATTCAGCTGAATGACGCATTGGGCTAATCGGTCGGATGTACTTTCAAATTTTACCACACTGTCCTTCAGCTTTCGATTGATGAGGAATCCTATTCCGCCACATCGGCCATTTTCCGTACCTCGAGTGTAGAGTACGTGTCCAGTTGGTTCCAGTTTGATTAACTCTTCACCCTTCCTTCGTGTTTCACAGAGCCCAATAATATCCCAATGTATGTTGTCAAGTTCGATTAACAGTTCTTGCAATCGGGCCTCTGTTTTCATAGTCCGTATATTTAACGTTGCAATGTCAAAAGTCCAATGGCAGCCTGATCTAACCCGGTGATTCTTAGCACCCTCTGCCTTGGGGCAGGTATGGGACTTATATATATATATATATATATATATATATATATATATATATATATATATATATATATATATATATATATATATATATAAGTAGAAATCGTTGTCGGTACTGATATGAAAACACTTTACTATTATGACGTCACAAACATAACAGCCAAGCGCGGCGCGTCCGTAGTCACGTGATTTATTTTAATTTTATAAATTTTAATTCATTCATAATTAATTGTAATAAATTTTTAAAATGTTTTTGGCATCGATTATCGATATAATTTATGAAAATGTTTTAAAATAAAATAAAAAATTCGATAATTATTTTTTGTTCAAAAACCTAATTTATTAAATTGACCCAAATGATAATCCAGTAACATCTACAATGCCTCTAATACTTTGTACCGATTACTCGGTACAAAAAACTTTGATTCTGATGTTTTATTCATTGTTTGACGAGGAGGGTCTTTATAAATGAGGTTCATCTTCAACTGCATTTCTACTATCATTAAAGTCCTCGTACTACTTGTAAACACGCAGTTTCATCGTAGGAAGGCTTTCATGAAATGTTTAATGCATCAGCACAGGAAATTTCGTTCTTCAGACAAAAATTTCAACTTTACTCGATTTAATAATAATAATTACACTAATAAGACTAAGAAATTTACTAATAAGGCGCAACAATTTTTATCTTTACCAGCTAAATGATATAACTAGTTCTATCAGATGTCAAGAACTTTTAAAACAAAAATCAACTTAGTTTGTGATCATAACAGCATATCATTTTATTATATTTTAGATCCAGGACAAACTTGTCAATTTTAGTAGAGGATGCTTCAACTAAAATAGTCTGTTTTACAATGAATTTTCTTAAAAAATAGAGCAACTTTATTCACTCTATTAATTTATATAGAAGGGAGTAATTACAGTCCATGCATTTCAATAAAGCAAGATGGGAAACAACGTGAAAATTATAGCTTGACGAATAATAAATCTGACGCAAAATAAATTTCTGGCAGTATTTTTACAGTTACAACAAATTCTTCACCAACAATACTTGCTTATCATTTCATAAAGATTGTTGAAATTAATTGGTTATTTGTTTTGGTTAGTGTTATAAAGATCGATAAGACAAAACTTACAAAATCAAAATTTTTATTATTATTCATCATGCATTTCATATAAAAAGTGATTTTCTTAGTGTGTCCGAACTTCCGATAGGGGTCGCTGTGAAACGAACAGTGAATTTGCGTAGCCTCCACTGAAAATTATTTAGGATAGTCTGGCGAATCATTATGGAACGTTTAACATTAGAGCACCAATTACAAATTGTCGAAATTTATTATCAAAATCAGTGTTCCGTGCGCCAAACTTATAGAGCACTTCGTTAATTTTATTGTGCACATAATCGCCCAACCGAGCAATATATTCGCCGAATTATCGCTAAATTTCAAACGCATTTCAAGTTTAATTCTTCTATTGGAACCTTCGGTATGTAACACTAAACTCGAAGAGATTTACCACTAAAAACGAAATCACTTTCTTAAACTTCTCGACGCACGTTTCGCTAACCACTTAACTAATGTAGAACATGAATGTTGGTGCAGTTTTCAAAGGAATATGTTCACAGCAATAAATAATAGATTTATTAAAAACATTCTTTAAATAAAAAATTTAAAAAATCAAAATTGAGCAGTCGAAAAAATATATTCCAGAAAAAACACAGATGTTCGACAATCCAGAACTAGATCTCTTAAACAAAGGCCTCAATTTTGCTTTGCCGGCATCCCGTAGTGCTTTGGAGGAAATGGTAGCCGGTATTGAAACTGGTATTAAACACTTACCGGAGTTTTCCAAAGCTTTCGTCAGAGAGTCATGTAAAACCCAAATTGCAAAAGAATATTTCAAATAAAAGTCAAAATATGCCACACATTTCTAAGATTGTCTAATTTCTAAGAGTCTGCGAGCGGATTGTTTTTTTTAACTGATAAGGGAAATAAAATTGTAGTAATGAAGAAATCTGATTACTTTGAACGCGTTGAAAAATTAATTCAAGATGGTCCATATAAACGATTACCGAGAAATCCATTGTTAAAAATGTTTAACGAATTCAGAGATACATTGAAATCTTGTAACAGCCTTATATCTCAATCTCCGAAAAATAAACTGCATATTTCTAATCCAAAAGCGTCAAGATTATATGTTCTACCAAAAATTCATAAACTCTGAAAATCAATGACACCAATTTTTGGCATCCATTGATTCTCCAACATATGGCAAAATGGTTAAAAAGGAATTTGAAAATCTACCAAACCAACTATCTTCCTGTTCTGTGATAAACTCGACAAAATTCACAGAAAAAGTTAAAAACCCACATCTACAGGGAGGTGAGGTCTTGGTTTCCCTTGTGCGTGTTCCCTTGTGAGTGTCCCGATTCAACATACCTTAAAATACCTAAGGAAGTTACTCGAGCTAAACGGTTTTAATAACAAGATTGTTTCTGAATATATCTCCTTAACAAGATTATGTATGAAGCAAAATTGTTTTCAGTATAATAACAGGTTCTACGAACAACAAGAAGGAATGGCAATAGGCAATCCCCTGTTACCGTTCTTAGTCAACTTATTCATGAGTAAATTTGAAACCGAGGCGAAAGATGAATTCAGTTACTTTCCGAAGGTATAGTTAAGATATGGGGATGACGTTTTTGCAATTTTCGAATCAAAAAATGAACACTTATATGATTTCATCAGGAACTTAAATCGAAAATCCCAAAAGATGGTCGAAAACAACGATATTTTAGACTTTCTGGATGTTTTAGTTACTAGAAACAATGAAAATATGTGAAATTTTGATAATTTTAGAAAAAAACACCACCACTTCGAAATACATTTTTAACGATTCGAATCATAGCTTCCAAAATAAGATGGCTAGTTTAAATTTTATGGTAAATGGATTAATCAATGTTCCTTTAAACAAAGATAATTATAACAAAGAATTAAAATTTATTAGGGAGGTATCCGAAGTCAACGGTTATAATAAGAACATTGTAGATAAATTAATTAGAAAACATAATTTTAGAAAACTATTGAAGTCAGGAATATACGAAATAAGTTGTGATCGAAGGTATATTGGGTAAACCAAATATCCATATTAACGAGATATAAAGAACACATTGCCCACATTAGATATGAGAAAAATGAAGAATCTTGTGTTGTCCAACATGCAATCGAACATGACCACAATATAGATATTAGTAATTTAATCCTGGTTAAAAGTGTAGATAACAATAGGGCTTTGGATGCATATGAAAGCATTCAAATAGAAAAATGTAAGAAAACCATGAACCGAATCTATTCGGAACTTTATATTTCATAATTTTGACAAGCTTAGGTCGGGTTCTCAAATAAATAGAATATAGTTTAGTTTTAGAATTAGATGAAATAATCTCCTGATGATATTAACATGATTAGCGAAAAGTGCGTAGAGAACTTTAAGAAAGTGATATGGAGTTTAGCATTTCATGTTACTCAATATTAAAACAAAAAACCTAACCTAACCTAACCTAACTTTTAGCAGTGACGTATTATAAAAGTAATTTTGACTAGGAGAAAAATGTTGTTACTTATTTCAAAGGTGATGTTGAAGCTGTAAAAAAAATGTAAGACAATTATGATAGCAATTTATTAGTGACCATTTTGGGTATATTCCACATGTAATTAAAAAATTGAAATCTCCCAATTTACCAACTGATATATCCTTTAATTTGGTTAAAACAACTACGGAATAGCTGAAAGCAGTCTCTACTGATGTTGATGAGAAACTAAGAAAGTATTTAGAAACATCTGTGAAAAGAAATCCTAAATATTCGTAAGTAAAAGATATTGTTAAAGTACTTGAAAAACAAGAAGACGACGTATGAATTTCAGTTATGCTCCAGTTATAAGTTGCGGTAGAAAGAAGTTTTTCCCGGTTGCGTGACATTTTAAATTATAAACGAACAAATCTAACAGAACCTAATTTTAAATAACTACTGATCATATCATTCAATTCCCACAAACTCATCACCATCATCATCATCATCATCATCCTATGTATTCATTCCATCCTGTCGATCCTATCCTTGTCTATCCATCTTTGTCCATCCTGTTTTGTGTTTTCTATGCCAATCCTCCATGTTTCTTTATGTCATCCACCCATCTCATTTGAGATCGTCCTCTGTTTCTTTGGCCTTCATATGGGCGCCAGTTTTGGATGACATGGTTGCACGTCTGAGAGACTTTATTTGTGTCCTGTGAATTTCCGGCATCATGTTCTATCATGTCTATAACTTTAGTCCTTTGTCGTATCCACGTATTTTTTTGTAATCTTTCAACATTCTTCACTCCCGCCAAAAAATATCCAAAGGTAAACTAAGATGAAATGCTAGGCATAAGCGAAGTCGAAATATCCGAAGCAGTAAAACAAATGAAGAGAAACAAAGCTCCACGGAAGGATGGCATAATACCTAAACTGCGTAAAGAAGAAGGAGAAGAAATTATAAAATATCTCAAAATTCTTCTTAATAAAAGCTTAACTACAGGAGATAACCAGTTCATGCCCAGTGACGGGAATGAATCTCTGACAATACTATTTTTGAGGAAAAGCGACGCTTAGAACATGGGAAACCCTAGACTAATTTCCCTATTGTCACAGGTCTACAAACTTTTTACCAAAATAATAACAAACAGACTCACCAACAAGTTTGACAATTACCAGCCAGTTGACCAAGCCGGATTCCTACTAAATATTGATAGAGGAAAACCTATGAATACAATGTCCCTCTATATAGGACATTTCTGGATTACTAAAAAGCTTTTGACAGTTGGCATTGAGTTCTGGGCAATAAAAGAGAGCTTTGTCAAATGCAGAATAGATCACCGCTACTGACCCTGTTGCAAAATATTAACAGAAAATCTGTAATGACAGTACAAATATACCAATACTGATACCAAATCCATTAAGATAAATAGGGGTTAAGACAAGGTAACACACTGTCACCTAAACTGTTCACGTTGATCTTAGAAGGCACTTTTAAAGAATTAAATTTGAAACTTAAAACTAAATTAAAAATTTGCATTTTTATAATTTCGCTCTCGCTAGGATTATCGTAAAAAAGATAATTCCTATGGCAAAGCAATTTTGATACAACACAGCGAACGGAATCGCTGGATTTTTAATAATAAATAATTGAAATAGAAATTCAACATTGAACAAATATTAATATAGGTGCAAGGTTTATTTTAGAAGAGCTGAAACTTTAAAAGGAAATGTGGCAACCAAATATTTGCAATATATGCTAGTGATGGTACGGTAGGTAAATACCACTACAATATAAAATAAAACTATTTTATAAATGTATTATTATCGTAGGAAAACAATCCAATTTTAGTTAGGCTAGCGGAACACTGGCAGCAACTCTTTAAAGCAGGTTTTTAAAAACAAAAAATAAGACCCATTAGCTAATGTGCGCTAATGTGTCCTATAGCTAATTATTGTAACTAAAGCTGCTTAAAATAGTTGCCAGTGTGCGTTTAGCCTTATAGTACAAAAAATATTTAAATTAGTATAATCCTAAATAGTACAATATAAAATTAATAGTTGGGAAAATAGAAAACTAAATTAATATGTCAAATACTAGTGTTAAGATTTGGTCAATTCAAAAGACAGTCAAGATATAGTCTTTCTAAAATAATCTTATTACACTAAGTAACAGTAAAGAATTCGGAAACTATTCAATTCTTCTATTGGGACATTCGGCGTGACACACTAAATTCGAAGAGATTTACCACTAAACATCAAATCAAATTTATAACTTCTCGACGCCCTTTTCGCTAACCAAATTAGCGTTTCCTGATGATGCTAACATGGTTCGCGAAACGCGCTTCGTGAAGTTAAAAATTTGGTGTTTAGTAATAAATATCTTTGAAATTAGCTATCGAATATTGTTGTTATTATTAGTTTTGGTTTGCCACAGTCTTCAGTCAAATATTGTTGTTTTCTGAGCCAGTACTATTTTTTGTTTCATTTTGTGTAGTCAGGCGAATATAGAGGATGTTGAAGCACACAGGTTTGTTTCTTCTCCAACAATTCACGAATAGCAACAGTCCTCATTTAAGGTGTGAGGAACAAATCGAGCACAGACTTTTCGTTTGTCCTCATTTGTGATATTTTGTCAAAATTTCGTGAATCATGTCTTTGGTTGTATTTAATTCATTTGCTATTTATTTCAAAGGAATTCACATCGTAGGCCATCATTTCACGCACTTTTTCCATACTGGAATCGCTTATACCATTCGAACACACGTGTACAGGATAAGCAATCATCAGGATAAACTTCTTTCATCAATTTAAATATTTCTGTAAAAGTTTTACCGAGCTTGAAACAAAATTTAATATTGTCTCTTTGTTTTATCGTATTTTCGTGACGAGGTGATAAAAGGAACTGCCACTTTAATCGGTAAAATTGTTGACAAGCCGTTGATCGATTCTAATGACAGATGCCTCGGTTTATAGAGGTAATATGCAGCTTTCAGAGTATATATTGTTTCAATAGATGACGCTAGAATTTTTCTTTAAATTTAAAATGTTCCGGTATTTTGGAATGTCTTCAAAACACAGAAACTTAAAAATCTTGCGCAAATTTAAAAATCTTGCAGAAGGTCGTTGTGCTTAACATCACCTGCATTGCACCAAAAGTTTTAAAAGAATGAAGCTGTTTAGGCTCTAGCTATATATCATTTAGGAAGGAGTTTGTGCCAGCAGCGAGAAAATATTAATAGAGACATTAACAGGCTACATCAGCAAGACTGGCTTCTGCATAAGACAATATATGGAGTCTGGTATAACGATAGTTTTAAGGTAATTTCTTAAGGAAATGACCATAATCATAATATTTGTTGAGAAAGTCTCACCTAATTCTTGGAGAAGACTCAAGTTGAGTGTTACAAGACTGTATCGTTGTATAACGGATTTAGGGTGTAGAAATATACAAGAATTGGGTAAGGCTTGTGTAATATAATCGAGTTAAATCTCGTCTACAAGAGAATGTGTTATGGTTGGCCTTATAATGTGGTAGTTATTTCTCTGATCGTATCGGTATTGGACCTTGTTAATTTGGTATATATATATATATATATATATATATATATATATATATATATATATATATATATATATATATATATGATTCCCAAGGCATTCATATGGCTTTATTGATTTTGAAGATTCAGTGGAATTTTCTAATAATAATTTAGGTTACTATTTAAGAGTTTTGTCAACGAGTTGGTCTACAGTTTAGAGTGAAATCCAAACTAAATACATGGTGAGTCGAATCTACCTCTGCTGTCATCGAATCCCGACTAACGCCTCTGAACGTTGTGTAATTTCAAGTCTTTCAAACTTTAATTGTTTAGATTTTAAATAAACTTCATATTTGAATTATACCCTTATAAAGTTATTTCAGACAACCTTATTAGATCTAAATAACGTATTTAACACTTGAATAAACTCTTATTAATTGAGATTATATAAAGGGTTATCAAACTAGTCCTACATATTATTATAAAACCTCATAGCAGTAATTTTTTTCTGATTTCCACCAAAATTTACATTGTTTTTAGTATATTTGTTTGGCAAATCATTATGAAAAGATATACAGTTGCATAGCGTATACAAATTGTTCATATTTATTATAAAAATAATTAATCTATTCGGGCTATGTGAAGGTGAAATTTATAGTCGACATAATCGACGAATTTAATGGTAGTGTTTGTGATGCTAAGAATCCAACCGTCAAAAACTTAAACGTTTTACTGAAAATATCGCTGTGAACCAAAATGAAAATGAAAATCCAATTATATGTCGTTCTCAAGAACTTTGGCTTTCTTATGGCAATATATGGAATATTAGTCATAAAGATTTGCATTTCAATACATATAAAATTCAATTAACCCAAGAATCCAAACCAACTGACCATTTGTCCAAACATCCATTATTTCATGAAAACATCATCTTCAGGGATGAAGCTCAGCTTTGGTTAAATGCCTTCAGAAATAAACACAATTGTCGCATTTGGAGTGAAGAAAAAATTACCACAAAAATTAACAATTTTTGGTAATTTATGGCCTGGAGGTGTAAATGGATCGTACTTATTTGAAAACTAAAATGGAAATGCCATTACAGTCAATAGAAAACGCTACAGAAAAATGATTACCGATTTTTCCTGCCATAAATTGGATGATTTTGATCTGGACGACATGTGGTTTCAACAAGATGGTGCAACATACGATACACCTCGTTACACAATCAATTTATTGAAATAATACTTCAGTGGCCGAATAATCTCAAGATTGGCCACCAAGGTCATGCCATATAACTCCATTGAACTTTTTTCTCTGGGGTTCTGTAAAATCGTTGCTTTACACCAACAAACCACAAACCCTCAATGATCTTAAAACCAACATTAATCGTGTCACTGCTGAAATAAATGCTCATTTATGTGGCAAAGTAATCTAAAATTTGTATTTCAGAATAGAATTTAAAAAAATCCAGAAGCGGTTAGTTACATAAAATTATTTTGAAATAAAAATGCCATGAACCAATATTTAAAATAACAAAATCACGTTGATATCTTATACCATTTTGTTTTTATTCCAAATTAAAAATATGTAGCTTTTATTGGATAACCCTTTATTATAAAATAGGTGACATATGAAACAATATATTGATTATCTAAACAGTTCGAAATAAGAGAGGGAATTTAAACCAGAGTGGAAATCGATATAGAAATGCACACGAAAACCAATTAAAAACTTTTAATTAGCTGTGTCCTACCAGACATATTAAACTGGGACGTATCAAGCTGCAACCTATTTGTGGAAAATTTAAAATACATTGAACATATTCTAGAATAATAGATCACTTCCGTGCTTAGGAAATTCAAAGTTTTCACCAAATTAATAAGAATAAAGAGAGCCAGTTTCAAATCATAAGAAGGTAGTTGATAATACGATGCCCCTCAGAGCACTGTTTATTCTATGCCTAATGGCAATTATGATGAGCGAAATGGGGAAAATCCTGGAAAACGTTGATAAAGTAAATCTTCGTCGAAACAGCGATAAATTGAAAAATTAAAGTCCAATTAAAATTACAGTTACTAGAATATTCCCTGTTTTAGGTATTATTTTAAGTCTCTGTTATGAAACTGTTTAAGGATTTTCCACTTCAGTTTAAATTTCAGATATAGAATTATTATTTCGCTTGTTTGAAGTTTCCATCATTAAGGTAAAATTATTTATTTACTAATACGACATCAAAAATCTTTTAAATAATTTATATTTCACAGTTGTCAACTTTCTGCATTGCACTCATTCCGTGTGCCACTAAAATACTCCTAGATATTTTCAACGAACGCTTAAAGTCCTATTTATAATTGGAGATTCCCCAAAGCAGGTTGGATTCGGTGAAAGGAGAGGTACACGTGAACAGATGTTCAACAATTGGACTAATAATCGAAAAAGCCAGGGGTGTCAACTATCCTGTATATATCTGCCTGCTTGTTTATCGCAAGAAGTTTGAGAGTCAAAAATGGGAGAAATTTTGGCAAAATTCTGTAGGTAATGGGAATATCAGATCACCTGATTGGGTTAATTTGTATTCTATATGAATATATCCTTTATGTCGTGGAATCATTGAAATTATTTGTACCTGACTTTGGAATACAAAGGTAAAGAGTACTTTAGTACAAATTATTGCAAAGTATTTTTTGTGTCTATGGGACAGTAGGGCAACAAAAGAACATTACAGTAAGAAAGATTGGCCTCATAAAACTTCATTTGAACCTGGTACTTCAAACATAAAATATGCCCTCCTTGTTAACCCAAAAAGGTGCTTCTTCCGCCTCTCCATATTAAGTATGGACTAATGAAAAACTTTGTTAAAGCCATGGATAAAGAAGGTAATGGTTTCAGGTACCTAAAAGAAATATTTCCTCAATTAAGTGATGCAAAACTAAAAGAAGGCATATTGGACCTCAAATAAGGAAGCTTCTAGGTGATTTCCGTGTTCAAGAAAAATTAAATGAAAATTAATTGGCAGCTTGGAAGTGTATTGTAAGGAACGCTGGAACCCATCTATGTTGGGCGACTATTGTTGGTTTTTAAAAAGAGACGATGCTACAGAAAACAAGAGGAAAAAGTGAACGTTTTTGTCGCTGTATGATATCTCATGCTATATATTGTTTATTCACATAATCCTCAGTAATGTATTTGCATAGGTTTAAGACGTTTTGCATGTTTATATTAAATAAACATTAGATTGTAAAAATATGTCGTTTTCCTTTTTGCCTTTTCCGTCCCCACCACCAAAGTCCCGTGAGAAAAAAACTTTACGTGTTACAGTAATTTCCTCATCATTTTCGGATTTAGGACTACAAAATACTTCATATACATCTATTTCCATCAATATTACCTCAAAAAAGTTTAAATTTGTTGATCTGTCTTGTCGACCATCAAAACAACATGCCCAACATCAGTCAAAGGGGCAATTTAAGGAAATAAGTCAATACGGCTATCTTGGCGCCTTAATATCCAACAACAGCGGTAACACTGAGTAAGGTAGGTAACACTAACAATAATCAAAACAGGGAAATTTGCAGACGATATGTAGGGCTAGGAACATAAAGAAATATAGAGGAAAAACCTTAGTTTTTACAGCATTGTTATTCCCCCCTTTAATTTTAAAAACAGGATGCATTGATTAATGAACCTATAAGGCTATCCTAAACTATGTATAAACGAATGTTAACATTCTTCGGTTGTTTTGAACGTAGGGATGGCAATAACCTAAAAAGCTTGATGGTACTGGAACGGGTGGAATCACTATATTGATCACGAGGCAAATCTTCAAAAAGATGGACAAACCAAATTAAAGACCTAACTGGTGTACCTCTCGAATATACAGCTAAGAAAGCCAGAAATAAAGAACGCTGGCGAGAAGCAATCCAGAAAGTATGCAAACGGAACTGTTTCAATGGGTGAAGACTCTTCTGTAAAGAAGAATACGTAAAAGAAACACGGTTATTGCGGTATTTATGAGAAAGAAGGTCAGAAATTTTGACCCTGGATATATTAGAGCTAGTTGTTATTCACTGTCACATATATTTTTAAAAACCTTTCTAAATTTGTGGTAATTATCGCGTAGTTTGTCCAAAGAGTGACATGAATTTTTTATTTTTCAATATCCATTAATTCCAGCTCCGACAGATATTTTTTAAGATTCAACTTATGATGTAATACCATAACACCTCCATTATACAAGATGGTCTACGGGAAACAGACGTCTTTGTACTGAGGATTACTCGATTAATAGTGAGAGAGGGAGAGAGAGAGGGGGAATCCATGGCAGGTATCTATTTAATTTCCCCCAGATACACTCATTTTAGCGTTTTTATTAAAAATGAATATTGTATGAATATTTCGCAGTGGAATCACTTTAATATTGAAGAAGAAATGTTATTTGTAGGAGCAAAAAGTTGAAATGGGATTAAATCTCTAAGGAGTGAAGTATAATCTTTTGTTTATAAATAAGGAGAGATTAATGCAATTATTTGCATTATTCTCTCTATTTGTTATATTCCGGTATATTTCTTCAAGTTTTTAAGATTGTAAAATTTGTATATGATTAAAATTGGAAACTTAAGTAAAATCTAATATCAAATTAGTTCCTAAGAAATATTATTAGAAAGCACTGGTCAACAAATTTCCAACTTTTGTAAGCACATGAAACAACTTAAATTAATTTTGAGAAAACATTAAAAACATTCACATTCATGAATGCTCTAATTAGCTCAGGTTTTTTTTATGGATATCAATAACAAGATCGATAACCTAGTTAAGGATTTATTTAGATTAATAAGTTTTAATTATTTTAAAAATCTATAGCTGAAGTACTTCTTCTTTTATAATTAATATCTACAGTTTCTCTTCTTAATGTCCAATAATAATCTGCTAGCATAACAGGGCTCCACCTTCCTTGATAGCATCGTTCCATATGAATGCTCATCACTAACGTCTCCCATATTTTGAGGTAAAAAATCTAAATGTGAGTCCAAAATGTGTATTTTTAGTGACATTTTACAGCCAATAGCGTGCAAGGCTTGAATCATATCTATTACTACTGGTTTTTTGTAGTCTTCAGCTCTCACATTTCGTAGAAAATTGATAAAAAGTGGCACCATGAATTTCCAGGCCTTATTCTCTATTTTATTTAATTTAGTCTTAAAGGCATCGTCTTTAATCAACTCTCGCATTTGAGGCTCTATAACTATCTCTTCTTTTAATTTGCTTCTGTAATTTTTGTGTACTTTTCTTTAAGATATTGATTGAAAGCTTCACCTTCGCTGTTAAGAGATTTCACAAAGTATTTCATTATTCCTAATTTTAGGTGCAAAGGCGGCACAATAATGTTTTGTTGTTGCACTAACTGTGGATACAGTATTTTTTCTGATCCTGGAGTGAAACTTTTCTTAGGTCGCCAGACGTTTCTGATGTAATAATTTCCTGTATCATGACTGTTCCAAAGGCACAAAAAACAACAGTATTTAGTTGTTGTTGCATACCCAAAATTACAACAAGTTTAAAATTTGCACAGATCTTCCGATAATATTTCTCACAGTTTATCTATCCAGGTCAAAGCTTCAGATTTTCATAGGTTTCTTTAATGGAAACGGCATGACCCACGAGACGGACATGTATTATCGTTGTATAACAATACTGTTTTTAGACGAATCTATTTATAATCGCTAAGCGTGTGGGTTGTGATTAATACCGAAAGCTTCAAATAGGACATCGATGTTATTACAATAAAGACGATCCCTATCAGCACTAAAAAACTGTACAAAATCGCTGTGAGAATTTCGAAAAACGGTAACCTTTGCGCCTTTTGCTAAAATATTCCATTGCTTCAGATACGAGCCAAAAAATTCTTCTTGTGTTCTTGAT
This sequence comes from Cosmopolites sordidus, assembly GCA_031761425.1. Lineage (NCBI taxonomy): Eukaryota > Metazoa > Arthropoda > Insecta > Coleoptera > Curculionidae > Cosmopolites > Cosmopolites sordidus. The sequence goes on along the minus strand of JARFXV010000944.1, from coordinate 907,622 downwards.
AGATTTAGGTCTCTAATCAAGCCATGTAATTCAAGTTGAGTGACTAAATGAGGTTCAGATGAGTGAGGAATAACGAAGATCTGTGAGGTCGTAGTTTTCAGTATGAGTGTCAGAGTAGTCAAAAGACGGTGTCAGGACTTGATGATGTTTATCGTGTGGTTAAAGTCTTTAAGCCGATATTGTACGAAAGTAATGATATTTTCTTTTTTTATGTGTACTGAGCCCTGCAATTGTATTGATGCAAAAATAATAATCTTCAACATGGTCCTTCTGTTCTTTCCATAACATTGGTGTTGCCAAAGGTAATTGGTCTGGTGTACGACCCGACAGCCCATCCCGCAAATTCTTACCACAACTCGAGCATATCGCGTGCGGAACACATGGTTCATCTTGATTTTTAACTGCTACAACAAACTGAAGTTCTAGATAGTAATGACATGAAATGTTCAAGAATATATACGATACATGTTTCAACAAATGTGTTTCGACAAAGTAGAGTTAAGGGAGTAGTTACCGTGAACTTTTTGATAATACAACTAATTATGTCTGGGCAAAAACTTTGTTGACCAGTGTAATTAGTTTTTATTAATTTGATTTTAAACACTTTACAAAATTTGTACCCAAAAGTAAACATTATTTTCTTAAATAATATCAAGAAGTTTTTTGAATTTTGGACATTAAATTATTCAACCAAATCGACAGGTATGAAAAAAGTATCATATCTAAAACAGGTACTTGCTAAAGCGTTACCTCGCTAAACGTTCGATATAAATTATTAGGTCGCGCACTGGAGAAATTCTGGAAAACATTGATAAAATAAATCCAAACGAAACACCATTAAATGAGAAAATTAAAATGCAATTTAAATTACCTCCTAGTTTGTCTAATTCCCCTGTTATTTTAGGATTTCCAACCTATGTTTATATTCTAGAGTCAGTAATAACACCATGATTATCCAAAACAGTTATATAGTTTATAGTTTCTTTTTCCATATTTGGATAATATATTGTGCCAAAAATTGAATGATGAAACAGACTTTGGTTTTCATCTTTTTAGTTGTGCTTATGTGAAAATATCCTCTAATTACGTTCTAAATAGCATAGCTTTATTATTATATCCGTTTTGATCTGGATATAGCAGTCCACGGCTATATGTACCACACGTGTTTTAGTTGCGAAATGTCCCATGAGACACAAATACGTTACCACAATTGTCGAAATACTTCTATGCAAATTCCAATAAATGATGCCACATAAACTGGTAAATGGACAGCGTACCTAGCTCACTAAACTGCCCATGTTTATTAAAAGGAAGGTTTATTATTATATAGGAAGATTTGATGCCCCAACATCCAGAAAAAAAGGGTATGAGAATTTTACATATTACCTTGAAAAATATCGGACGGAATACAAAATTTAATAATAAGAATAAATATGATAGTTTTTATTTTATATATATATATATATATATATATATATATATATATATATATATATATATATATATATATATATATATATATATATATATTATAGGTAATTAAAGACTCAATATATGATACACAATGCTTCAAGGATGGAGTTGCAGTTGGAGTGCGTTGCAGAGCAGAGAACACAAATTAACGAACGTGAAGCAAATAAAACTAAACAAATGGATCGATTACCTAAAACAATTATATAAAGGACAATTTACACCAAGAGAGTCAAAAATCAAACTAAGTTTGAAAGGCAGTCAGATAACATTTTATTACTTTAAACCTCTAGCACCACTTTCGTATAGCATCAGATCATGGCGCCTTCCTTTTTCGTTTGATTCCAGCTGATTGAATGCATATGATTAATTCCATTTTTCCTTCCGTCCATCTTGGGGCTACTGTTAGAGATTACAACCGGGGTATCGTTGTACGCATGGTGAAAGTGAAAGGTCACTTTTCCCGTTGAGCTTCGTGGTGAATAGCCTCCATGGTGTAATAATTTAGCATATCGTATTTTTAGGCTAAGGCCAGACCGCAGGTGAAAACCTTAGTGGTAAGATAACAAGTTAGGAGGTCGGCTAAGAAACCAAGATATCATAGAGACCACATTCTCTATCTAGGTGGTGAGATAAACAGTTGATATTACGTAAAAAATGGCGGTTTCAAAACTGACTAGAAAGTTATTTCTTTTAGAAAACTATAATTTGAAATTTAACATGTATCGACCCCTTAGAACATCAATTCTTCTATAGGAACCTTCGGTATGAAACACTAAACTCGAATAGATTTAACCCTAAAACAAATATCTTCGGGTTTAGTACCCTTAGAACATGTTGGATACACGATATTAAAATTACAAGCGCTGCTTGTGGGCAGTTTAATCTCCTATACAAACCTCCTATAGTACTTACGCATGAAACAAGAAACTTTAGATTTGGTGCTAAGTAAAATGGAAATGCGTTTACAAAAGATGGAAACGAACTATAGATGTTGTATATCACCTGAGGAGCGACTCGTTGTTACGTTAAGGTAAGTAAAATTGTAAAAAATGTTTTGAACAAATTTTATTCATTACCATTATTACAAATAAATTTTATTCTAGCATCATCACGTACATAATTTTGAACACAGTCAATTAGTGAACAGGAATTTTGAAAGATCTTGGCTGGTTGTGATGTATTTGGTACAGTTTTCAATACTTCATTTACGGGCCCTGATGCTTGAGAGATGTGACATTGGGCTGGTTCAGCGATTGTTTTTGTATTTTCAGTTGTTTCAAGTTCCTCAAGTTCATCTAAAATAAAATCTTGAATTTTTGAACGTACCCTTAGCTATCGTAGAACTGATATTTTCTCCATAAATTGTAGAAGCCTCCGGAAAAATAGCATATCATCACTACTTACCTTTTTATTCTCTTTTAGCAAGATATCAACTGTTTTCTTTCTGCATTGGAGTAATTGATGAAAAGCACATATAAGTTGTTTGTCCAGCGCGCAGTGGAGCAATTTATTATAATTATAAACAATATTTTTCAATTTTACTGCAAGCTTTAGTTAATGCACATAGCAGATTGGTTTTTGTAGACATTGGATGCCGAGTGACCCCAATGTGATTCGGCCAACTTTAGAACTTCGTCTTTATTCCATGCGCTCAAAAGTAATAGTCTAAATATTCCAGCCAAAAAAGATTAGGTTATGGTGGTTATCATTTATTGCTTATTTGATGAGACCTTGTGGACCAAGAAACCTTAGTAATTCAAAAGGAATCTAAAACTACCGCCTGTCAAGGGCACGTCGAAGTGTTGAATGTTGCTTTGGAATTATGAACCAAAAATGGAGAATCTTGTTAAAATCTATTGAACGCAATGTAGATACAGCAAAAGATATTTTCAAAGGTGGTGTGTGACACCATTTCGTTGACAGAAGGACCGTCCTCAAACTCCCGGAAGGCATAATCAGGATAGAAACAACATTTTGACCTCAAATAATTCACAGCGAACACAATACAGATTTTCATTGGCCGCACTACTAACGAGAGAAAAACTTGTAAATTATTTTAATGCAGTCAGTACGGTATCACGGTAAAATAATTTAGCTTTACCCGAAAATATAATTCAGCTTCATAATATAAATAATCTCTAGTGTATACCTTCCCGATTCAGAACATTACATCAGAATGATATTAACTACATCATCAAATGTGTCAGAATGTTTCCTTAATTATACATTACATATAAGGTCAGAATTTCTAAACCATAAAATATATTACTTTCGAGTAATAAAACACTACTAAACTAATAAAATATAGCGTTCATGTACTTCATTATCTTATAAAAAAACAAGCATTTTCTACTTACCATCTTTGTTTACTTCTTGAGCTACTTCTGTCCAAAGTTATTTTAATACTCCTACGTTTTTATATAAATCATTGGACGGATTTCATAATGGTTCCCTTTTACAAACTAAAAGCTGCACTTAAAAGTTCATCCATATTACAACGTACTTTTAAATTAAAATCATAACTTTCATCCTGGAGTGCTTTAAAAAACAGATACGTTTGTTCACTAGGAAACAAGCATACTGATAATCGAAGCGTTTAGCTTACTTTCAAGCGCCTGGTGAGGACGGTTGCATACTTAACTATGTGTTCGCTAGTATATATTATCGTAGAGCCTAGCCTATATCTTACCACTAAGCTTGTCACCTGCGGTCTGACCTTAGCCTTACGGAATTGCACTTTGAGCTCCCAGCAATAAAATCGACTGCCTTTAGTCATGCGTTAGTTTTATTAGCGGCCTTATGGGTATTTGTTTGGGAGGATTTGGAACACCGAACTCACGGAAGGGTCACTATCACTCCATCATGGTTCCCAGTACGCCGGGGCAGAGTTGAAACCTTTTTACAGCTGATTTCCTTGTCTTCTTTTCTCTTTTTTGTTTTGTTGTTTGGTAACTCAGTCAAAAATATATTGCGTACATCTTTTTCTTGCTGATCACTTAAAATTTAAAGCTAGGATACCACGTGTGTAGTCCTCGACAAATTTGCGCCGTCTTCACAATTTAGGTGAGCCGTACCACTCCACTCCGCCGACCGCTCCTGGGGGGAGCCTGACTCCGATATCCACACTTTTTTTCTTTTGTCTTCTCTTTTTTTCTTCCACGGCGTAGCCGGAGAATGAGAGAGTGATTTTTATGCTGTAAAGACCTTTTGTGTGAGCCTTTTAATCTCACTTTCATTTTCTTTTTGGCGCCGCAATGGTAACGTAGCCGAACACCAATACTATTATCGATATAGTAAATATATATATATATATATATATATATATATATATATATATATATATATATATATATATATATATATATATATATATATATATATATATAGTTAATATTAATAACTTATGTAGTACTATAGTTAGTATATTTATGGTAAATTTTGCTTTGTACAAGAGCGAACTCCTTGATCTGGGCTAAGAGGGAATAAATTGCACGCACGCTTAACAGTCCGCTCTGGCTAGTACCTGGCTAGATGAGGTGATGAATGATTTGAGGAAAGTAGAAATCATGGATAGGAAAAATGATCTTTTGGACCGAAAAAGATTTAAAAAAAGAATGAAACAACTTTATTTTTATATATATATATATATATATATATATATATATATATATATATATATATATATATATATATATATATATATATATATATATATATATCTGTATATATATATGTATATATATATATATATATATATATATATATATATATATATATATATATATATATATATATATATATATATATATATATATATATATATATATATGTATATATATATATATATATATATATATATATATATATATATATATATATATATATATATATATAATTGTCTTTTTTTTTTCCTCCTATCTTTCCTCCTTTTTTTTGTGACTTGTGTTACAGATATTATATATGAATTGTAATTTATTTTTTTCCGTTTTTCTTTATATAGAATTAAGTGTTTATTATGTACTTTCTTAACGATGTTCAATGCCTTATGGTTTTGGGAACAAATAAATATTATTATTTTTATTATATTAGTGATGAAATATATATTATTAGTAATGTACAAAGTTTTCACTAAGATAATACCTAAAAGAATATTAAGAAAATTGAATGATGCACAACCCAGAGAACAAGCAGAATTCCGAAGTGGATTCAATACAATGGATCACACCCAGTTTGTATATCAGGCCATAGAAAGGCACAACGAATACCTCATGTCAATGTGCTTGGCTTTTATAGACTACGAAAAAGCATTTGACTTAATCTCAAAGCAGGCCATAATGGATGGATTACATATGCAGACAATGCATATGTAAACTTATTAGGATCAATATATGATGGAGCTGCAGCGACAATTCACCATGATGATGTTGAAGTGGGAGTTAATGTAGAACGAGGCGTACGGCGAGGTGACGCAATATCGCCTATACTTTTCGTGGTTTGCTTTGAATAAGTATTCCGTAATCTGGAATGGAAACAGGATGGTGTAAAGATCAATGGTACAAATTTAAATCATCTTAGATTTGCAGATGATATCGTTCTCCTTTCACAAGACCCAGAGGAACTGCAAAGGCGCATACAAAAACTGCAAAGGGTTGGCATACCAAAATTTGGAGATCGTGGACCCTTCATATATCTTGGGCAAAAGATTTCAATGGAAGGGGATATCGGCCGGGAGGTGTAACGGAGTGCTAAATATGGCTGGCAGGCATTTGGCAAGCTGAACATGTGTTTAAGAGCCAACTACCACTATAAATAAATGTCTTTGACCAGTGCGTGTGCCCATCATTGGAGGAGTAAAGCAATTGAAATGGAGATGGGCATGGCCATATAACTAGGAATCCTGGAGTGAATACCATTTGATTGCAAACGACCGCGAAGAAGACCGAAAGCACGATGGACTAATGACATTGTTAAGTATATTGGACTCGAGTGGTAGAGAAAAGCCCAGGACCGTGAAAGTTGGAAACGTGCTAGTCTCTTCAGCATCCTGCAGTGGATTGACACAGGCTGATGATGATAATATATAAATAATAATAATATATATATCAATTCTTCTATTAGAACCTTTAGTGTGAAATACTAAACTTGAAGTGATTTACCACTGTACCACCAACACCAAAACGCTTTTTTGAATTGCTCGACGTTCGTTTCGCTAACCATGTTAGCATCATCAGGAGATGATTTGACCTTCTCCTTTAAGATTAAATCTCCTGATGATGCTAACATGGTTAGCGAACGTACCATGTTAGCATCTAACATGGTACGTCGAGCAGTTCAAAAAAGCGTTTTGGTGTTTAGTGGTAAATCTCTTCAAGTTTAATAATATATAAATATATATATAAATATATATATATATATATATATATATATATATATATATATATATATATATATATATATATATATTATTCGCGTATGTTGTTCTAAACATTCCTTTGCGCCTAAACTAATTTTATTATTTCGCTATGAGCCTTTTTCCTTTCGTCAGACAAGTTGTTCCAGTCTTCCTACATTTTTCTCTTTGGCCAACCTCCCAAACGTTAACCTTGCGTCTGAAATAGCCTCTATCCTGAATTTCCCTTTATGTAATATTTGCTGATCTTAGGTCCTCTTTAATTGCAGCAATCCATTTAATTATTTCTACTTCAGCTTTACTCCTATTTTCATAAAATTCGACTATTTGTCTAGATAGCCCACTCGGATTCATCCGCTTTATGTATCCGTAAAACTTAAGTCTTCTTTTTCTCATATCGCTATGTATATCTGTGTATTGTCTGATTTGTTGGGTTTCTCGATCGATATGTTCGATAAGTCGATATGTTGTGCTATTTATTTGTTTGGGGCCTAAAATTTTTGTATGATTTTTCTTTCCTTCTTTTCAATCTGCTCGATGTCTCTTTTTCTATTCAAAATGAGCATTTCTGCCCCAGATAGATATTATGGCTTAATAACTGTATTGTAATGTCTCAGTTTTGTGTTTTTAGATATGCATTTTTTGTTGTAAATATTTTGTGTAAGTCTCAATGCAGTTTCCATTTTTTGACATCTACCCTTATTGGCCGTTTTTTCCAACCCATTTTCCATAATTATTTCACCCAAATATTTGAAGTGAGATAGTCGTCTGATGTTACCACGTTTTGTTTTTAGAAGTGGTATTTTTAGTCTATTGCCGGTCATGTATTGAGTCCTACCTTTTCTACAGTTTATTTTAGGATTTCAATCGGTTTTTGTGCCTTCAGTACATCTTGAACCAAAATTGCTAGATCTTCAGCATACGTCAGAGAATCAATTTTGATGTTGGTTCTCCCCAGTTTAATGAGCTGGTCAATATTCGAGGCCGACTGTTTTTCACGTTACTCCTGTATTACCTTTTCAAGAACACAGTTAAATATGAATGGCGAGAGTCCATCCCCTTGTTTCACTCCAGTTTAAATTTCGAAAGGCTCTGAGATCTCTTGACCTTGTGTTAGTTAATGTTGCTTTAATAATTGCCAGCATTTTCAGATCTAGTGATTGTTCGGTCAATAGAATCATATGATTTTTGAAATCCACAAATGTACAGACGAGATTTTTATTGTACAGTTTTTGATGTCTTAGGATCAACTTTAGATTCAAGATCTGCTCGGTCGAAAACCTGCTTGATATTCACCAGCTAAATTCTAACTAAGGTAAAACTTCCACTAAGGTAAAACTAAAAAAAAAACCGAAAAACAAAAATTAGTTCAACAGTTTCATTGATATCAGCCTGTTAATTTCTCAATTTTCCGCCGTTTCTGCAATGATGTTCTGCTATCTTACATTTATTAGGCTTAGGGTAAATATTATTTTCAAGAGAATGTTTTATAAAGAGCCTGGTTAAGATTTAAATGCGTCTATCTGGCGAGGATTTGCCTGGAAAACTTTTTATTCATGAAATATTAAGTCTTGGGAGAATTTGTTTACAGTATTTTGCATATATAAACTGCTCCTAGAGATACATTTTCTTTGAGAGGTGTTACTAAATATATATTTTTCAATTATATTTTGTTTGGTGCATTTTAAAAGAGCTTTACATTTTCCCACAAAGGTTTTGGTACATTTTTCCTTCGTATACAATTCGCAATTTATACCTCAGGTATTTATTGATTTATAACCTTAGAAATATCGCATTATTTATTAGTACGCCATAAAAAGGGTGGAGCAAGTATAATGTTATGATTTTGTTTGGGCTCCATTTTTTTTCATGATACTTGTGATAAATTGGGCTTAGTTGTTGTGTAATGCAGATGTGCAATTTTTATTATGGATAAATACAAAATCAGCTACCGACAGACAATAATAAGCAATTAGAAAACTGTAATCATATCAAATTTCATGATCAGATGGCTCCGAATTATTTTGTATGGGTATTTTTGCAGGAATAGATGCTGAAATTGTGCTGAGTGTGCTGAAATCGCTGCATTAATACCAGATATGTGGACTGAAGTTATGGAAAATTTGTTAAAAAGGACACCAAGTTACATTACTGATAATGACTCACATTTGATTGACACAATTTTTAGAAATTTATTTGCATAAAATAATAAATAAATATATTATAGGAAAAAAAAATCTGTCTTGTTTCTTTTAAAATATATAAATAATTAAAATGGTAGCATTATGCTTGCCCCACCTGCTGTATCAGTATATAAGTTGATTTATCTTAATATTACATCATGTGTTATGGTTACTTCTACCCCTTAACTATTTAGGCTATTTCAATTTTTTCAGGTTTAAGCATAAATTTAGTAATGTTTAATTATAGGCAATATAAAAAAAATCAGTAAGAAATTCTAAAATCACTCTAATTAATTTAAATATCTAAATTTTATTTGTTTATTTATGAAACTAGGATAAACAAAATTGCTCTGATAGGTCTATTTATTAAAAATGATTTCTTATTGAAATATTTCGATAACATTGGAGAACGTGCTTTGAATATTGCGGCTGAAATTTCCACTTAAATAAGGATACATAATAAATGTTTGACCCATACCCCAAATTGAGAGATGGAACTATATTGAAATAAAATAATAATCACCAATAGAAAAAATAACCACCCGCTTTTCGGAGATATTCATAAGTGATTTGCCCTGGACGGGCGAAAGAGCAAGATGGAATACCGTCGGAAAAAAGCCAAAAACTAAAAAGGAGATGCAGTTAAAGCTCGACATGATACTACAAGTAAAATACGAATGTTTTGTCGAAAACAAGTCTTGGAAAACAAAACATAAAAAATCAGTTGATATTGCCCGTCAGGAAAGTGAAGTTAAGTTCAATTAAACATTGACATGCGCAGGTTCAGTGGGACAGAACATATAGAAAGTTCACCTTCATAAAGAATAAGCAGGATAGGAAAATTTAAGCAGAAAATAAATATTGCAATGTCCATAAAGCGAGTGAGAAAAAAGTACATTAATATGTACATTAATACAAAATCGTTGGTTGGACTCTTCAGTCTCGACTGTTCAGTTGGACTCTTCAGTCGAAGCGGACAACACCTGAAAATGCCAAATGCGATTTTGGCGAAACGTCGTGACTCTCACAGAATCAACGGATCGACACCCGGAATGATTTAGAATCATTTTCTACCATCCGTGGTATATATATATATATATATATATATATATATATATATATATATATATATATATATATATATATATATATATATATATATATGCATTGGTTAGTTGCTTGACTGGGAGGAAGTCCCAGTTAGACTCATCAGGGTACTGACATATGCTCTCCAAGAATAAGGAGTCTCTCTCCACGTCAGATGGCTTATACATAGAGTTTTTTGACTTCTCTGGATTGCGTCCAATGAGACAATGGTAGTTAGAAGTTATAAACCTCCAACCGTTGACCTCTCGCCAAAAAAAGGGAGTCCCTTTTCACAATCAAACAACCCATATTTTCGCCGACTCGGGTGGGGCTTCCTCCCGGTCAAGCAACTAACCAGGCGCGGAGACGCAGATTGTTGTGCGTTCCACATGAGATTGTGGAACCCAACGGTCGGGGGTGTATAACTTCTGACTACTGTTGTCTCATTGGACGCAGTCAAAAGAAGTCAAAGAATTCCATATATATATATATATATATATATATATATATATATATATATATATATATATATATATATATATATATATATATATATATATATATATATATGTATATTACCGTTGTCTTGGCATTATTAGCTGCTTGTGCTATATATTTTCTTTCATTTCTTTTGTAAATATGCACTTAAATGAATGTGTAAATGTATAATTTCTGGCTCTTAATTAAAACTCGCTAATCAGTGAATCCATTGTAAAGCATATACTTGCAACTGATGATTCTAAACAGGACTTGTGTTTTGATTTGTCCAAAAAAGCATGGTCAGTTATGGGTATTTCATTATTTTGCCGCCGGTCGCGTTGGTGCGGCGGTAAGAGCGTCTGCTTTGCCGAATCCGCGCTGGAGCGGTAGCTGGTTCGATTCCAACGCTCGGATGGTTATTTTTCCTTCTTCTGTCCGTTTATCTTTCCTAAATGTTTGTGATTGTTTCTAGGCAAGAGTGTAAAATCCGACTACGAATTACCCCTCAGTCACGCCAGTTAAAGGCTGGGTAAGGCCGGATGCGTTCTGAGAAGTGTTCTACGTTGGTCACTCGCCAGTCGGTAGGTTTCCTGATAGACGTATCGGTAGGCACATAACCATGGGTTTATAGTCCGAGGGGGGTGCTGGCCTGGGTTTGTCGGAAGCTGATGACCATGGTTCGGAACCCACGTTAAGCTGTAGGTCCAGTGGCTAAATAGCCTAGTTGCTGATGCGCCTCTAACCCAAACACTTTACTTTAGTTTACTTTATTTTGCTGGTTAAAACGAAACAACAATTTTTCTGGTTCTTTTCTTTTTCCATGTTGTTTACGAATGTATAATTAATAATAAAATTTCGATAAATATATTAGGTATAATATGAAATATTTTAATATCAGCTGATAGTATTATTTAAAAATTCTAAATTTTATTGATTGATTACGTAACGGGTGGGATAGGTTTCAGGCTACCATTTTCTTATGGCCATTTTTTCCCACGGTATTTGTGACAGTTTGTATTTCACTGTTGTGTAGTACGGACGTGCAAGTTTTATTACGGAAAATACACGCTAGAAGAACGCCGTAAAATTGTTGTAATTTTTATATAAAATATAATTGAATTATTGCAACGCAACGTGAATTTAGGTGAAAATATTCGAATATTCCGGCGCCTCCTATAACGACAATGTACCCGTTTATTTAAGCAATTTCAAGAACCCTGAACGTTTGGGGATATACCCCATATCAGAGGCTCAAGAACAGCGCCAAGCGCTGAGATTACTGAAGGTGGGGAGGAATGTCGGGAAACATCGATTCAACGACATGGTGTACAATTTGAAAATTTTCCACTCAGTTTCTGCCGAATTTTGAGAAATACCTTATTTAAGTTGCGCTATAACATTTTAATTATTCAAGACCAATCTATTAGAATACTGCAATGCCATCATAAACCACTCTCATCAAATTTTAAATTTTTATTCAAAATCAGTAATAAACGACAAAGTTTATTTTCATCTAAGTGATTAAACCGAATCGAGAAATGGCTGGACAACAGAAAATTCCCTCTACATTCATCAAACACAATTATATTCAGTTACAAACATCACTAAACCATATTTTCTGGTTATGTTTATTTTATTTTCCTGGTATATATATGTAATGATAGTTTCTCGGGTATCCCGTGTCAGCTAACACGCGATACCCGAGAAACTATCATTACATTTCACACCCGTGAAAACATTCGTCAAAACATCAAACAACAAAACGTCAACATCAACATCAACAAAACGTCAAACAAGACCCTTTCCTGATTATCGAGGCGTCCTGATTATAGTATGCCATATTTAATGGTAATAAAACACATGTTTAACCTTAGTTTATTTAATCAATTTTTAAATTAAAGCATATAGACAGAAATGTACATGTTCAAAATTACAGCCATGGAAGGAAAACAGTCAGTTAAAATAAAACATTAGTTAATTCTTCTTGAACAAGTCTGTAATACTCTTCTGTTTATAATTTTCCCACTTCATTTCAAAAGCCCGGTCTCTAAGTCGACGAAGAAACATAACTTGCGGCTATCAAATTTGTTATATTCAGCCCATTTTAAAGCAGTGTTTAAAACTCCTACTGCCTCTGAATTACCAACTTTTTCGGAGGCGAGAATTTCAACGCTATTGTCCTCATCTTGCTCATCGTCCTCACACATTGCCGCTCGCACAATCTCCTCATCAGTTAACACTCATATCTTTGTAACTCGCTTTCAATCATATAACCACTTACAGGAACAGGCATTTTCCGATTTCTTCAGTGTGGTTAGTACACCGGGACCACGTTCTAACGGCTAGACTGACAAACGGCCAAGGCTAACAAACTTCAAGATTTTGTCTTTGTTCTTCTTGATATTGCCTATAGTTGACCTGCCTATACCAAATTTCCGCTGATTACAGCGATTACCGAACAAGTGGGAGTCCGGATTAACCAGGCCCTACTGTATATATATATATATATATATATATATATATATATATATATATATATATATATATATATATATATATATATATATATATATATATACGTATCGATGTAAACTTTTGATCATCTGTCCTATTCCACGACATAATCCACTTCTATGCCAAAGTCCATTACAATCCTTCGATTCGTTCGAGCGCGATTGAAGGACAAGCATCCAAACAATCATACTTTCACATTTATAATATTAGTAAGATATATAATTAAAATTTTACTTATAATCTAACAAATAATAATATTACACTTACAAGCAGATATTACATTTCATTCATTTTCTTATGTATGCTTCAAAAAATCTCCATAATTCGTGGTGTTAAAAATCAATGATAATAAAATGTATTTTATTACTTTCATAAAAAGATCTTTTTTATTTGGAATTGTTCATTAGGATATCTTCATTATTTTAGAATGCATAACCCTTCAAATATTACAAAGTTAAACTTTTATTGCCACTTAACTAAATTGAAAATTGCGACAGCCAAATTGCGTATTAATAAAAAATTCTACAAAAAATGGAATTTTTAGTATATTGACGGTCTGCAGAATGACAACGCTGTGTTGTCGAGTGCAGCATTGCCAAATTAAAAGTTAATTTAATTAGTTTACGAGATATACGTTGTTATAAGTGTCCTGCTAACATTATAATTATTTATAACTTTTAAAAGTAACCGGACATATTTTTTCTATCATCTTAAACCTTAACGTCTTTAAATTTTGTTTTAATTAATTTTTGAAAATTATATTATGTTGTTATATCAAGCGGGTGTCAGCAGCAATACAACTTTATGCGCCTTTTAATACATTTTTCATAACTTTTGTGAACATATCGAACATTAATGGAGCGATTTCAGCACGGATATTGTTCTTTAGTTTGTCTATGTCTGGTTTCGAACCTTTTCTTTCAAAGATACCCATAAAAAGAATCCAAAGCCATCAAATCAGGAGATCTAGGCAACCACAATAAATCTCCATTTCGAGATATTAAACAACTAGGGAAAATGTTCGACATGTTGATTGTTTCACATGAGTGACATGAGTTTACTGTGGCTTCATGATGTTCAATTCTTGTTCTTCCAATTGAAGCACCAAAACGTTTTAACCACGTATTTATAGCGTTTACCGCTAAAACTGTATTATATTATAAACTTAAATTATTATATTGCAATTGTTGCATATATTGGAGGAATATATTAAATTGTGGGCGATTTGCGGAAAATGATTTCTTCTCTCCAGCTCTATATCCCCTAACTAGATTAAAACTAATCAATGTGGATAGGCTGATGATAAGGCACTGTTTCTTCTCCTAGTCCCATCTAATGAAGGGTGCGGTTGCACCTCTTTGAGGCGTTGTGTAAATCTCCCCTGATTCTGAAGCATATACTACAAGCTTGCCCTTCCCTACTATCTCTTTACAGTGTTTATGATCAACAACTTATTTAGCTTCCTGAGAAAAGCCGGTGTGCTGCACCTCATTTAACCATAATACACAATTTTAACCTGTCTTGCCAAATTTGTCTTTCTATATCTTTTATTGCCAAATTTGTCTATCTATATGTTTTATTTATTCACTTAACTCAAATTTATTTCTACTCCTTTCTTTATACACTGTACAAATTGTCAATCTTATAAAAGGTGTTACAATACAAGCGCAAGATTTGAATTGCGAGCCATTTTGGCTGTCACGATTCGATAGGTCAAGGATTGTGACAGGTCGATAAGAGACAGATAGGAGTTAATAAACATGGACGGCTACACGATACAGCAATGCGTCCTTATTGTTAAACATTACTATTAAACTGGTGAAAGTTTCGTTGCTACGATTCGTAAAGTGCGTCTTATTTTCGGTAGAAATAATGTTCAAAATTTATCAACTGTGAAAAGAATAATCAAAAATTTCGAAAGTACTGGTTCAGTTATTAATATAAAACACACCACACGAGATCGTAGTGGTCGTTCAGAACAAAACATTACGACAGTTCGTGAGAGGGTGGCCGAGAGTCCAGTGTCCTCGATTCGTCATCGTGAACAATAATTATAGCTTCCAACAGCGACTCTTCACCGCATTCTTACTAAAGATTTGCATCTCCATACTTACAAAGTATAATTGACACAACAACTTCTGCCAACAGACCATGCATAGTAAAGAGAGTTTACCAATTGGATCATTGGATAACAAGAAGTGAATGTCGATCATGCAATTTAACACCTATGGACTTTGTTGTGGGGTTTTCTGAAGTCTCAGGTTTACACCAACAAGCCCACAACCCCCTCAAGCACTGAATTGCTGAATTGAGGGAATTAAACGCTGTATCAACGGAACACCGCCACATTTATGTGTTGTTCCCCGCATAACTTCCAAATGTCTATATTATAAATCATTAAATATTTCAATGCTTTGCTACAGACAACCATATTTTATTTAAAATTCACATGCGCTCTTATTGTAACTCCCTTTGTAAATTATTTTATCCCATATATGTTACTCTCTTAACGACTTCATTCTGAGTTTATGATTCTACAATTTTATTTATTCGTGCAACTGCAGCATTTCATACTCTTATCCCTCACACAGATTTTATTAAATACCAAACAAGTCACTAAATAAAGCCCCGAGTTAAATCATATTACTAGAAAATATTCTGTGATATATTAATTATTTTACCCAGTAATTTCTACTATAAATTTTACGTAGAATAATTTATGTACCCAAAATATTTTATTTTACACTTACTTCCTTAATTTTATCACTTACTTCCTTAGTATCTTCATAGTTACTAATGATACAATAACTAATTAATTTTTCATTGTATATTTTACAAATTAATTTTGATACCTAAAAGTTAACTTTTATATAAGCAAATAAAAAAACGCATCATAAATCATCTTACAACAGATATTGTAGTAAGTTTGGAACTGAATTTCTCAAGGAAACTTGTTATTAATAAGAAGCTGCTGGTTCTAGCTAAGTCATGCCTAACAACAGAGTAAAAATTGACACACAATGAATCGGCAGATATTTCGGGGATGGTATTTTTAAATATATTCTTCTTCCTTGCGTGAATATTTTTTGCCATGACATTTCCGCGAAAGTAAATTCAAAATATATTGAATATTTTATATTTTAAGAGAAAATGAGAAAAAGCGTGAGTGAGCTACAATTTTTTATCGTACTCTTTCGTTTTCTTTTTGTTCTTTAAGTAAAGAATACATATATTAATTAAAAAACCTAAGTGTTATTTTTAGATAATTGTAACCACTTTCGACGGATATGTAGGTTTCTCTTACGCGAACATTGTAATGAAAGGCTAACATCGGTAAGCTGACATACAACTAAGGTAATTAAAAAATATAGCAACTGCATTATAAAATATTAAAAAGTTAAAATAATTTAGACGTTAAAAATAATTTTAGAAGCAAGGAGAATCATCAAAAAAAAAACATTAAAACCAGAAACTTAATGAGCGAAAAATTACTTAATATCATCTGAAGGCACATTTTATTACGACCGTCTGAAAAATTGAAGTTTAATTTAAATGGGATAGCAATCAACTGGAGTAAGTGTGCAGACTATTTTTAAAAAATCATCAAATTGAAATTTATCCTTTGACTTTTTCTTTTATATTTTCTAAATTATAGTTTCAACATTTTTTTTCCACTCATAACAAAGTTTCAATAAGAAACGTGTTTCCAAACTATTAGAATGACTATCGAAAGTCATCGAGGTAATGAAAAATCTTGGTAGATGACAACGTATACCGTAGATCATTGTTTTTCAACGTGGAGGTCGCGACACCCAGGCGGCCGCAATATGTTCAAAAATTAAGACCCGTATACGAAATATACTTTTATTAAAGAATTTACACCAGCTACCAATTATTATTTATCACACCAATTTGAAGCGCCAGGTAATAACAACATCATAAAATAAACTTAAATAAAGTAATAGTCAAAGTTGTTTGAAATAATAATTTAATGCGAAAGTTGATTTTGTTTTTCACTTAAAAGTTTTCCTGTACGTGGATCATCATTGCAAACACACATAAACAAATTATTTTCCAGTGATAATTGACGATTTCTATATTTAGTTTTTAAAGCCACCATAGACCAGAAGCTTTTTTCGCATAAGTAAGAAATAGTGAAGGGATCAATGCTTTCAAAGCTTCCGTTACTAGGCTTCCGTATCCACTTCGGCATGCAAGCCAAAACTTCTCTAAACCTTGAGTTAAACATTCTAGTTGTAGAGCTTTGTTGGCCGATATTTCAATAAGTTGGTTGCGAATCTCAATAGGCTATTCAGTAGCTGCAACAACATTTCAGTCAGATTGGGAACCCACCTTTTCGACAAAGCATCGTCGCTATCTGGAAAATATTCCAGTAACTGTATTTTCAATTAGCGTAAATGTTTTTTCATGCTCTTCAACACGCAACCAATAACATAATTTTCTAAATCCATATGTTTGGTAATATAATCCGAAGTTAAAGTGAATCAAAATACCAACCTTCTTGATGAAGACATTGATTTTGTCTGTCATTAGTAAAATGTTTTTATTACGGTCTTGTAAACTCGTATTCAAGTCATTAACGTGAAATATATCACTCAAGTAAGCCAACAGTAATACAGTTTCTCCATTTTGTGAAAACTCCGAAAATGAGCTGTGTTTATCTTCAAAAAAGATATTCAATTCATCTCGCAATTCAACAAGCCTCCTTAGAACTTTTCCTCATGACCACCACCTGATTTCAGTATTCTGAAAATGATTTGACTTCAGAAAAGCAGTGAGTCGTATTTGGCATCCATTTCTCCGCACAATGTGGAAAGCAATCTAATCTGCAATGGTCGGCTTTTAATAAAATTTACAATTTTTACGACTTCTGACAGAACATTTTGTAAATTATGTCATCTTTTTTGCTATCAAGCGCATTTCTGTGAAGAAAGCAATGCGTCTATTCCATATCTGGGTCTTTTAATTTTACTATCACAAGACTGTTCTTCGCCGTTACGCTTTCGTGCCATCAGTAGATACCGCAATGCATTTAATAAAGTCCGAGTTTTCGTTTTGTGCTGTATCAATAAAAACTTTAAAGGGTCCTTCGCCAGTTGCACCAGTTTCTTCAATTGACCCCTCCCATTAGTATCGGGCAAAACACAAAAATTGCGCCAAGTTTGACACGTCTGTTGACTGGTAGAACTGAATTCCAAAACATTTACTTAATTTAACCTTTTCAATTATTTGATCGTTTACATCATTGGCCATTTCATCAATACGTCTGAATATTGTGTCATTTGAAAGTGGTATATTTTTCAACTTTTTTGCTTCTTTCGGAGTTATCATCATTTACCATATCAATGGCAGCGGGTAACATGAGCTTTTCCTCAATCGCGTGGAGCTTATACTTCCTGGCCACTCTTAATGCTACTAAATAGGATGCTTGAAGTGCTGCAGTCTCATTACGGCTTGATTTGTTGATTTTTCAAAAAATTGATTTACGCTTGAAAAATTGTAAGGGTTTGAAGGGTGTTTTGTTTCGAGATGCCGGACTAATGTTCAAGTCTTCATACTTTCCGCGGACAGAACTTGGTAACAAAATCATTGCGGTTTGTCATCCAAGGCAAATAATCTATATTTTAAATATGTTTCATTGTATAATATGGTATTTTTCTTTACTGTTTCACCAAATGCAGATGGTATATTTCGTTTTGTCACATATTTGTCCATTTATTATTTATTATATTTAATACCGATTGACCGAAGGAATCGTAGTATTTAACAGTTAACAGAAGCTCTTCGTCTCGTCCCTTTGTTCTTTTTACCAAAGCGTATAGTTTGTACGAACCTACTTAATCGCGCTCGGGACCAATGAGTCGATCCCTGATCGTAACACAGTCCCTGATAATTCAATGAGTTGAATCGTTTCCGATAACTGAACCAATTATGAAGATCAAATCAACTGGCCCCATACGGACTCAAAAACATGTTTAGAGAGCGAGAAAGTCGATTCTTCAAGTTCTCGGCGCTTTACTAGGCATTGTGCTTCAACTTTGGGCCTGTCTCGTAATTCGCTACAGCACATCCTACTAAGTTAGTTGAGATTCCGTCATGATTCGATTAGAATACAAAGTGACTTTTTTTTAGTTGATTCAAGGTGATTATGAGTTGATTCAAGGTGATTATGAGTTGATTCAAGGCGAATGTGTCCAAGTTTTATTTAGATGGATAAGTTAAACCTCAATTCGATTGCTCGATTCCTCGATTCGCTACCTCGATTTTGGGTATAGAAAACTCAGGAGAATTGCAGCAGATATCTTTCCGTAGAGTTAAAGCTACAGTTTGCTACGACATTTCAAAAGTAAGGATTTCTGGACCTTACTTTTTTTTGGCAAACCATGCAACATTTTGCATCTAACTTCGATGTTTACTGATCAATATGGAAAAGAGTGGTTCCAAAAATATGAATCCACAACCCATAGGAAGTAAATGTTTGTGCTGAAAATTGAATTTCAATTTGAATTTTTAAAACTGTCACTAGAGATTCTCTCCACAGAATCATCAATAAATAAAACGAATTGGATAAAAATATTAAATCTTCCATCTTTTACCATACCATGATACCATTACCATGATAAAACCCTAAGAGGTGTTACTAAAAAAGGTGGAATAAAATAAAACAAAACACAGGATAAAAGATATTTTTTTAAATACAACTATACAATGCAAAAAACCTTACGGATTAAACCTAATGAGTGATGTGAATAATGAGCAAGGATTGTTGGATGCACAGAAGTGAAATATTGTTGAGATACACGGTAGTGATATGATTATTTGCAATATTTACATATAATTGACATTACCAAAAATATTTCTCTAAAAAAAATTACAATAAAGTTCCGACAAAAGGAGGTCTTTCCTTCATATATTATAAATCGTGCACATGTTGCTTTTCATTCGTTTTTTCAAAATGTTTCTTTCGCCTGGACGAACGAGGTGGTCTACGGGAAATGGACAATTTTTAAAGAAGTCTTACTAAATTAATTTTTTGTGCTGAAAATAATATCGTTCAAGCCATATCATCCATGTGATGGTTATTTTCACACACATTTGGAGTCGTTCTCGAAAGTTTCTCTCCACTCCTCGCGACGTTTCTTTATCGATTTCTTTAATTCAATCACGTAAAACCGTCTTCAATTCTTTAAGTATGCGAGATTTACCTTTATAAGCTTGTGATTTCAAGATAAAAATATAATATGAAAATATCCGATGAACGAGAAACCCACAAGATATCGCCAAAGCGAGAAATTGTCTTGGTCCGATGTAGTTAAAATCACATATTCCTCTTCCTGACTCTTCGTCTTCGAAGTTCTGGTTTGAAAAATTATGCCAGCATGGTTACGTAATAAGCTGAATGAACGATAACTGCAGCTTCGAAAAAAAAAGTGGAATGCAAATTTCGCACTGGCCAATGCCACACCACACAGCTGTTTTTGACTGTGTAGTGATTTCTGGTGAAACTCAAGGGGGTCTTTGTGTTTTAATCACTGGCCCACTACTTTTGCAAATGTATTATAAGCAAGGACACACTGTATAAAAAATTATATTTATTTTTATTGTTGCTATAGTTAACTAAGTAAGAATTTGGCATAATTAAACGCTTATAATATCTGATAGTTCTCCAAGTGTCGGACTAGGGTCACATTCCCTCAGAATTCGCAAAACTTTGTTATAAACTGTGGTGTTGGGCTTACGCAAAGCTCATGTTAGATTGACTAATTTTCATACAAAACTTCTCAAACTAACTTTGTGTGGTTTGTTCATTTACGTTACATTTATTTCAGTTTGGTTTGCAAGTTACGTATTAGTCTGTTGAATTGTAATATTCCATCACATATTGTTTGTATATTGTGTATAAAACAAAGTCAGTTTCAATTCAATATAACCCTGAATATGTTCAAAATATCAAAGCAGACAATTTAGTAAGTGTATTATTGTTTGTATTAAATTGAAAAAAAAAAATTGTAATGTGCTCCAGTTCGTCTGTTTTGTTATATTATGTATGGTATATTTAATACTTGTATTCCATTCATTTTCCAAATACTGTGAATAATATAAGGAATATACAGTAACTACTCATTTAATATTTATTACCTATATTATTTGCCTAGTGAAATCGGAGAAGGTTTGTGACTGATAATCGGCGATTACAACATTGAATTTGCGAATTAATTTACTTGTCTGAGAAGAAAACTGACCAAAAAGTTAAAATCTACAAAACACTCATTTGGCCAATATTTACTTACAGGGTTAGTTCTAGTGGCGGCTCGTGGGTTTTTAAAGTGAGAGGGCGTAGAAAAAAATAGTGCTGGAGATTTTTTTTGCTTTTCCCTTCGTCCTTTTTACTTTTCTTGCTATTGAAGTCCTATATAGGAAGTGATCCAGGAAAATGAGTTAAAGGAAAGAAACTAAATGAAAATAAAATATAGTGTTTTGCTGTGATATAGTTTTTTGTGTGGCGGTGCCCCAACGCCCTCTCACAAGCTGCCACTGGTTAGTTCAATAAATATCGGAAATATTTCTGCCAAAGGGAAGGGGTGGCGGTGATTTTTATAAGTGATATCGGAGATTGTTGATGTCATGTAACCTAGAAAACCTGGCTCAGTTGTTTCCAAAACTTTCGAATGCGTAGATCGTGCAAAAAGCGAACGTGTGATTTTTGCGTGAAATTGAACAAATTCGCTACGTATTTTTCGTATGATCAGTGAGCCTTACAAGGATGAAACTATGTCCAGAACCCGTCTTTTTGAGTGGTGTAAAAAATTCAAAGGAGACAGGGAAAACGTTGAAGAAAAACAACGCGCTGGACGTCGGATCTCGGTCCGAACCGATGAAAATGTGGCCAAAGTGCGAGAATTTCTGAACTCAGATCGTCGGTTAAGTGTACGTTTGATGGCACAGAAGTTGAATTTACAGAAATATATTGTGCATTCAATTCTAACCGACAATTTGCAAATGCAACAGCTGTGCGCGAAGTTGGTGTCGAAGATTTTGTAAGAGGAACAGAAGGAAATCCGTATAATGATTTGGCGTGAACTATTTGGTGTGATTTGGTGGAACGTTTGGAGACCGATTCAAATGTTATGAACAGAGTCATAACTCGTGACAAAACTTGGATCTTCGAGGTACAATCCGGAGACCAATAAACAAAGTTCTGAGTGGCACGCACATGCATCTCGTCGATCAAAAAAAGCTCGGATGAGCAAGTCAGGAGTAAAATCGATGCTCATTCTCTTCTTTAATGCAAAGGTGTGGTCCACAAAGAGTTTGTGCCCGCTGGTCAAACAGTGAACAGCAACGCAGAAGTGCTCGAACGTTTGGGGATGAGGGTCCGCCGCGTCCAAAGAGAGATCGTCGATTCCCGGATGCTCCATCATGAAAACGCACCTAATCACGCATCGCTAATTGTGGAGGAGACACTAGCCAAACACAACATAGCAATGACCTTACAGCCCAGATGTGGCTCCTCCAGCCTTTTTTTTTGTTCGCTCGGATTAAGAGGAGTCTGAAAAACCATCGTTGCAGGACGATTGAGGCAGTCCAAAAGGCTTCGATGGAGTACTTGAATAGCCTTGCAGTTGCGGGGGCGAATAAAGACTGAAAAGACCGCTGGCAGCGGTGTATTGGTGCAGGGGGATCATAGTTTGGAAACTGTTAAGTTACTTACTTCTTTATTCAATAAATATTTCTTCAATAAATGTTTTTATGACCTCGGTCCCTATTTTTATTGGACAAACCCTGTATGGTGATGGGTGGAATACGTGGCGATGCCTGAATATGGTGAAATGACTCAAAGCCCAATACCAAAGGGAACAATGCAAGGACGACTAGTGGGTAATAGAAACAGAAGCAGGTCAAAGGCAACTTAGCAAAAGAAGAAAAAGGAAAAGATTATTCATCAATGATTATACAAGGTACTTTATATCAAAATTGATATAATATTTCACCTGTATAAAAATGAATTTCATAAGAACGCGTTTGTTAATGTAATTTTAAATTGAGAAATATAATGTATAAAATAAAACCTCATCACTTTATTTAATTTCTTTGCACGCGATTTGTTAACTATGTTAGCATCATTAGCAAGTGATTTAATCTCAATCTCTCTGTGTTTAGTGGTAAATGTCTTTGGATTTACTCTTTTTAATATCAAACAGTTTAAAACATATAGAAATATTGCAAATATTGGTATGCTAGTTTGGTAGGTTTCAACTTTGTTTACATATTCAAACCAAGTCAGTTGTCTTTGTTCAATTTCCTATTTTCCATTTTTTTACTGAGGTGCCGCATTCTATATTCATATGTGAGTAAACTTTTAACTATAGTTTGAAATATAATAATTTTGCTTCTGTCAAAAGTGGTGATTTCGACTTGAAAGACAAAGAACGCCCAGGTCAATTGAAAAAAAAAATTAAGATAACGAATTGCAAGCATTGTTGGAAGAAGACGATATGCAAACAACAAATGATTGAGAGGTTAAATGTTGGGCGTTGAACTATTTATGATTGTCTCCATGCCATGGGAAAAATCCAGAAGTCAGGAAAAGGATACCACATCATTTGAACGTCAGACCGATGGAAAAGCGGAAAACGGTGTATAAAGTTTTGCTTTTCAGCATGAAAGAAAGACTTTTTGGAATCGAATCGTGAGTTGACCCATGACAACCATCAACATCGACCGCAAGACCAAATCACTTTAGAAAGTAAACAATGCTGTAAATTTGGTGGGATCAGAAGAGTGTCATGTACCATGAGGTTCTGAAACCAGATGAAACAATTAATACCGTCAACAAATAATCAATTTGAACCATGCACTGTTCGAAAAGCGACCAAAATGGGCTAAAAGATATGGAAAAATTATTCTGCAGCACGACAACGCCTCATCACAACCACCCTTTCACAGTTGGTTGAGAACTGCTGCCCCACCTGCCATAATTACTAGACTTGGCCCCTTCCGACTACCACTTCTTTTCATCGATGACTTACGAACCTACCTAAGGATTTGGAATTTTATACGTATAAATTGAGGAGTGTCAAGAGTTGTACGATGGGGATTATCAACCGCGCCTCATATTTGCTCAAACAATGCTTGGCATGTCTGAAGAATTTCGATATTCAATTTCGCCTATTTTGGGTGTCAGAAAATCCCCATAAATTATACCAGAGACCACTACACCTAAAATCAACGGTATAATGTGATATTGGCAAGATCGAAATTTTCGGGCTATTTTGTTTTCGAAGAAGATGGACCCACAGTAGATGTTAATTTAGCTCTCTACGTAATCAAGTTTAATTGTTTTTAAGTCAGAACTTCGAAAATGAGGAATATTAGCAGGAAAGATGTATGGTTTCAACAAGATGGTCCCAGTGTTTATACGACCACAGCTTCTATAAATGTTGTTCAAGGTACATTTCCTAATCCAGAAATTTCTCGCTCTGACAATGTTCCGTGGTCTCCTCAGTCACCGGACCTTCACAGGTGGGATTTTTATCTTTGAGGGTACTTGAAATTACGCGTGTATGGAGGTAAGCCTCGCATACACACGAGATGGAATTGAAGAAATTGATGAAGAAATGTTGAGAAGAGTGGCAAAATTTCGAGAATGGCTCCAAGCATGTATTCATGAAAATGACTATTGAATGATATTATTTTCCGCACATATATTTTTACAAAAAATTAATGTTATGCGTCTTTAAAAAAAAATTCCGGTTCCCGTGGACAACCTTGTATAACTTGAATATGAACTGTAATATTCCATGAAACAAACATTTTTATAATATATGTAAAACGTATAAACCATAATAAAATACAACAAAAATTTAAATACAATATTCATGGATTTTATATTTTAATTTTTTTTTACACTGATGTCTAGACATTTTACCTAATTTTATATAAACACTAACAATATTATATTATTTTCGACTAGTTATCCTTCATAATTAATTTACAATTATTAACCCACAATGTTTCTATGTTCATTATATATGTAGAAGCTATTGTATTGTCGGAATGTATTTTGAAAAGATTTTAATTTATATGAGTTAAAATCTACAGAAAATATGATATTATTTAGAAATTAATTAAATTTTGTTTCGGATAATTTTCTCGTTTAATTAGTTGGAATATAAAATTTAATTCCATCTCTAACATAAAAGCTGCTTCAAAGGCTCTTAAGTAACACTGTATATTTTTAAGGGTAACAAAGTGTCGAAAGAATAAATTAAAATATAAAAAAAACATGGAAAAGCGTTATCAGAGGAATACTAATAAACCAAATAAAAATATGTGATAATATATTAATGCGAATATCAAGAAAAAGATTTAGAATTATCTGTAGTATTATACAGAGCAGTCCATAATGGTATGTTGCAAAATCTACGGTAATACGCAATGAAAATTATGAAAATTTGCTTAATATCATAGGTATATCCCTCAAACTTCTAACATAAAATTTGGAATTTCTTCATAATTTTCAAACGTTTTGAAATAAAAATTTGAAACTTGTAGATATAGTACAAGTCGCTATGAGGCATAATTTGGTTGTATTAAGAAAAAATAAAATAAACATTAGCGGTGCCAACTTTATAAATAAAAAATAGTAAATGGCTGTTTTTTCTAACACCCTATAAAATTTTTAGGAAGAACAGTTTTTTGTCCATAAAAAGTACCTTAGCAAACTTATGACAAAAATATAAATAATTTTACATTAGATGAATGAACTCACATGCCTTTGTGTTTCGAGTCAAACTGAGGAAAATGGTGAAGATGCAACACTAATTTATTTACAAAAATATCTCACTAGACGCCAACCAACTGAGAAACGAATATTTGATAGAGTGTGTCGGAGTTATTAGAGATTAGAATAATAATGGTCGATGACCCCCATGGGTTACTGTCAATAGGAAAGAGCAATTTTTTGGAAAATAATCCGGAAAGGTTCATGTGAAATATCGCAAAAACTAGTTTACTAGTATTACATGAACAGTAATTACGATCATATCATATTGAACCAGAGCAGGTTAGGTGGAGGAGATCATATTATAAGATTCAACTTCTCCATATAGTTTCTTCAAAAATACGCTAAAAATAATTTTTCCTGAACACAGTTTTATTAACAAAGTTAGGTTTACCAGCTGCGCCATTTTTAATATGCATAAATAGGATAAGTAGTTAGAAGAAAATTTTCATTATTACCATTAATTACCATTCATTACCATTAATTACCATTATTACCATTCATTATTAAAACAGAGTAAATGCCCAGGCATACCAAGAGTTGAATGTGAAAAATAATTACGTAAGTATACTAGATAATACATTATCTAGCCCATAGTGCTAGGGTAGTAGGACAATATTTCAATGGTACATTTCTGAATCCATGGATATCCATTCATTGGTATGGCCAGATCACCAGACTGAAATCCCATAAGCTTACTTTTGCATATGGGATAAGAAGAACTGTCGCAAAAAATAGTAGATGCATTTGATACAATTAGAAATACATCACTAATATTAAAAAAAAACAACATGGAATTGAAGGATAGAAGCTTATGTACAATAGCACATAGCATTTGGGATATCTCTTGTGAAGTGTGATACTTTCGCCATAATTGATTTTTTATAATATTAATTGTTTGAATACTACTGTTAACTATTGTTGAAAAGCTTTTACTGCTGCAAAAATAATACATAGGTTCGTTCTTTAGAAAATGTTTTAATATTGTGGATTTATATAAATTTATAAAAAGGATATTTCATCTCAAATATCATCTACCTGTTCTTAGTATTTTGTGTCATACAAGGTATGCCAAAAGAAAGTCTCTTTTTGATATAGCGATATAAATAAATGAGAGACGTCGTACGAAAAAACTTTTTATTAATTATTGAAATACACATTTTAGGAAATTACTTTTTAAAAGTAATGTTGTCCAAATCTAAACCTTCACCTAGACGAACAGCAGCATTCCTCATGACGGCTCGGCAAATAATCTCTTGAATGACTGCCCTTTCGTGTAGGATAATTTCTTTTAACTGTATCGAATAACCCAGTTTATTGACGTAAATTTTCGATTTTAGATAGCCCCACAAGAAAAAATCCATAGGGCTCAAATCAAGACTACGAGGAGGCCAATGTATGTAACCTCTCCTGGGGATCAATTTGTTTGGAAAAATTTCACGAACTCGTGGCAGAACCGCGTTACTCCATTCTGCTGAAACCTTGTTCTTTAATTATAACTAGGAAAGTTTTGCAATTTAGATACCAAAAAATTGTCCAACATTTTTGCATATCGCTCTGAATTGATGGTAACTGCGCGTTCCTTACTGTCTTCAAAAAAGTACGGGCCGATTATTCCTAGCATTGCCATTGCAGTCCATACAGTGACGTTAGGCGAATGTAGGTGTTTTTGATTCTTATGTTTCGGGTTCACTCCAGTAAGGACAGTTTTGTTTATTTACATGACCCTTGAGATAAAAATGAGACTCATCCGAAAATAATATGTTATTGAATGTTGCAAAACGCTCAGTTACTTTATTAACCAATTGAATCCTCTGATCTTGTGGCTTTAACTCTTGCATCAGTTGAATTTTGTATGGCCATCCTTGCGCAGAATGCGGTGTAATGATGATCGAGACATCGAATTAAAGCATGCGCTCGCGTACGAACGGAAATGTTCGGATTGCCACGAATGGACTAATTTTCAATTTCCACATTTTCATCACTTCGTGATGACCTTACTTATGTTTATCCATAGTTGAACCAGTGTCTTCAAAGTTGTTAACCCATTTCCTGATTAGGGACCTTAGAGCATCTTTAATGATATGCAAACCACGATGACTGCATCATTTTCTCTGCGCTACCGTCGCCGAATCATTGTTTTTATAAAATTCTCTCACACACAATGCACGGTTTGCTCCCAAGAAACGCTTGACATGCACCCGGCACCCCTCACAGATTTTACGTTTGCGCAGTGAGCCAGAAAAAAGATTTTTTATGGGACGGTTTGTATATTTTATTTATTATTGTTGATTAAACTTTAAAAAATGTTATTGGAGTGATTTGTCATATCTCATATCTAAAACCTACTAATGAACCTGTACACTAATGTTTTGCTACGGTCCTGTAAAAGTAAGGAAGTAAGTAAGAATGTTATAGTAAATTATAAAAAATTATAATTATTCCAAAAACCTTCTACGAAAAATCTAGAAAAGGTACTTTTTATGGACAAAAGAGTGTTATTACCAAAAATTTTATAGTGTTTCCAAAAATACTGATTTACTATTTTTTAATTATAAAAATGGCACCCCTACCCTCTATCTACGCCACTATTACTTTGTTTTCAGCAATACCACCAAATTATGCCTCTTGGAGATTTGAAGTATACCTGAAAGTTGCAAGTTTTTATTTCAAAGCGTTTCAACATTATTAAAGAATATCAAATTATATTTTAGAACTTTAAAAGACTATACCTCTAATATTTTCATCATCAATTCCTACATACTACTGTCATAGGTTTGGATAAATAAATCATAAAATTACGGACGCTACTTTGTATGTACAATGTATAATAATATATGCCTATTTGCCTGGTTAGGTAAGAAAAACATCAAATCAGAATATACAGAGTGATTCCTAAGGTGAGACTTTTTATTAATAGCGTATAAAACTCTATAAAATAAATATTTTTTTCTAATACCATTTTTCAAATACTTATATTAATTTCGAAAACAACATTCATTCCGGTCCTCCGCCTTGCACTTAAAGAAAAGGTTCAAAGTGAACACAGATCCGTTCCACGTAAAGTTTGGCGCGATGTTCCCAAGAGTCAGTGCTTGCGCCTAATATTAATAAAGGTCTTCCCCTAATAGTCTCGCCAGCCTGTTCTATGCGATTAATAATTTATTCCCTTGTATTAACTAACTATTTTAAAAACTATGTTTTTCATCTAACCCCATAAAAATAAGTCGCAAGGGTTAAGATCTGGTCACTTAGGCGGCCCCGCAACTAAGAATTCCCTTAAGAACTCCCGCACTTCACGCCTAAAATGGGCAGGCGCTTCATCGTGTAAGAACCACATGTTCTGCCTGATATTCAAATACACATTTACTAGAAGACCGGGAAGATTATTTTTTAAAAAATCGAGATTCGGGTTTTCGCCCGTTAAACGGTCAGCGAAGATAAAGACCCTAGAAGAATACCGTTCAATTGTCGCACACACGTTGGCCGAAAATTTATATTGAAAATGTGTTTGCCTAGAAGCATGAGGATTATCAGCTGACCAAAAATGAGTATTGTGGGAATTGTGAGTTCCATTTCGGGTAATTTTTTATTCGTCTCATGTTGGTATAAGAGTCACTCGCACTACTGAATTCTGTTAGTGTGATCTTGATGGTCTAAGCCTTGAATTCGTTGAACATGAAATTGATACAACTGATTTTCCCACATTGTTGTACAAATTTTTTGTTGACTTAGTTCAACTTGTGCTATTTCTCAAGTACTTACAAGTTGTTGAGTCTTTCTTGATAAGATTCAATATTTGTTCCTCCCGTTGCACGTTTCCAGCTACTCCCGGTCTTCCCGCGTGTCTTCCACGATGTTCCCTTATATCACCAGTGTCTCTGGGTTGGGTCTGGGTTTAAGGGCCGGGTTTGGATTTTTAACATTTATTAGTGACTGTAGCGGTCTATCTTTAAATATATTTAAAAAATGGAATTAGAAAAAATGTTTATTTTATCGAGTTTTATATGATGTTAAAAGAAAAGTCTCAACTTAGGAATCAGCCTGTATAACCAGTAGGCATCATCATATTATTCAAATTTCTTTTATCATATAATTATATTTATTGAATACAATATATAATAAAGCTCATATAATAAGCATAATAAACAAGCAGTATATAATAAAGCTCATACTAGCATACGAAATACAAATAAATCAACATAATGAAGAAAATACGAAATACAAATAAATCAACATAATGAAGAAAATATATATATATTATAAAAAAAAAATATAAATATATATAAAACATATTATTTTTTATTTTAGTGGTTGTTCACATCATGTGAAAGAAGGGCGTCAATTTCCGGGTTTGATCCACGTTCATCCTAAATGAAGAAGTAGTTTTAATAATTAGGAGCAGAATCATCAATGGAAAGTAATGGGCGCGTGCCAGTGAAGTAACATTTTGATATTCCATCAGTGCAGTACTTGTTGTATGTTTGTCCATATGTTGTATGTTTATCCATATATTCCTCACGCCAATAACCAATTCGAATGAAGCCGGATTCTTCCAATGGGGAATGAATTTCAAATGAATTCGAACCGCTATTTGTGTAATGGTAATCCATACCTATTTTGTCTTCAAATAAACATATTTAACCTCACTATTATGAATATGAATAGCTTAGAATTATACCAATCTTGATTACGAATAATGTGCTGGTGAATGGCCAGTAAAAGAGGACAAGTGTCAAGAAGGAATACCGGAATAATATACCGATAGATGATGGATGACAAAGTAACCGATATTTGATGAAAACTATTTTTAATTAAATGATCTAAGATTTTTATCTAAATTAAATTTAAAACTTGTATTACAATTGTTTCCGCACGCAGTGGCCTTTTCAAGTACGAAAATTATATTAAATTTGAAAGTAAAAAAAGTATTTACTACCTAAAAGACTACCAAAATCCACCTAATAATACCATTAAAAAAACCTAACCTAATAGTACCAAAAATGAAAATAGTCGGCAGTTTAATTTTTTCAACGTCTAGATGCGCAATATAAATTTAACAAGGGTGAACCCTTCAAGTCTTACTCATTTAGCAAAATACTTTTTTTTAATTTATTCATTGATTCTTTATGTTATTAATTCTAATTATTCTACTTAATTTCATTATGTAACACTAAGTAGTTAGCTCAATGAGAATGTATTTCAAGTTCATTCAGCCTAGTGGGAAAATACCATCTTGTTTGTCCAACATAGACTTTTGGACACGACCAGCACTAAATTAAATAAATTCTTGATTTATAAAGGTTATTCGTTTGACTTTTATTATTTTTAGAGAGGAGTCTTTACTGCTGTTGTTTTTAAAGCAATATCTATATTATTTGTTTTGATAAATGTTATATAACAGGAACATTCAATTAGATCTAATCAAGGTGTATACAAAGACAATAGCAGTAGCAACATTAGCAGAAGGCGATACAGATCCAATTAATTACGAGCTAGGAATACGGCGGGGAGACTCTTTAAATCAAAAGTAAAAAAAAAAAAGTCAAAACTAAAAGGGTATATAGGATGATGGGTAACCAAAAGCTGAAAATCATATGCTACGCTGATGATTCCATAATAATAGCAGAAACAGAGAACGACCAGAAAAGTCTGCTATACGAATTTTATCTAACAGTAAAACAAAATATGTAAATCTCGACCGAAAAAACCAAAACATTACTAATAGCAAAAGAGCCCTTTAAGTGAAGTTGGTGATTGAAGGGAACCCAAAAGAACAAGTGATGGAGGTCGTACCAGGAGGAGGTAGGACGAGGTAAAACATCAGATTAGTAAGGCGAACAGGCTAGCAGGATGTTTCAATGATACTATATTTAGAGATTCTTCTTAGTGGAGACAAAAGCAAGAATATATAAAAGCGTAGTACGGCCAGTACGAATGATTTACACCGCTGAAATAAGGCCTGATACCAGCGTAACCCAGATAATCAATCTTCTATCAATCTTAAGGAGAGCATCAAACAAGACAATGAGAAAACGAGAAAGGAGTGAGAACATAAGGCGCACATGTAATAGGATCATGCGTATTGCAAGAGACAAGTCACCGAACGGAACAAGACCAATAGGATGCCCAAGGAAAAGATGGAGATGCGATTTATAAATCAGAGAAAAGAAAAAAAAACCGGCAGTATGCCTAATTATAAGTAACAAGAAGAAGAAGAAGAAGATAGATCTTAAAAACTAACTTGGTTACTTTTCCTATATATGTAATTGTTATTTTTGGTATTATTAACATCATATATATAATCATTAGTCCGCTATTAATTGCGATCTGTTTGATGCCATTTACTTTTTGTTATAATTATGTATTGACATTGGGATGTTCAATAATCTCTGTATAAATGCTGGTATCCTTTCTCAATAAGGATGACAAGATTTGTTGTAAATTGCAAAATCATGTCTACTGTATTTTCTAGTCATTGTTAGATCTAAAAGTTAATACTATTATTTTGCAGTTATTCTTTGACTAGGAGTCAGTAAAGTTGATCAAAATATCAGCGACCGGTATAGTGATGATTTACACCAGCATAATGTTGTTTTACATGTATATTATTTATCTTATTATTTGGATCTATCCATATCCATAAAAATCCATAAAAATTTCAGCCAATAAAGGACCGAAAGGCTTCCTTAAATTATCAAAACGTTATGTGAAATTATATGAAGCTTTTAGGTTGTAACTACTGTTCTTACTGTAAAGTTTAATATAGTTTTCGTATTTGAAAAAGGTACTGTGTTGCGAAACAATTGTAATACAACTTTTAAATATGGCGGAAATTTAGATATAAGCCTTAGTTCGTTTAACTTATAATTTATTTAAAAAAATGTTCGAAATTGTTTAAAACATATTTGTCATAAAAGTGAAAATAACAAATTACAAGGAGATAGTTAAAATGGAAAGCACTTTTATTCTATTAACATTGTGATTATTAACAGATGTTAAAAAAAGCAAATTATCGAAGGCTTCATAGCACTAAAACTTTTTGTCCAAAAAGTTTTATACCAATTAACTTTTCAACTGCAATTTTTTGCGTATAATAAAATAATCAAATTATCAAATCCTTGGTATTCTATATACATCTACCAACCATGTGGAATTCGTGTTTAGGTTGTTAAATAATTACTGACGTTAATTTATTTAAACCCATCTAATTTCATTTAGCCTTATTAAATATTCCAGCTAACAAAATTAACATTGTACTTTTAAATTAATATTCCCTTGGCTAAAAATATATTTTTTTATTATATTGTTGATCCGAGAACTAGAGGTATGATATTATATCTACATTAATACAAATGCATTTTATGTATAAGAGTACTATAAGAACACCTAAAGAATAAAGGGTTGTCCAATGAAAGTATCAGAACTTTAAAATGAGCTATAATGATAACTACTGGTGATAATCCGGTAATTATTATTTTATCTTGAAGAACAAATTTGTCATGTTTTGAAAATAATGTCGATTAAATGTCCCTCTCGACTTCGCCTGGTGGAATGCATTCTGAAACCCCAATTTTCGATCATTTTTTACACTTATCGTGTGGTTTATTGTCAATGGTTCCCTGAAATTTTTGAAGATAAGGAGTTGTTCGACATTTATTTCTGTAAACCAGAGATTTAATATAACCCTACAAAATTAGTCCAAGTGACACTTATGACAAAATTAATCCGAGAGACACACTTATCGCGTGGTTTATTGTCAATGGTTACCTGAAAGTTTTGAAGATAAAGAATTGTTCGGCATTTATTTCTGTAAACCAGAGATTTAATATAACCCTACAAAATTAATCTAAGCGAATGAAATCGCATGATTCTGGTGGCTGACTTTTCTTGCAATAGATCGGCTGTCTGGCGAGATGTTTTGTCACCCATTTTGTCTGGTGACTAACACAATTGTGAGGAGAAATGTGTGATAAGTCGCACTGTTCTTTTGAAAGAACATATTGTTTATATCCACATTAATCAGTTCAAGTCAAATATATTTAATTAGCATATTATTAAAGCGTTCATTAATAATAACACGATTTTAATCAACGACTTCATAAAAATAAGATCTTATCGCTTTTTGAGTTCAATAACCACACCAAACAGTGAGTTTCTGAGGATGAAGATGTAACATCTGAATCGCTTGAGGATGTTTCATCCGAATCCCGCAGTTACAGAAAAAAAATCTCTAAAATGCCAAAGGGGTATTTTAACCTTAACCTTAACATTGTATCTGTATTCTCACACTTTTATTGGACAATCCTTTAAGCCGACGCTACATACGATATGGTAAGCGTCACTTGGCCAACGTGTGGATGGTAAAGTTAGTGTTTGTAAAGACGCTGGCCGAGGCTGGCGTTTGGCTTGACCACTTGCCGATTACCGGTTTTGCATATTTTATATCAATAAATATCATTGGTAATTATATAATCTTTATATAATCTTTATATTTTAATAACCATTCAAATATTAAAAAATGTCGATGGTTTTTGAATAAAGCATTTTACATATGCTGAATCTATCTAGAGGTACTAAATGAAAGACACTTGTAAGAGTTTCAACATTTATTATATTTTTATTAGTTACTTTGAAATTTGCATTTAATTTATAGTTGATTTTTTTAATAGTTATTAAAGTTAAATTGTAAAAATGATTCGCTATAGTAAGGTTATGATGTTTAATCGCAATCTGGCAACAGAGCAGCGGAAATGTTGATCACATGCTTAATGACGTGTATCGGTTTTAATTTTGTACGAGCTATATATGCCAAATCATCCT
Source organism: Cosmopolites sordidus (assembly GCA_031761425.1). Taxonomy (NCBI): domain Eukaryota; kingdom Metazoa; phylum Arthropoda; class Insecta; order Coleoptera; family Curculionidae; genus Cosmopolites; species Cosmopolites sordidus. Next base: position 872,848 of record JARFXV010000944.1, on the reverse strand, counting down.
CCACATCGTGCGCTATGTTTTCAATGCATCGAGACAGTTTCTGATTTGTTTTATTAGTGATCAGGTATCAATCAGTTGACGTTGCCTCAGATACTTGTGAACTGATATTATGGCAAGTGTATAGTCAATGTGCGGATGCCCACTTGTGATGTGTGAAAGAACTATCCAAATGTTTGATCAAACGTTGGCCTGGTCATGTAAGCCAATGTGTGGCAACGACTTTATAATTTGTTTTGACTTTTTGTCAACATTTCAACAGCAGCTACGTGATATAGAAATCCGAACACCCAGTAAAAATGATTTAATTTTATTAATATTTTGTGTATATGTTTACCATGACAAAAACGAAATATGATTAAATTCTCAACCTTATCAATTTCAAATTTCTTTTTTTACGAGGGTTTTTGTAATTCGTGCTGAATGTGTAGTAGGTTAAATTTGTAGCTGTAGTAAATACCCAATTTTTGCAGAGCTTTTGATTGCTAAATGTTGTTTTCGATTGCTTACCATGCCTCGCGTGCGAAGAAATACAAACTTTTGCCCACTTACCGAATTTCACAGTGAGTTGGACTATGACAAGCTGCTCTCTAGTCAGATCAAGTCTAGATAGTGTGTTAACATGTTGTCGGGCATGACTTCAAGAAGGCCGTACGCATCAAGCCAGGGATACATGACCATACAGAAGAAAAACAGAACGTCAAGATCGCCGCCTGAGGCTGTTGGCTTTAAGAGATCGCTTCTCTACCACTAGGGCAATTGCAAATCAATGATTTGCAGAACACGAAAGACCCATGGGAATGCGGAGTGTTCGTAGAATAAGAAGTTTTGGACTTTCATATCGTCCGCATTGGCGCTACAAGTAATTCCAGAGCATCGACACAATCGACTTGAGTGATATTGAGAACAGCTATTATGGAACCACGAATGAAACACAATAGTGTTTAGTGGCGAATCTCGATTTGGTTTAGGCAGGCATAATGACCGGGTACGAATGAGAATACGACGTAGTGAACGACGAGATTCACAGTTTTTTGTTGAATGGTATGTTAATAACACTGTTGGATTTATGGTGTGGGGTGCCACTGATTATGGCTCTAGGTCACCTCTAGTGTTCATCAGAGGAAACATGGTCGCACTTCGTTAGGTGCAAAAAATTGTGCACTCTCATTAAGATGAGAGTCTACAATTATGGTATGAGTCCATCCTTAAGTATGATATGAGTACCATACTTAAAGACACTCCCAAATACATCCCTATAACATCTCCCGATTTAAACCCAATCGAACACGTATGGTGCATGATCGGTAGAAGGCTACTATATTTACAACAACCCCCTCAAACTTTCGCGGCACTTTCACGTTTGGTGTCGCTTGGAAGGAGGTACCCCAGGAGGATATTCATTACCTCATCAGATCAATATCCAGGCACATTAATGAATGTGTAGCAAGCCATGGTTCATCAACGCATTATTAAAGGCAACAGCGGTTTAAGTTTATCAGGTTGGACTGTAATTTTATCATTTGCTTACTATGACCTTATAATTATTTATGAAAATTATTATTGACATTAAATCATTTATACTGTACTATTTCTGATTTTTTACAGTATTTTTCTAGTATCGATTTTCAGATATTTTCTTGATTATTATATTAATATATAAACAATATATTAACATTTTATCTGCATTTCGACAACAGTTATTTTCAGTTCCGAAATTAGTTTTGCATCTTCTACAATTTTGTTTTTATTTATATGTATTTTATAGGGTAAAGTAAAAAGCCACAAACTTTTAAATCGAAATATTGTTTTAATCGAAAATCGATTTATTTTTCAAACTGTTAGCTTGAACCTTTATGTCCAACTATTTTCCAACTTATTTATAACTTCCAATATATACAACTTATCAAACTCTGCAAAACAGTGCTGTTTTTTGACGACAATGTCTTCATTTGATGTAAATTTATTTCAAGCAAGTCATTCCTTCACTTTTGGAAAGAGAACGAAGTTAGAAGAGGATAATCGCAGATAACAGAGTAGACACAGCGCAAATTGATCAATTTCGTTGTTGCAAAGGAGGATGAATGGGCAGATGTATTAGAATGGGCAGTATCAAGGGAGATATTTTTTTATTAACTCTGAAAATTCGACCAATAATGAAACATAATACTCTTCTGTGATCGCCTTTCCTTTATTTAAATAGACAGTGAAAATAATGCATTAATGCATCCCAGAATAAAGTGTCCATAATCTTTCCGGCCGATGGATGTTTATTTACATTCCTCCATGCTCCTTCGAGGGGTAAAACGTACAGTATGGACTATTCCACTATTTCTAGCATGTAGTAATGAGTCCTAATTCCATCAACAGTCACTAATCGCCACAGAAAGTATTTCGGATAGCGCTTATACATATTTAAACATTTCTGTGAAGTGGCCACTCGATTAATGATTTTGGTCCGTAATGCACCCATCGCGGCTGATATATTTCTCATACCCATTCTTACCATACATAGCATGCATAGCATACTCATAAATAACTCATTTCTCATAAATGTTCATTCCACGATAGACCAATATCGTGAATTTTGTTGACCATTTCTTCAAAGTGGTGTCCTAAACGCGGAAAGTCACTAGTGTTGGTTCAGCCACTTCGGAACTAAGTCAATCATTACGAAGGTTCTAAGTGCTCTTTTATTGGTGTAAAATGAATAATTTGGATGTCTTAGTTTTAAATATTTTAATATATTTTAAATATTTAATATATAAAACTAAATATTAATTAATAAAAATAAATTAAATATTTAATATATTTTAAATAGTAGAGTAAGATTTTTTATATTAGAGTAAGGTTTTTAAAACTGTTGGTTTATTCTCAATTCAATGATCATTGATTTAATAAACTAGCTAAGCCTAATTTCACTCTGAACTGCCTGAATTGACTATAATACAACGTACTGACTTTATTACACTAATAACACAATTTAAGGTCGAAAGGTAATGATATGCATGTGGATAATAATATATGCATTTGAATAACTAACATAATTATTTTAACGATTTAATATATTCCAGCAGTTTCAGTAAAGTAAATAGCATTATATATTTATTACTATATAAATTTCGTTTTGTTTAGTCAGCTTTTACATAACGAAAAACCTTTTAAATTATTTCTGATAAATTATTAAAAATAAAACCGTCGAATTTCATATTTGAAGAAAAGTCTTGCCTTTTGGTATTTATCAAATATTCAAGAGGAATTTTGCTTAAATTTTCCATTAATATTTATTATTTATTACATGGAAACTGTTTTGAAACATCGAAACATTTAACCTTCCATATGACTGAAATATTGAACAATTATGACAACGGTTTTAGGGAAAATACACTTTGCTAAACAAAAATGGTTGGATATGGGATTCAAATATGTGGATAGTAAATGTAGTATGCCTGAAATTTAGACTTACAATCCGAAAAGTTATATACAATATATATTACCATTATGATTGGTTTGTAAAAAAAAAATGTGTTGTATTAGTAATATTTATTTACATATTAATAATTTCTCTGCTATTTACAATCTTTACGTTAAGATTTGCTTTGATCTGCTTTCAGTTAGACAAGTTGATTCAAATTGAAAATGTCGGTCTATTTACGCAGCATTAAGCTTTTTTATTTCAAAAACAGCAAGAACGTTATCCGAACAAAAATCAAGATTTGTAGAAAAATTGACATCATCCTGACTGTCCTTTAAGCGCTGATTTCGAAAAAATAAAGGCCACAATCGCCGAGAATCCACGCACCATGATCAGTGAGATAGCAGATAAGTTAAATATTCGCAAAAAGATCGAGTTTAGTTATCCAAAAAAATGGGTATGTCGATCGATTCGATGTGCGGGTTTGACACTAACTTAGTGAGCGAAATCTGCTGGACCGAAACTTGTTGTGCGATGAGGCTCCATTTTTGTTTACTGAGGCTCCATTTTTGAAGCGGGTGGTAAGTGGTGATGAATGAATTGGTGTGATATGCCTTCAATTGGTATGTTTTGCCCCATCAACTATTATCTACTTCGGTCTCTCCAAAGTTTTTGATTTTTTAACAAAGATGACAAAGATCAACATTTTTGACAAAGAAGCATTATGGACCTACCATTACATTGCCAAAAAATTGGAAATAATAATGATAATTACACAACAGACTATATAAATATTTACATAAACTATTTGCGTTTCACTATCTCTTAAGGGAATCTCTACAAACTTTTCGGACAACCCGATACAATTTTCATCAGAGTTTAACTTTTAAGGAAATATGTTTGTTGCCACTAATTCCGAATTTATAAAGAAAATGGCATCGTTAAACAAAAAACTCCAAAAAGTGTGATAAAAAAAGTGTGAAAAAGATAAACAAAGTTACATCCGATAAATATAATGGAGCAGAAGATATTGTTAATAATAATCTCGTAAATTAAAATAATAATAATTTTATTGCAGTACATTTAATAATGATTATTATAGAAATTAATAATATATCATGATGTACAACTCTATATAGTCACTTTGTAATTATTATACAATATTTTTATAATACAAAAGAGGGACTGAAAAAGGTTAGGCAGAAATACTGATTTAGAAACCACAGGCATAACTCTTACTTCTCATATAATGCAAAATCTTCCCTCCGTACTCCACTGTTCTGTTCGTTTCAAACGAACAATCATCATAGGATGGGGGGAGTTGATCTCTGTATACACAGTTGTAGTCAAAATAATAAGAGTATGAATGCTGAATATAAACATTTTATTTTAATGTGTTTAACGAATTTATTACAGAATTATTTTTTTAATTATTATTAACGTTGCGTAACGTGCCCTGATACAAAAAATATTGATAAAAACAAAACATTATCCTAGTGTTACTACAGTTACTACAACTATCAAACAATATATGCTTTTTCTGGTCAAAAAAATAAGAGTGTATCACTTATAGCCTTAAATTGTGAAAACTAATTCTTATTAACAAACTTAATAAATACAAAATATTAGTATTTAATGTCTATTCAGTGAAGAAAGACACTCGACATAAACAATGACCAACGCGTGATCAGCACGTGATATTTTAGCCAGAAACGCTGAACCTGGAAATAGGTTCAGCCGCTTTACACTACCAATGAAAACCCAGATGGTCGGTAAGTTACCGATCGACAAAAATACAGCTTTGGCGGCAGTAACTCTTACACTGCCGTGAGTTTTTTCATTTATCGAGTTGCATTTGATTTATTAATAATTGTATTTTGTTTCCATAAAATGTCTGATACGGACACAGCTGATTAAGTTTTCGTTATTAGCTGTACCCCGCCCAAAGAGAGAACAGTTCTTAGTGCGGTCCTGTAACGATCACGTGCAATATGCGTGAATATGTTTGGGTTCAGTTTCTTTCTTCGATGAATAGATTGTAGTAGAATATTCGTTTTGTTTAACCACAACTGAGTATCTCCTTGGAATAGAGTCTATTAACTTTTGACAAGTTTCAACCGGCATAGAATACCAAGTTTTCTTGATATACATTTCCCACAACATATTTTGGTTTGATGTTTTTTTATTAGCAATAACTTTTTTTATATGTTGCCAAATATTTTCTATTGGATATAAATCCGGAGATTATGACGGCCAGGGCAATACTTCAATTTTATTTGCGAAAAACCAGCATTTCACTACTTTCGCGTTATGTTTCGAACCGTTATTCTGTTGGTAGATCTACGCATTTAGCGGCATATTCATTTCGGTATAAGGAAGCATAATTTTTTCTAATATTTCCATGTATGTTTCTTTGGTCTTTGGTCATTTGGACCTACACCATTATAGGAATAGCAACCCCATAGTATAATATTTCCTCCTCCATGGTTTACTGTTCCTAATGTATTTCGTGGATTTAGTTCTTCATTCTTATATAGCCTAACGTACCGTTTCCCATCTGATCCAAAGAAATTTATTTTTGTTTCATCACTAAATAAAACATTTTTTCAATTACGGCTCTAGTTTTCGTTTAAGTTAAATCTGGCAAACTTAATCTATGCTAAATATTTTTTTTTACTTAAATGTAGTACCTTTCTTGCAACTTTTCCATGAAGATCCATCTCTACCAATCGTCTACAAATTGTCAGTGTACTGATTTGTAGACCCATTTTCCGTTTAATGTCAAACGAAGTGGAAAATGGGTGTTTCCACGCCTCTCGTACAGTACATTTATCCGATCTTTTGCTCGTTTTTCTTAGGCGACCTCTGGTTACTGGTGATATCGTTATTAATTTTTGCTCCTTCAAAAGTTTAGCAATAACGCATTCAGATCCGTAACGCCAATATTAGACGCCTCTCTTCGGGAATACAATGCTATGCGAGATCCATAGAAACATTTAAAACTATATGTATGCATGGACAATGAATACCAAAGATATTAAAATATTTTCCATAACAATGAACAATATTATATTCAACTAGTAAATGACAAGGCATTGTACTAATAAAAATATAAGATATTTTATACATCAGCCAGAGTAAATGGTGCAGAGTAAAATATAGATATAGGTGATAATCGACTCCTGAGCGTATCACGAGGATAGTCTGCAAAGTTTCTAGCTTTAACATGAAGATTACGTTACTCGTCAAAAATATTCTGGTCATATAATTGCGCATGCGTTAAAAGATAACTTTGAAAATTTAAGACATATTAGATGCTCAGTTGTAATATAGCAGTCATTTATGTCAGTCGATGTTAGTCGGTGTTAGTTTTTGTAAAGATGTAAAAAAATCGAATATCGAACAGTCATTAAATTCTTGCATTTGAAAGGTAATACGCCTACACAAACTAAAGCCGAGAAGAATGCTGTTTCAGGGGACTCTGCACCATCATTTGCAATCGAGAAATTTTGGGCAGCGGAATTTAGACGTGGTCGTACCAACTTAGCTGGCGGTAAACTTTCGGCAGGGCCAAAAATTGCAACCACTACCGATAACATTGAAAAAGTTCACCAAATGATGCTAGACAACAGTCGATTAAAGAGATAACAGAGGCTATGGGCATCTCGAAAGAACCATCATATATTGACTGAAGAGTTGCACATTGAGCTATTGAAGCTGTATTGAACCAGTTTAAGCGAAATAAATCGGAGTTTTGACGTCGACTAATAAGTGTAGATAAAATTTGAATACACTACTACACTCCTGAAACCAAGGCACAGCCGAAACAGTGCACTGTGAAGGGTGTACCGATTCCGAAAAAGGCAAAGATTGTTCCATCGGCCGGGAAAATAATGGATTTTTAGGATAGTCATGGAATTGTCATAATCAATTATCTTGAAAAGGAAAAAACAATAACAGAGGCATACTACGCATCATTACTTGACAAGCTGAAAGCAGAATTTGCGAAAAAACGGCTGCAAGAAAGTTTTGATCCACCAAGACAACGCATCGTATCGTACTGCAGTGGTCGCTACAGCAAAAATCCACGAATTGGGATTCTAATTGATGGACCATCCACCGTACTCACCAGATCTAGCTCAAGAAAAGTTACAAAGAGACAATGTTGGAAAATAAAACTAACACACATAAAACAACATCCGAACAAAGAAAACATCCCATCGAAATCAAATTTAATGAAAGAGATATCGAGGATTTTTGAACCATAATATAGCATGAAATAAACGGTCAGCGTGGAGTTGCATTTTAAATAATAACAATTTTGATATAAACCGATTTCACCGGTAACCGGCAATTTTAAAGACAAGCTGTATTGTTTTCTATTTATTATTATTATTATTATTCACGTATGGGCCCGGGTGGACCACGCGAAGTACAATTAGAGGCGTTTGTTGTTGTTAGCCTTCCTTTGCGCCCATACTAATTTCATTCTTTCGCTATGAGCATTTTTTCTTTCGTCAGACCAAGTTGTTCTGGTCGTCCTACATTTTTCCCTCTGGCCTCTATTTTGTGTAAGTCTCAATGCCGTTTCCATTTTTTGACATCTACCCTTATTGGCCGCTTTTTCCAACCCATTTTCCATTATTATTGCACCCAAATATTTGAATTCAGAGACTCGTCTGATGTTACCATATTTTGTTTTTAGAAATGGTGTTCTTAGTCTGTTGCAAGTCATGTATTGTGTCTTTTCAAAGCAAATTTAGAGTCCTACCTTTTCTGCTGTTTCTTTTAGAATTTCAATCTGTTTCTGTGCCGTTAATACATCTTGAGCTAAAATTGCTAGATCATCAGCAAACGCCAGACAATCAATTTTGATGTTGGTTCTCCCCAGATTAATGGGCTGGTCAATATTCAGGGCCGACTTTTTTTCACGCCACTCCTGTATTACTTTTTCTAGAACACAATTAAATAAGAGTGACGAGAGTCCATCCCCTTGTCTCACTCCAGTTTTAATTTCGAAGGGCTCTGAGATGTCACCCATGAATTTAACTTTTGACCTTGTGTTTTCTATTTATACTATGATTTTACATAAATCAACACATGAAGACATTGAAGACAACACATTGAAGACATTTATGTTAGTTTTAAATTAAAAAAATAAAATTTTTAAATATCTTCAAAGAATGTGTTGATTTATGTAAAATCATAGTATAAATAGAAAACAATACAGCTTGTCTTTAAAATTGATAAAATGAAAATGTTGCATCTTGAGCAAACGTCAAACCAACATTTAGGGTTTCAAAATATACTTATTACAGTCACCTCCGAAAATCTAAGTTTCAGACTGATAGTGAGTGGGGAGTGCGTGGGATGAGCCTGTGGGGAAATAGTTTCTTCAAACCAGAGTAGACTATTTTGAATGTAGTGAATTGAATTTGTTAAAAAAATTGTTAAATTTTAAGCCAGTGCTCCGAGATACCTTGTGCACATTCTGCAAAACAGTTTTATCATCCCTTATAATAATGACCTTCTCTATTCTATCCTTACCAAATAACATAATAGTGCATTTATTGACACTTGATGAAACATATATTAGTTTTGCAATATCTTCGTTGATTAAGATATTAGCATTATGAAAATCATGAGATGGAAAAGAATAGTGTAACTGTATATTATCATCATAAATATCGGTATAGTACACTCCACCAGAGGAAGTCGAGGGTTGAATACCACTTTTTGGAGATTTCTATTTAACGATATCATTTTCTTTATACATCTTATATTAATAGCAGCAAACATATTTCTTTCAAGTTTCTTTCAAGTTTTCTTTCAAGTCTATTTTCCCTAAAATTATTGTCATAATACCTAAATATTTCAGTTATATGGAAGCTTAAATGATTCGACGTTTCAAATCAGTTTCCTTGTAATAAATAATAAATATTAATAGAAACAAGCAAAATTCCTCTTAAATATTTGACAAATACTAAAAGGCATCGAATAAAGACTTTTCTTCAAATACGAGATTGGACAGTTTTAGTGTTAATAATTTATCGGAAATAATTTAAAAGGTTTTTTTCTATTAGGAAAAGCTAACTAAATAAAACAAAATGTATATATTAATAAAGATATAATGCTATTTATTTTAATGAAATTGTTGGAATGTATTAAATCGTTTAAATTAATTATGTGCGTTATTCAAAAGCAGATATTATTATGCACATGCATATTATTAGATTTCGTCATTAGGTTGTATTATTAGGGCAATCAATTCAGGGTCAAATTAGGGTTAGTCAGTTTATCATATCAGTGATAATTGAATTCATTATCCAATTGAATACAATAGTACTTTAAAACAAAATTAAAATTTTTAAAAACCTTATTCTAATAAAGGGTTGTCTATTAAGAGTGTAAGAACTTTGAAACGAAGTATAATGTTAACTAAAAGTGATAATCCGGTAGTTTATATTTTACCTTGAAGAACAAATAATGGACATTATTCATTGATTTGTCTATTACTTTGCGATAGTTCATTTTTTAAAAAAGGAATAAAACAATTTTTTACTTTATCTATCACTTTTATTTTTAAACAAAATGTGTGTGACTATAGTTTCGTAAAACGACTTTACATTCTCAAACACTACTTTAAAACTAAGGTTTTACAGCTGTTTATTTATTCTATGTACCTAATTTTATACTTTTATTGGGGTTAATTTTTTTTTACAATATTTGAAATAGTGGAGAATTTCGGAGATCCGTCTGATCGTTTAATAGCTGTCTAGACGGATCTTTATTATATTTATATATTATATTTTGCTTAAAATATTTAAATTAAGGCTTTTTGTCTATTATACCATCAATAAACACCAAGTTGCCAAGCTTTTGAGGAAATACAAATATTTTCTCTGTTGAGGTCTTCATTAACCAACCCTTCGCCACACGATTTGATCTAAAAATGTTGAATTTTGACTCATCACATAAAATACTATAGTTCCAATAATATTCATATTTCAGAACGTACTTTTTAGCAAAATCGAGTCCAGTTTTTATATTTTTGTTAATTAATCAAAGCTTTTTTCGGGCCACAAGTCCATGATATCCATGTTTTCTTATATAAAGGCGTATTATTTCGGTGCTAATTACTTTTTAAGAATGTTTTTTAAATCAATGTTTTGAGCTTAAGTGCACTAGATTTAGGGTTTTTATGTACTTTCTTTAAAATAAAGTGTTGGTCTATTTCATTTAATAATTTCGAAAAGCTTGTATGCTTCTTCAGAAAAATTCACTTTTGTAGACGATATCTCCAAACGTAGTTTTACTTAACTGAAGAATTTGCCCAATTTTTCGGTAGGAATTTCCCCATAATATATTCATTGCACTAATTGCCTATTTCCAAAAGTAATGTTTTTTTATTTATTTGGTATACAATCCATTTTAAGATCTTCTTTCGGCACTAGTCTGCCAATTACTATTTGTAGTTATCAAAGTTCGAAAGTTAATACTTATCTTAATATGATTCGTCCAGATTTATTTTTTTGTTTGCCCATCCGAATATTTTTGGGGTATATAAAAACAATATTTTTTTCAGGTAACTATGGTCAATGTATAAATAAAAACCATTAAATAGATTACATTTTCTTCTACTTTAAAAACTTGAACACACACTCAATGAGCGACATTGTATTTTTCGAATTCAAGTCGATATATTAAATAATAGCAAAACGTAATTTTGTTACATTGGTTAGATTGGAACAACAAGCAAACCAACGTTAACATAAAATTTTTTAATAAACAGGAATAATGAACTTAAACACCATATCGTTCAAATTTCTAAAACATTTTTTTTTTCTAAATCATTCTAAGCTAAAACAATATTTATATAGTAGAAGCAAATAAATAAAAGCCATGGACATTGGTCGCTAACCTTGAACTAAAATGTATTAAATTTATTGACTTTACTTTTATAATAAGAAATAATCGATTTACTACGTCATTCCAAATTCCTGCAGATATTTTTTGTCGAGGTTTCATACAGCGATTATTAAATGAAATGACAAAATCACGTCGAAATTGATCAAAAGGAAAATTTATTTGCATTAGCACAGAGTGGAAGTCGCATTTGCCGGGAAAAATTTATCGAAGAAAATCCAAATTGGACTTTAAGGCGATCACGTACTTTATTAACTTGGCGATGTTGGTTTTAGTGAAGTGAACGAGACATATTCATTTTGAGAAAATCAATTATTTATATAATTTATATATATTCACAGAAAACATTCTCAAAATGGCTTTATAATAGAATGAATATGAATATACTACCAACAAGTAATGTAAAATCTTACCTAACAAGGTAGAAATTATTTTTGGAGCAATTCTCAACTAATTAAAACATAAATAACATATATGGTATACTACTTTAACAACAACTAATTGTTGTCTAGTCAAATTTTAACATTATATCAAACCAACAGCAATAATTTACGTCGATTTTATTCCATTCCTCTAACTTATTCTTTAAAGTTTCTTTATTAGTAATTTCATGGATCCTTATATTAGTTTCCAAATAATGCCAAACGTTTTCAGTGGGATTAAGACCAGATATCTGAGGCGGCGTTTTAATCACTTTTGGGCAGTTATATAATAGCCATTCATGAACTATACCCGCATTATGGTTAGGGTCATTTTCTTGGTAAAATTTAAATAAGTTTGTAATGTTCACGTTCTCCGTACTTTCAAATTTTGCCTTAAAATATTTATATAAATATTTTGGTCCATTATAGCGTCAATGAACACCAAGTTGCAAGCCTTTTGAGGATAAACAATCCCCTCCTATTACCGATGTCCCTCTGTGTCTAACAGTTGGACAAAGATTTTCTCTTTTCTCTTCATTAACCCTTCACCACACCATTTGATGCCAATTTGAGCGAAAAATGTTGAATTTTGACTTATCACACAAAATAACGTCGTTCCAACAATTTTCAGATATCAAAACGTTCTCTTTAGCAAAATCCAGTCGAGTTTTTATATTTTCCTAAATGAACCAAGGCTTTTTCCGGGCCACACGTCCATGATATCCATATTTTCTTATACAATGGCGAATGGTTACGGTGCTGACTGCTTCTTGAGAATGATTTTCCGTCAATGCTTTGAGCTTAGCTGCACTAATTTTAGGGTTTTTACGGCCCTTTTACTTCTTCGGAAAAATTCTGACATCACTTGTTGCATTGCACGATATCTCCAACCGTACTTTTACTTAACTAAAGTATTTGCCCAATTTTTCGGTAGGAATTACCCCTATCATAATAAAATAGCCTTAATTGCCTATTTTCAAAACTAAATGTGTTTTTTATTTGGTATTGGGCCCATTTTAAGATGCCAGTGTGCCACTTACCATTTGTAGTAAACAAAATTCGAAGATTACCACTTATCTTAATATGATTCATCCAGATTTATTTTTTGTTTGCGCGTCCGAATATTTTTGAAGTATATAAAAACAATATTTATGTTTTTTTCTTTAAATTGTTAAGTTAAACCGATGATTTCGGAACTGGGTTATACAAAAAGTTAATGTATTTTTTCTTCTACTGAATTTGCTTTTACTGAAAACTTTAGGAAATATAATAGTTGACACACACTCTATGAGCGGTATTGTATTTTTCGAATCCGATATATTAAATCATAGCAAAATGTAATTTAGCTAGATAGGTTTTAAATAAGATTGACAACAAGCGAACCAATGTTAACATAAAATTTTGTAATAAAAAGGAACAATGAACTTAAACACCATTTCGTTTAAATTTCTAAAATAATTTTTTTTTCACAATCGTTCTAAGCTAAACTAATATTTATATAATAGAAGGAAATAAATAAAAGCCCTGGATTTTGTTCGCCAACCTTGAACTAAAATGTATTAAATTTATTGACTTTACTTTTATAATAAGACAGATAATCGATTTGCTACGTCATTCCAAATTCCTGCAGTTATTTTTTGTCGAGGTTTCATACAGCGATTATTAAATGAAATGACAAAAACAAGTCGAAATTGATCAAAGGGAAAATATATTTGCATTAGCACAGAATGGAAGTCGCATTTGCCGGGAAAAATTTACCGAAGAAAATCCAAATTGGATGTTAAGGCAATCACGTACTTTATTAACTTGGCGATGTTGGTTTTAGTGAAGTGAACGAGACATATTTATTTTGAGAAAATCAATTATTTATATATTTTAAATATTCACAGAAAACATTCTCAAAATGGCTTTACAATAGAGTGATTATAAATCTTACCTAACAAGGTAGCTATTATTTTTGGGGCAATTCTCAACTAATTAAAACAATTACATGTATGTAATACATAACATGTATGTAATCAATAACATGTATGTAATACTACTTTAATAACAACTAATTCTTGTTGGTAAAAAACATTAGTTATGAAAATAGGCAGTTAGTGTTACTTTATTATGAAAATGGAAATTTCTACCGAAAAATTGGGTAAATGCTTCAGTTAAGTAAAAGTACGGTTGGAGATATCGTGCGAGGCTGCAAAAATGTGGGCACATTTTTTCTGAAAAAGCAAACAGGCCATCTGAAGTTATTAAATGAAAGAGACCAATGCTTTATTTTAAAAGAAGTACATAAAAACCCTAAAATTAGTGCACCTAAGCTTAAAACATTGGTAGAAAACCATTCTGAAAAAGTAGTCAGCACCGAAACAATACACCACTTCGTGTGTCTAGGAAAAAGCTTTGGTTAAGAAAAATATTAAAACTCGACTGAAGTACGTTTTGAAGCCTGAAAATTACGATGTTATTTTCTGTAATAAGTCAAAATTTAACATTTTTGGCTCAGATGGGCGTCAAATGGGGTGGCCAAGAAAAATGGTGTTTTCCAAGAAGTTCAAATACTATTGTCCATTTAAACAATTGGGAAGCGCAAACGGTCCAATCAAAAATTCCCTAATAACGCTGCCAATACATTGATAGAAAATTTTCCTGGTGCCCCCCGATTCGAAAAATTGATGTGGATTTTTTTTCGCCCACACATGAATATTGTGAAAATTAAAAATTCCGTTGTGTGTGAACATAGCTTCATCTGTAAAGAGAATGTTCTGTACAAAATTTTCATTTAAACGCAATTGCTCCCTTAACCACTGGCAAAACTATATTCTTTGTGGAAGATCATCAGGCTTTAAGGCATGAACTTTCTGCAAATGATATGAATAGAGGGCTTGCTCTCTAACAATTTCCCACACAGTAGTTTTAGGAATGCTTTGTTGAACAGCAATTCGTCTGACACTAATTCCTGGATTTTCTGCTACATTTTCTAAAACTCGTTCTTCATTTTCTACAGTTCTGGTGTTCCAGCTTTTTCCACAGTCATATTTGGAAGGCATGAAATATCCCTTTTCGCATAATCTTTTATGCAGGTTTGTAAATGTTTCTGTAGAACGAAGTAATCTTCCGGGAAAAGCCTCTCTAGCACAATCTTCTAGCTTCACATGTTTTCCCATTCACCTTCCCGTACATAAAATGCATATTAGTCATTTCTTCGAAGGAATAATTAAGACATTATTGCGTAAATGGTCCATAACAAAAAAGTTATGGCCAAGGAGACGCCCCTGTATGTGACGCCCCTAACTAAAATATTCAATTATTAACACAAAAAATGTTTTTCCATTCGAACTTACGACTTTAGTATAAACCGTTTCAAAAATATTGCGAAAAAAATATCTTCGTAGTTCGCCCTTTAAGAAACAATTTTTGGGGAATATTTATAGGAACTTTTTTATGTTTTAATTCTTAGTCACTTCCCAAAATATTTCGACGTTATTTATATATATATATATATATATATATATATATATATATATATATATATATATATATATATATATATATACAATAAATAGAAAACAGTAGATTAAATTTTGTAGCAATTGCATGAAAAATTGAAAGTGGACCGTGGAGAATATTCAAAATATTCAAAAACAAGAAAATTTTAACCATGCGCCACAGAATATTGCTGTTCCTTTATCCGCCATTGAAATGTCAGCTCGAGTCCAACTGATGATGGCTTAAAGACTCAAAAAAGATCTTGCTGACGTTTTAGTGACGGCCAAAGGAATGAGCAACATGCGGTGGAACACAGGTAAATTTTTGTTGTTTTTAAAAATATTGTAGCAATCACTAGCGATATGGTATAATGCGAACTTTTATAAAAATGTAGTCATAACAGAAAAGTTTTTCAAACGAATCAAAGCAAAATATGAATAATAAGTAAAACGTCCTTAGATATAAGGAAATTGCAAATTAATACGATATATGCAAACTATATTGCATGACGAAAGAAAATGTAACACTGTCTAAGCGTTAAATCGTTGTTTTAGTTCATACAAGGGCTATTTTCAGTAAGATATCAGATCAAGTGAACGCTATCATGACCGCAAACAATTTTAAAATTAGAACATAATTTATAGAATACCGCATTATTATCGCTTCAAACTGTTCCAGTTTTTTTTACAACTGCATTTCCATTAGCATACGAAAACATCCTTTATGATTATTTCCAGCGACAAAATTGCATGTGAATGACGGGTTGAAAGTTTTGAAATAAAATGAAATACCAGTTAGGAATTTGTGCTTAAAGTAAAGTCAAATTAATAGGGTTGATTTAATTATGTTATCCAGTGAGATACTTAAAATTTAATATTGTTAGTTAATTAATTTGCAGCATAAAACAGTTTTTATTAGTAATGTTAAAAATATCCCACTTAGAATTAGTTAGCATCAAATTACAAATAAATACGATCACATTACACCTCCAGACCATTAACCACACCAAATTGTTGTTGTGGATCTAAAGGTGTTTCAAGAACAGCATGTGTGTTTTCTTTATTCCAAATGAGATAATTTTATTTATTTACGCAGTCATTTAACCAAAAATGAGCTGAAGATGATTTTTTTATGAAATAATGGATCTCTTTCAAGTTGCTCTAAATCTCAATTTGCAAAATGTCTACGCAACAAATGGACAAAATTCCATGTGGATGACGGGTTGAAAATTTTGAAATAAAATACCAGTTAGTTACCATAAAGTACCAGTTAGGAATTTGCTTAAGGTACCAGTTAGGTGCTTAAAATAAAATCAAGTTAGCAGAGTTGATTTACTTATGTTACCCAGTGAGATAATTAATATTAAATATTGGTTAATAATGTTAAAAATAGCTCACTAAGAATTAGTTAGACTTAAATTACAAATAAGTACGATCCAATTACACCCCCAGACCATACACCACACCAAATTGTTAATTTTTGTAGATGTAAAGATGTTTCAAGAACAGCATGTGGGTTTTGTTCATCTCAATTGGGATAATTGGGAAACTGCCTGGCTACTGAGGAAACATCTTCTACTAGTTATCCAAGTAACATGTATAAAATTCAGCTTTTATACTATAACGAAAGTACAGTTACAATTTATTAAAGTTTAAGGGTGTCTGGCATGGGGTTGCCACGATATTAAGTGTCTGGCAATAGATGACGTGATTTCTAATATTATCCCGAAGAAAATATAAGAAAATTACGCTTTATTATTTGATAAATTTAAGTTGGTATTTTATACACCTTTGTTACCTGTTCCCTACCAAAGCCACGATGACTCAAACTTTATAGTAGCTAATCGTTTCTACGTGCGTTGGAAGCATGCGTTGAAAAACTTTCGGCTTTTATAATATATCGAAGGTCTAGCATTCACGGGCTATTGCTCTAATAAGCCTACCAAAAGGTAACGTTTTTTTTTCGCGTTTTGTCCACTGTCTTAATTGTTCGACACAAATAGTACATATTATTACCGGAGTCGACGATTTAAGTTCAACATTAAAGCCAAAAGAAGCATTATATTCACTTTTAACAAAATCTGTAATTTTTTGTTTTAGTTTCAAAATAACAAGATTTTCACAAAAATATAACAAAATGTATCCACACTATTTTTACACATTCTTGAAGACATTTTTTTTAATAGATATTATTCAAACACAAACCATTAACACCTTTCCATAATGACCAAAATATAAATGTTAACGCTTTATCAATATACGAGGTGTAACTATTAAATAACGAGACTGACGCTGTAAAACATTTTATTTTGATTTCATACATATTTACTTATTATCACCTTCAATATAGACCTCTCCTCTATCTCTGCAACGCTCTATGCGAATCTTCCATTGTTCGAAACAGTGCTGGATGTCTTCGTCTGTCAGCTCGTTCAGAACACGTGCCGCTTTCTCTTTCACAGCTTCAATGGACTTAGATTGTTCCTTTTAATGCAGATTTCACCTTAGGAAACCGGTAGAAGTCGCACGGCGCAAGATGCGGCGAATAAAGCTTATGGTCTAACAGTGGGATGCTGTACTTGACTAGATACCTCTTGACAGACAATGCGGAATGAGCCAGCGAAGAACCGCTTGGTGGAGAACCCATGACTTGTCCTTCGACAATTCGGGCCGTTTTTCACTTATTGTTTCATGGAGTTCAATAAAAACGTGAAGCTAGTAATGTTGATTAATGGTTTGGTCTTCAGGAACCCAGTGAAGGTATACAATCCCATGAATATCGAAAAAAATAATCATTATTGCTTTGAATTTTGATTTGCTCATTCGAGCTTTTTTGGCTCTCGGTGACTTTGGGCTCTTCCAGTGCATGGATTGGCGCTTTATTTCAGGATCATAAGTAAAATAGCGCGATTCGTCACATGTTATCCTTTCCAATAAGCTTGGGTCATTTTCAATGCCATTCAAAGCGTCAGTACATTTTTGCGAGCTTCTTGTTGTTCAAACGCGAAAATTTTAGGCATCATTTTAGCACACACTTTTTGCATATTAAAATTGTTATGTAAATTTGCCGTGCGCATTCTTTATCAATTCATACAGTTTCAGCAATCGTACGAATACTTAGCGGATGGTCAGATCGGACCGATTTTTTCGATATTGTCATCCGTTTTTGACGTGGAACGGAGACCCTTCAACGTCTTCTCGGCCACCTCGAAAATGCTTAAACCACTCAAAAACCCGTGCACGCGATAAACATACATTGCTATACACTTCTTGTAATAAATTATAAGTTTCAGTAGCGGTTTATCCAAGTTTAAAGTGAAATTTCACAACAATTCGTTGTTCTATTGTTAAACTTAACAATTTTCTGGTTAAACAAAAAACAACTCTAATGCGAAAGAAGGCTACAGTTATTCGGATTTGTTTACAGAAGCGAGAGCTACTGCATTCGAAAGAGAAAGCTTCACGCTAAACAGCTGTTGGTCGCTGGCGTTTGGTGCATGCGTACTTCTTCTGTAGCAACATCAGTCTCGTTATTTAATAGCCACACCTCGTAAACACTTCAAACTCAGTATAAATTTTATAAACAAAGTCAATGTAACGACTTGTTCTAGTACAGCGGTGTTGCGAATGAGTGTTGTCATAACTAACACGCTTTTCCACGAGAGGTCGCACAACTCGCAAAAACTTAATAGTTTGATTTATTTTTATGAAAAAACTAAAAATGCCACTATATGGATTTTCTTTAAAACCCAATGCGAGTGGTGGATTCGTAATCAATGGCACCGAATTAGTAAAAAAGTTAATAACATTTTAGACAATAAAAATCATGCCGGTCTGCGTAATTAATGCGATATGTCTCTCGTAATCTCTCATAGAAAAAAAGTAATAGGGAGATCCGCTTTCATCATAGATAATCCATCTAGTTTGGCTTAATAAAAGTGGATTATCGATTGGATTTTTTCGGATTGAGGGAACCATATAATGAGAGTGGGAAGCTCTAAATTTCCCTTGGAAAACATTTGTGTGGCTTGTTTCGTGCAAGTAACGATAACAACATGTTTCTGTTTTCGAAACTCGTTTACGTTACTCGTTTTAGTATGAATAATGCGACCAAAAAATAACAAATTATCAAATATAGGGTGAAAAAAAAATATGAGTCATAACTGTTGTTTTCATAAGAATAAAAAATGTATTAAAGATAATTATAAACAGCATTTACATTACTTAAAGATTTGTCTAACATGTTATTTTTAAAAACCATTCACGGCTCCACATGTTTTTCCTGATAAATAGATATACTTGATTGCTGATTAATTTATATATTAATTTTCAGTTGATGCGAAAAAAATGCAGTTATGCAAAGTTGTTAAATCGCCAATCGAAAAGAATTTTCATTTTATGCATATATGTGTAAAAGCAAATAATAAATGGAGATATTTTAACGAATAAACTATAAATAAACTAATAAACATTGTTACAACATTTTTTTGAAAATTAAGAATTAGGAATACATCAGCCAAAAAATGGAAGTGGCAACATAGTAATACAAAATTGTAATAATTTTATAAAAAAAATATTTCAATGGGTGTATTTAAATTCCATTTACCCTTTGCAATGTTGTCCAGGAAAATAAAATATTGTTTTCCTCAGAAATAGGGACAGGTTTAGATCACATACTAGTATGTATTCACAATAAATCACT
This sequence comes from Cosmopolites sordidus, assembly GCA_031761425.1. Taxonomy (NCBI): domain Eukaryota; kingdom Metazoa; phylum Arthropoda; class Insecta; order Coleoptera; family Curculionidae; genus Cosmopolites; species Cosmopolites sordidus. The sequence continues at coordinate 852,904 of JARFXV010000944.1, read as the reverse complement.
AATAAAAAGATGTGGTGTCAGGGGACAATTTTTTGTAATGTGGCCGTCAATGTGGCCACATTACAAAAAGTGGAAAAAAGGTCTTTGCAATAAGGGTCAAAAACCTAAGGGTTTCCGCGATAAAATTGCAAAGTTATTAATTAGCCAATCGTAAAAATATGATAAGAACTACCATTTTCAGCAAATTTGTACAAAAACATATTTGGCAAATAATAAATGGTTATTATTTAATTAATAAATTGCAGATAAACTAATGAGCATTGTTAGAACAATTTTTTGAGAATTAAAAATCCGCCATGCATCAGCCAAAAAGTGGAGGTGACAACATAGTATTGACTAGTTAAGATGATCCCTACGTATTCGGTGACAAAAATTACTTCAATATGGGGATTTAAATTCCATTTAAAATCAAATTCAAAAAAACATTTTAATTAATACAATACAAATAAACATTTAATTTAATAAAACAATTAATTATGTATTTCTTAATGTGATGTGAATCGTTTAAAAAGTGGCAAAACAAATTTGTGCTGAAATATATGGAATAAATGGCTATAATATATATAATATAAAGTCCTGCGCATAGATCACGGAACAAACGAAAGTATGTGACAAAATAGGACAGTAAAGAATCATCATTGGAGGAGTACAGCAATTGAAATGGAGATGGGCAGGACATATAGCGAGGCGATGGGATGACAGATCGATGAGATGACAGAAACGTCCGCGAAGAAGACCGAAAGCACGATGGATTGATGACATCGTTAAGTATATTGGACCAGAGTGGCAGAGGAAAGCCCAGGACTGTGAAAGTTGAAAACATGCTGAAGAGGCCTTCATCCTGCAGTGGATCCACACAGGCTGATGATGGTGATATATATATATATATATATATATATATATATATATATATATATATATATATATATATATATATATATATATATATATACGGGGTGTGCTATAACTTATCCGCCATAGTGCAGCTGGTGATAGTAGAGATCAAAATAAGAGGATTTAGTCAATAAATGTGTTGGCTATTAATGTGTTAGTTAATAAAAAGATACAGTTTGTTGAAAGTGAAACTAAATTTTCGAAAAATTAAGATAATTTATAAACGGTTGAAGATATCAGGTTCACAATCGGGGTGGTGCGGTTTTCAAACGTACTAGCAACAAAATGTAAGCAACTCGCTCATATTATTTTATCCTACAAAACTGGGAATATTTTGACTAGAAAATAGAGAGTCATAATTCCTACGTAAATAAGGTACCCTTGGTCAATATCGATATCTCACGCCGTTTGCGAGATATTTATGTTCAAATATTCCATTGCACACCTTGTCGATGGCTAAAAAATCTGCAATTCACAAATTGTGCCTTGAATACGAGGAAAAAAAAACATTATGATGTCAATAATAGAACGGACTTTATTTAAAATAACAATTTTTTCAAAAATTTTCAAAATTCACTTCAATAAGTGTTGAAAATGTCCACCGTTTACTTTTCGCAGGCGCTTTGTTAAGTGACGCCTCACATTTGAGAAGATATTTTCTTCATTTCTAATATCATTGGCCGCTTGTTGATTTTTTTGTAAAAGTTCGTCTCGTGTATTGATTTCATCATGGTAAGCTAAATACTTTATATGATCTCACAAATAAAAGTCTAACGGATTAACGTCTGGGCTACGAGGTGGCCAAGAAAACTCACCACCGCGCCCAATCCATCGATATGGATGATTTCAGCATTTTACTGTAACAGTAAAATCTGGTGCACCTCACTCTCTTGCACCCCATGTATTGTCTTAAGTTTATACCGTTCAAAAGGTCTAATAAATCATTTTTTAGAACTGCACATATTGATCTCTAATTCAGTATTTGCGGAAACATAGATGAGCGTAGTAAAAAATTGTCGATAATGCCGCACCAAATGTTAATTAAAAATTCGTGCTGGCAATGTGGTATATATTTTTTATCAGGAACATGGGGTCTTCGTTTTTTTATGTAGTAGATTTTGACAAAATTCCGATCTAGCCGGCAAATCTTGTGGCAATAAATTTTGAACAGGCGAAAAACGATAGGGCAACAATTTTTCTTTATGGAGAACTCCTGAAACGGTAGATTTGCTAATTATTGTATATGCCGCCAAACACCTAGTGCTTACTTCAGGATTTTCACGATACTAACCAAAATGTCCTCGTCTTGTTCTACCGTTATACGTTTCGGTATAACGGTAGAACAGGATTACTGTAATAAAATGAAACCTGTTTTGCCTAATTGATTGAAAATTCTTTGAAAAATTTGGCGATCTGGGATGATTCTGGTTGGGTAGAACTCTTCATATCTTCTAACTGCAGCGCGACTATTGTAATTTACTTGTGCATAAACGCAGAACAAATCCCTTAAATTACGGTAAGAAAACCGATTAGTCTGGGCATTTTTTACAAATCATTTCACATCACCAACTCAAGATTGGAGAAACTTATTTCCACCTACTCTTAATAGGATAGAGAGAAAACAATGACAGTTGTCATCGAGACGTAATATTTTGTATTTCAAGGCATACTTTGTGAATTGCATATTTTTTAGCCATCGAAAACTTATGCCAGGGAATATTGGAACACGAATATCTCGCAAATGGCTTGAAATATCGATATTGACGAAGGGTACCTCTTTTACGTAGAAATTATGACTCTTCTCTGTTTTGAAGTCAAAATATTCCCAGCTTTTTAGGGTAAAAAATATGAGCGAGTTAATTCCCTACAAAGTAGGTAGCAAGCGCCCTCTATAAACTAGGCCCAAGCTAGTATCAAATTCGGATTTGCCGCCTTTGAAAACCCAATTATCCTGATTCTGAACCTGATATCTTCAACCGTTTTTAAATTATCTCAATTTTTCGAAAATTTAGTTTCACTTTCAACACCCTATCCTTTTAAAGATTTGTCAACACATTTATTGATTAAATCCTCTAATTTTAATCTCTACTATCGCCAGTTGCTGTATGGCGAATAACTTAGGGGACACCCTGTATATATGAATGTACGACAATTTAAGAACTGATTGTATTGGTAAACTAGGAAATCTTCTAACATAATTACAAATATTACACATTATACCTTCAGTATTCTAAAAAATTGATTATTAACTAAATCAACAATGGAAATGAAAATTATCAACAAACATGTCCAATATTGTTGTTCATTTTGGTAAGTATAATTAATAGAAGTCGATGTAAGGTATAATAATTGATATTATACTAATATAAATATATTATACTAATAAACTTTATATTAATTTATATGCTAGTTATTATTACAACATTATAGTCATACAGTATATAACATACTGTCGAGATGGCGGTCTTCGCGCCGGTGGCATTCTTAAAGGCATGATCGAAAATGTGCTGTTGCCCTGCCGCACATATACTAAATGATCAAATCGAATAAGGAAACCCCAGTAAAAGGTTTAATCTTTTAATTAGATTTTGTATATTTGTTTTTATTGACTATAAAAATAAATTATCAAAATTTCAGCCATAGCAACGAAGCACTTGTTCGTATAAAAAAGTTTTTGGCACTGTCACTTTTTCTTAAAAGATATATTTGAAAACTTTTACAATTTGCCAGTGATTTATTTTACTGCAATTTAATGTCTTAATTCTAATTAATTTATCATGCCTAGAGTGCGAAGACGTGCATATTTTCACCAGTTGACACAATTTGAGAGGGGTCGCATTGTAGGTATAAGAGAGGCTGGATTATTTTTTCGGAAAATCGGAAGAATAATGAATAGGACTGTTTACACAGTGTTGAAAACTTGGCGAGCCGAACACAGGCCGAAGAAGGTTGACAACAGCTAACTAGAGGCACAGGACGTCATCCAGCCATGACAGAACTCCAGGCGCACCGGCATCGGCTTATAGCCATAAGAAACCGTTTTTCAACTTCAAGATCAATTGCTAACCAGTGGTACGAATAGCATGGAAGGTTAATTGGAATGCGAATAATCTATCGCAGAATCAGATCTTTTGGGTTCGTTTCTTACAGACCATATCTGACTTTACATTTAACGGTGGAATATCAGCTTCAACGGCTAGTAGTGCAGAAAAAGACATCAGTGGGATGAGGAATAGAATCGTGTTGATTTTAGTGAGGGGTCCCGCTTCTGTATAGCGGGTCATGACGGCCGTGCTCGTGTAAGAAGATATAGCAGAAAACGACAAAATCCGGAGTTCTTCATGGGGAGGCACGTACATCGCACCATCGCACAGTGGGTGTTATGGTTTGGGGTGCCAACGCACATGGTAGTAGTTTACTTCTAGTGTTCAAAATGCCACACCATCCATAGACGTTGGAGGTACTAAGGGGTGAAACTCAAGTAGCATGGGATACTATACCTCAAGAGGAAATTGACCACCTAATTAGATCAATGCCTCCATGAATGTATACAAAATGGAGGTCGATCCACCCATTACTGATTGTAGCTCCCTAACTCGTAGTAATTAGATCTTCAAATTGTAATCAGTTGTACTGTTTGACAATAACAAAAAAACTATAAATTTTTTAAAAAAATTGTATCCTTATTTCTTGGTGTTCCTTTTTCTACGTCACTTAGTAAATGTCTGAATATCGAGTAGATTTCATAAACAGTATTTTCCTTTAATTGCAATACGGTACGTGGTTTATTTTCCTAAACTTTTCAATTGAATGTAACCAACAATTCTTTACAGTTTTTTGAAGAAAGAGTTTCCTTAAAACATGTATATAAAATGCCACCATTTCCGCGAAAAATATGTATGAAAACAGGTTTAATTTTCTTAACAATGGCAAGGTATAGTTTTGTCTGGTCTCTTTCATCTTCAATCTATCGCAATCTAGTTTTTGATGATAAAGATGAATTGAAACTAATTTTTCACACTATAATACGTTTTGAAAGATTTACGTAACATTAATAAACACATGACCAATTGTTTTAGTTAATTGACTGTTTTAGGAAATAGGCCAGTGCTGGAAGAAGGAAAAATGCCAAGGAAATGGAAACGAGCGGTATTGTGTCCAATTCACAAGAAGGGGGCATCATTTGACAACTACAGAGATATAGCGTTGCTGGAAGTGGTGTACAAAATATTAGCGACAGCAATCAAGAACAGGATGAGGGCGATGCCACATTGTTGATTGCCTTAAAAATAAATAAAAATTTGAATTTTTGGGCCCCCCTTAAAAAAAACCGTTAAAAAAAGCGAATTAGAGTAAATAATATGTGAGTTTGAAAATTAGTTTAGAGTAAATAATTAGTGAGTTTGAAAACCTAAACAGATGACGAACTAGAAATTAATAATAATGATAGTGAGACTAATGACTATGAAGAGGCTGAAGATGTGGAAATGATGACTTTGATTCACGCAATGTCCAAGAACAACTAACTGAAGTACCTGATGAGTTCCTACCCCCTACGAACCGTTGTGAGTCTGAAACCAGAAAAGTTTTATTTGCCAAAAATGGTTACAAGTGATATTTGCAAAGTTTTCACGCCAAAAATACAAAAACTAGTAAAAAAAGCATCGTGTTGCACTTACCTGGGCCAAAACGAACAACTGGACAATTGGTTCAGCTCTTATGAGGTAACAGTAAAATTATTACAGCAAAAACTAACTATTATCGGACAATGAGTAAAAGCAAGATAGAATTAGCAACGCAGTTGCTGGAAACAAAAGTGAAGGCTGTCAACTTTTTTATGTTCGTCTTTGATGAAAAAAGTACAATGGTTTCATATATTCCGAAAAGAAATAAAACGGTCCTTTTACTGTCAACCATGCACAAGCAAGCTGATATTGACGAAATATCTAAGAAATAAAAATTATTCTAAGTTGTAATAGCACGAAAGGTGGATTAGATACCTTCGATTTCACACAGTATATAGGAAAAGTCGCCGATGGCCCCTTATTCTATGGCATGATTGATATTGAAGGTATCAACGCTTTTATTATTTATAAATGTAATATTTCTGCTGATAAAAGACTAAACCTCTCAGATTTTCTGAAAAAACTTGCATTTTCTTTAGTGACACTGATTAACAGCAGTTAAAGGAAAGAATGTCCAACGATAGACTGCCACAGATAACAAGAAATACTATTTAGAATATTCTAAAATGTGAGGCACAACAAGCAGTACAAAGAGTTGATGGACCTTTAGGTTGTTGCGACTTTTGTCCGCGAAAAAAAATCGAAAGGCTCGGAATAATTCATTCCAGAATAACAGAACATTCCCTTAGTATGTGGGTCGACTACAAATAAAATCTTAATTTTTTGATGAAAATATTTTTATTGTTTGTTTTTTTTTGAGTTAATGATAAAAAAATTTAATTTTTGTTTATTTTTCGTTTGAACATTATTCACCGTTTGTGATAATCCTTTAGAAATGTTTTGTTTATTTTTATTGTCATACTTGATGTCTAAACAAAAACAAGTAGTAATTATTACCCTAATAAGAGAAACGTAGCGTTTTAAAATGTTGTCGTATAAGACACCACGTTTTGATTAGTGTAAAATAATTTCACGTTGTGGTTCTAGGGTTAACAATGTTCATTAGATTATTTATAGTTTATTCATTAAGTAAAATCCAATTAATATTTGCCAAACGTACTTATTCACATATTTGCTTAACATGTTAGTTCTTATCATAGATTTTCAGTTGGTGATTTAATAACTTTTTATTTTTTTCTTCCCTTAGGTTTTTGACCTTACTTGTACACAACTTTTTCTTTAAAATTATGTGAAGAATCCTCGGTTAAATTTATGAAAATACTTACTGTTACAGCCTGTACGTTGAAGGAACCAAAATATATTTGGATGAGTAAATAAATAATATGTGTTTTTATTTAAAGTTGCTTTACTTCTTGATTATAATAATGCACTATTTTCTTTTTTTTTATAACAGCTCCACCTATGGATCAGACTAGAAGGTAAAATCTGGTAAAGTTGTTTTCAAGTATACATTTCTTATTATTATTCACGTATGGGTCCTGGTGGACCATGCGAAGTACAATTAGAAGCGTTTGTTGTTGTTAGTCTTCCTTTGCACCCAAACTAATTTCATTCTTTCGCTATGAGCTTTTTTCCTTTCGTCAGACCAAGTTGTTCCAGTCTTCCTACATTTTTCTCTCTGGCCAACCTTCCAAACATTAACCTTGTGTCTGAAACAGCATCTGTCCTAAATTTCACTTTGTGTAATATTTATTGACCTTAGGTCCTCTTTAATTGCAGCAATCCATTTAATTATTTCTACTTTAGCTCTACTCCTATTTTCATAAAATTCGACTATTTGTCTAGTTAGCCTACTCGGATTCGTCCGTTTTATGTGTCCGTAAAACTTAAGTCTTCTTTTTCTCATATCGCTATGTATATCTGTGTATTGTTTAATTTCTTGGTTTTTCTCGAAGTCGGTATGTTGTGCTATTTATTTGTTTTTCTTATGATTTTTCTTTCCTTCTATTCAATGTCTTCGATGCCTTCCTTTCAATTCAAAATGAGCGTTTCTGCCCCATATAGACATTCTGGCTTAATAACTGTGTTGTAATGTCTCAGTTTTGTGTTTTTCGGTAGGCATTTAAATATTTTGTGTAAGTCTCAATGCCGTGTCCATTTTTTGACATCTACCCTTATTGGCCGCTTTTTCCAACCCATTTTCCATGATTATTTCACCCAAATATTTGAATTGAGAGACTGATGTCGTCTGATGTTACCATATTTTGTTTTTAGAAATGGTGTTCTTAGTCTGTTGCAGGTCATGTATTGTGTCTTTTTCTGCTGTTTCTTTTAGGATTTCAATCTATTTCTGCGCCGTTAATACATCTTGAGCCAAAATTGCTAAATCATCAGCAAACGCCAGAAAATCAATTTGAATGTTGGTTCTCCCCAGTTTAATGGGCTGGTCAATATTCAGGGCCGACTTTTTTTCACGCCACTCCTGTATTACTTTTTCTAGAAGAGTGGCGAGTGTCCATCCCCTTGTCTCACTCCAGTTTTAATTTCGAAGGGCTCTGAGAGGTCAGCCATTAATTTAACTTTTGACCTTGTGTTAGTTAATGTTTAATAATTGCCTGCGTTTTCAGATCTAGTTCTTGTTATTTCAAGATTCGGAATAAAGAGTCGCCGTCAATAAAATCATATGCTTTTTTGAAATCCACAGATGTATAGACGAGATTTTTATTGTACAGTTTTTGATGTTTTAGGATCAACTTTAGATTCAGGATCTGTTCAGGGCAGGATCTGCCCGGTCGAAAACCTGCTTGATATTCACCAATTTTAGGTTCTAACTGTCTCTGTGCTCTGTCTAGTAGACATTGAGATGGAATCTTGTAACAAACTGGGAGAAGAGATATCCCTCTATAGTTGTTTACATTTGTTCTATCTCTTTTCTTGTGTAGTGGATGGATTAGAGCATCTTTCCAATCTTCCGGAATCCGTTCGGTTTGCCAAACTTCTTGTAGAATTTTGGTTATTTTCTTGATTGTACCTGGACCAGCGGACTTCAAAAGTTCAGCAGTGATTCCTTCTTCACCAGAAGCTTTGTTATTTTTAAGCCGCTTGATTTGCCTAATTATTTCATCTTCATTTGGTGGTAATGAATCTAGGTTTGTTTGTTTGTTTAGGCTTTAGTGTTGGTAATTTGTTTAAGGGCTCAGGACAGTTTAGTATTTGTTGAAAATATTTCGCAAGTTCTTTGGAATTGTCTTGGTTATTTAGAGCTAGTTGTCCGTTTTCCTTTTGGAAGCAAAGACTTTGCGGTTGATAGCCTGTTAATTTAGTTTTAAATGTTTTGTAAGTTTCGGGTGTTATTTTTTTTGGAAATCTTTTTCTATTTTATTAAGTTGATTGTTTTCATATTTTCATATATACATTTATTTAAAATAAATAACAACTTCGGCATGTTCATCATTATTTTATTTCATAGTAAAAATACCAACATTTTTATAGTCAGGTCATAGTGGAAGAATCTTACAATAAATTTAGATTACAATCAAACTGAACACTGTCTTAGCTGTTTGTTCTAATATAAACCTTAACGTCAGCGTTTGTAGCAATAAAGAAAATCAACACGTCCGGATTCAGCGGTCAAGGGCTGTGCTCCAACGGATCAATAAAATCAGACCACCTGCTGTCCGAATAGTCTCAGGAGAGCAGGAAACTTTATTTGATTTGTAACTCAAAACTGAGATGCTTGTGCGGTTTCCGCCTAGGGCGATCGTTTATATGCTCTACGGTTTTTCTTTTGTTTTTCTTCCTTTTATGTTCTTTTTTTTTTTGGTCTAATATGAATAATTTAAGTCACCGCTTCAGGGTTCACTTTAATTTAATAATATCTTTTTTTATGATTTTGTCCTTCAGATTTTTCGCTTGCGGTTGGGATTTGATAATTGTAATTAGAAAAACGAAAAGTCTTATTCGCCCTGCCGTGGTATTTGAATATTTTCGAAAAACATTTCGTTCAAACTTAATAAAAAATAATACAGAATAATTTTGGATTCTATTGCGGTTTTATAAGAGGCGGGTCAAGTGTCACGGTAACATTTTATTTTAGAGCCATTTATTTTCATATTTGTCACAGTTTGGGTTTGGCTATTGTGTGGTGCAGACGCGTAAATTTAATTTCACGTTAAACGTTAAACGAACGCAGTGAAATTATTGTCATTTACATCAAAAACATAATTATTGTAACCCAATATGAATTTAGACGAAAATATCCTAATCATGCAACGCCTCATAAAACGACAATATACCGTGTATTCAAGTATTTTCAAGAACTCAGAACAGTTGGAGATTGGTGGATTTCAGAATAGGTGGAGTTGGAGAACAGTGCAAAGCGCTAAAAATATTGTACATGTGGTGGAGTCTTGAGAAACATTAGTTCGACAACGTGGTGCACAAATGGGAATTTCTCCATGTAGTTTACATCCAATTTCGGGAAGTGACTAGGATATATTTTCCTATAAGATTTGAATTACTCAAAATCTGTTACCTACCGACAATAATAAGCGATTAAAATATTGTAATGCCATCAAATTTCCTGATTTGAGGACTCTGCGTTATTTTTTATGGAGAATATTGAAGGAAAAAGTTTAGATAAATAAGCCTCAAACCATACAGCAACTCAATTATAACATTCGTGCAGAAATCGCTGCACAAAGTTGTATTACTGCTAATGACTAATGGCATCAAATTTACATTGCTATGAAAAACATTCCGTCTTCTGTCTTATAAATGTTATAAGTGATGATTTTACTGATGTTTTTACTAATGAAAAATGTATCTTGTTTTATGTGACTAATTCACTTACTATGAGCATTATACATGAAATAATTGTAACACAGATGATCAACCCTATGATATGCAGGAATAGCAAATTAAGGTTGAAACACAAAGTTCTAATGATAAGGTTATTAGTAAGAAGAGTTTGATGTACGGATCGATCGCGTGGGGCTACGCGATAAAATCCTACATCCAATTACTAGGGTAAATGGAAAGCAGACTAGTGAGATGGGTTCTGTGCGCCCCATTGTTCGTGAGAAGCGTCCAAATACATCGAGAGACAGGATTGGCTCTCTAACTGCAGTGTATCTGAGAGAAGGCCCCAGAACCCCCATCAAGAACTGCGACAACTGACGGACTATCGTTCGGAGGAAATCGAAGAACAGGTGGCAGAAGGCCGAAACTCCAGTTGTTAGGAGACTAGGCTGATTGTATCCAACAAGAGATAATTCGTATTTTCTTCCAGGGTTGGAAACACAACATTGGATTACCATGTTCTATGCTTGGGAAAAATAAAGACATTGAAGTGAGTTTTTCTTTCAGGAACAGGATTAACGACAAAATACGGTAGGTGTACGTAAATAAAATGATATACAGCTGAACCACTTTAAGTGAGTTCGGCAAATGACATACATAAAATAACATATTAAGATTCACTCTCCTCTGTTTACTTGTCTTATACAGGGGAGTGGTGCGAAGCATTCTATCCGAAATCATTGTCGTGGATCAAGCTACGGAAACACCAAGGAAGAGAAGACAATGGTGCTGCAGTGGCCCAGTATCACGGGAGATCATTCCACCATCTACCTGATGTGTAGTGTTGGGGTTATTTTAGAAAATAACCTCGGGTGGAAGGTGGGTTGCGTTCTGTGCACCGCGAATAAGAAATAATTATGTTTCTGCGTTAATAAAAATTTGCCTAATAAAGAAGATCGACTGATTTTGTCGATGATCCATTTTCAAATTATATTTCAGATTCCAATGAGAAAACCTAGATAGATTTTCATAGCATTATTCAATTTTTTGACAAATGTAACCCCATTATTTTTTAGATATATCTTTCAAGGGGCCGCACGGAGTGGCCTTTATATAATTTCGGTCAGAAAATCTTACATCTACTTTGCAAGTATTTCCCATCTTTAGTAGCCTCTTATAGGCTCATCACGTAGATAAGAGAGTATAATCTCCCTTTCTGTGTGCTGTTCATAACATACATATAGCACTTGTTATAGATTTACTTGGTATACACATAGTTTATGTTATAATGATGTGCGACGCTCTTCGCGATAATATTTTTACAATAACTAGAATACAATATAGAATTTTCGCGTAAGAAAGTTCGTATTTTCTACTTTTAATTATTAAAAAAGGCTTGTATGCGAAGCCATTTAGAGATATTGGCAAAAAAGTAAAAATATTTTTGGTTAAAAAAAATCTTTTTTCGAGTGACTTACTTTCTTCCCATTTATGAGTTTATAGTTACTGTTATATAGTTATATGTCCTGCAATGTCCCATCAATCAACAAAAATGCTCATTAAGGCGGAGACGCAGGTTGTTGTGTGTGCCACTTAAGATTGTGTAACCTAACGGTTGGGTGTGTGATGACACTCAACTACTGTTGTCTCATTGGACACAGTCCAAAGAAGTCTGACATTACATATATACGCCATCCGACGGGAAGTCGGCGAAAATATTGGTTATTAGCTGTGGATAGGGTCTCCCTATTCTTGATGGGGGAGCATGTGTAGGTACCCTGAAGAGTCTAAATGCCAAGAGACGAAACATATGCCCTCCAGTTGAAGGGATGTGTGGGGCTCGTTTCCAGTCATCAATCGACAAAAATGCTCATTAAGGCGGAGAGGCAGGTTGTTGTTTGTTCCACATAAAATTGTGGAACCCAACGGTTGGGTGTGTGATGATACTCAACTACTGTTGTCTCATTAGACGTAGTCCAAAGAAATCTGACATTGCACATATATATATATATATATATATATATATATATATATATATATATATATATATGCACAACCAAGAGACAGCAGGGTTCAGAAGTGGATTCGGTAAAATGGATCACATTCAGTTTGTACAGCAAGCCACAGAACAACGAATACACCATCCCAATGTGTTTGGCTTTTTCGTCGTCTACGAAAAAGTATTTGACTCCATCTCAAAGCAGGCCATAATGGATGCATTGCTTAGGCAGGGAGTGGACAAAGCATATGTAAATCTATTAGTATCAATATATGATGGAGCTACAGTAACAATTCACTTTGATGATTTTGAAGTTCGAATTAATGTAGAGTGAGGTGTATGGCAGGGTGACGCAATATCACCTGTTCTTTTCTCGGCCTGCCTTGAAGAAGTATCCCGTAATTTGGATTAGGAACAGGATGGTGTAAGGATCAATGGTACAAACTTAAACCAGTTTAGATTTGCCGATTATATTGTTCTCCTTTCACAAGACCCAGAGAAGTTACAAAGACGCATACAAGAGCTGTAAAGGGCTGGTGAACTATTGGCTTAAAAATAAACCTGAAAAGAGTCAGGTTATGTTAAGGAATTTGGAGATTGTGGACCACTTAATGTATCTTGGGCAGAGGATTTCAATGGAAGAGGATACTACTCGGGAGGTGGAATGGCGTGTTAAATGTAGCTGGCAATCTTCGATCAGTGCGTCCTGCCCGTTATATCATTCGGAAATGAAACCTGTACACTCACATCGCAATCAACTGAAAAACTTCGAGTAGCACAGAGGGTTGGTATATATGGTTATCTCCGTTATCTGACATGGTCGATTTATATGGTCATGACTTTGGACACTTCTTTAAATACCTATGAAGCATCCGGAAATCCGGAAAATCCTGCTGAGCTTATAGTGGCAGCTGTAAGTCCAACCACTGCAAGATAAAGCCTCTTCAGCATGTTTCGATCCTTTTTCGTTGACATTTGTGATCAAGCGGTATCTACTGCAAGTCCAGATTGAATTAGGCTATAGTATACCTGCACTATGATAATGCACTAGGTTTTGTACAAATTGATGTGTGAATAAGATATTTGAAACATTATGTTTTTCAATATTTAGCATATTTAATTTTATCTGTGTGTCGGGCATCAAAACAGTGAAGATAATACTCTCTAATATATAAGATAATTATTAAAATATTATTATCTTTTTGTTTTGGTTACATCTCCTGAAGTGTGTATATAAACTTCTGTTAATTCCACCAACATAAATTTAGGATTCATATTCACTTTTACGAAACGAAGTGACTTCAAAGTCAAACACCTGTTTATAGAAACATCAAAGAAAGCTCCCCCTCAAGTAATTAGTACTCACTGCATTAATCAAAGGATAAATTATATATTGTGTTTAGCTTCCGATGCACGATGATGTTTTAATTATAAACAGTTTTATATACCATCTGTTTTAAATGAATATTAATATCTAGAATAGAACAGTGCTTCAATTATCAGAGTATATTTTATAATGCTAAATAATTTTAAACTAAACCATCAATAAGTTAAACATACGAGGGTAGTCTGAAATGTTTCCAGCCTAACATAGTCTCTTTATAATGCTATACACTTTTCTCAGCGATGCTCTCATCTCTTTAATCTGTAAATAGTCGTTGACATCTTTTTCTGCAAAATAGTCGTTTACGAATGTGATGACCTCCTTATTCCATGAAAATCTCTGTCCTCCGTATGAAATTTTGAACCTAGGAAAGAGAAAAAAGTCTCTGGGGTCAGATCTGGTGAATACGGTGGGTGGTCAATTAATTCGAATCCCAATTCATAAATTTTTGCCATAGGGGTCACACAACTTTCTTTTCTTCAAATGCGGCTATTTTCCGCAATATCTGCCTTCAGCTTATCAGTTGATAATGCATAGTATACCCCTGTTATTGTTTTTGCCTTTTCAAGATAGCAGATTAACATAACTCTATGGTTATCCTAAAAAACAGCCATCGTTACCTTCCCGGCCAATTAAACAGCCTTCGTTTTTTTCGGAATTAATTCACGTTTCGCAGTCCACTGTTTCGACTGTGCCTTGTTTTTAGAAGTGGAGTGGTGTATTTTTAAGTTTGATCTACAGTTATTAATCGATGGAAAAACTCCGACTTATTTCGCTTAAACTACATCAATAGGTCTTGACAGAAATGTCAATTCCAATGCGTTCAGAATGTCTATTCGCGGTACTCAACTCGCGGCTAGCTTTTTCATGCCCAAATCTTCAGTCAATATATAATAAACAAGTTCGTTCAAGATGCCTCAGCCTTCATGTTCAGCCTTTGCTATCTCTCTAATCTTAATTCGACAGTCGTCTAGTATCATTTGGGGAAGTTTTTCAATGATATCGGTAGTGGTTGCAGTTTTTGGGCGCCCCGAAAGTCCATAGTCAACCAAGCTGGTACGACCACGTTTAAATTCAGCTACCTAAAATATCACGTTGGCAAATGATGGTGCTGCAGAGTTTCCGTAAAAAGCATCCGTCTCGGCTTTAATTTGTGGAGGCGTATTGTCTTGCAAATGCAAGGTTTTAATGACAGCTCGATATTCGATTTTTTTCATTTTTACGGAAAGACTTACATCGACTGACATAAATGACTGTTAAACAACAACTGGGCATGTAATATGGCTGAAAGTTTCAAGGTTATGTTTCAACGTATGGGTAATTATATAACCAGATTATTTTTCATGAGTAACGCCATCTGTATGCTGAAGCTGGAAACTTTTCAGACTATCATCGTATGTCAAATTTTATTCTATATATTTGTAGATGCTGTACCCATTCTTGTTACTTGTATGTAAATTGCTAAAGCACATTAAAATTTCAACTTTTTTTTCTCCTTAAAAATATTTCATATTGTTTTATGTATAGTTATGAGAATATAATATTTGATTAGATAACAATATTAAAATCCAGAAAAGTACCAGGTCTGTAAATATGAAGTTAAAATTTATCTATAGATGGCCCTAGCTGTCAATGCAGTTACCGTCAAACAGTTGTTGACATCTGTTCATCAACATCAAGTTTCATACAATAGCATAGTTTATAATAGCGTTGAACACGTCGAATTTTGTGCCTGAAAGCTACGATTTGCGTACAGCATTCATTTTTTCTTACCATTTGAAGAAAACTGCTGCAGAATTGTATCGAATGCTTGTCGAAGCTTACAGTCAACGTGCTCTTGGTAAATCACAGTGCTTTGAGTGGTTTGAAAAATTCAAAAGTGTCGATTTTGACGTGAGAAACGAAGAACGTGGAAGACCACGGGAAAAGTTTGAAGACAGGGAATTGCAGGCATTGTTGGATGAGGATGACGCTTAAACACAACAACTCACGGATCAATTAAATGTGACGCGACAAGCCATCTCTATACGTTTGAAAGCCTTGGGAAAGATCTAGAAGATGGAAAAATGGGTTCCACAAGAACTGAATGAAAGACAGCCAGAAAACCGAAAAACCACTTGCGTAATGGTGTTGGTCAAGTACTAAAGAAAGTAATTTTTCCATCGAATTATGACTGGCGATGAGAAGTGGATATAGTGTGAGAATCCTAAGCGTAAAAGATCATGGGTAACTCCAGACGAACCATCGACATTGACGGCAAGGCCAAATCGCTATGGACGGAAGACGTGTGTATGATCAAATGTGTATGATCAGAAGGATCTGATCTATTGTAAGCTGCTATAACCTGGCGAAACCGTTAATACTGAACGCTACCGACAACAAATGATCGATTTGAATCAAGCTTTGCGTGATAAACGACCACAATATAAAAAAAGCAACACAAATAATTTTGTTTCATGATAATGCACCATCACATAGCAAAACTAGTCAAGGAAATGACTGAGGCGTTCAGTTGAGAAATACTTTCACATGCGGCTGACTCACCAGACTTGACTCCGTCCGATTATTACTTATTTGCCTCGAAGGGACATGCACTTGCTGAGCACAGCGTTTCACTTCTTACGAAAATGTACGAAAATGACTCAATGACTGGTTTACCTCAAAAGAGCAACAGTTTTTTTAACGTGGCATCCACAAATTGTCAGAAAGGTGGGAAAAAGGTATAGCTAGCTATGATAATACTTCAAATAAAATAATTTTTATCATTTTCATGCAATAAACGTGTATTTCCTATACAACAATTCCGATTTCATATTTACATACCTGGTAAATAGTGGCAATAGACCCGATATGTAACTAAGACAATAAATTTCACACCAACCCTGAAGAAGTTTCGCTAAACTCTTTGGAGCAGAAATACGGTTTTCCAATAAGACTGTCAGGAGTTTCAGAAGCTTGAAACGCAATTGCCGCATCGCTGTTTGAAATGTAAATGCCAGTCATCGACTGCATTACATTGTGTACATTGTATATTGCGTCAATTCACCAATTCACAATGTAAAATTACACGGACTCTAAAGCAATCTGGAGCTCTAAAGCAGTTACCTCTTCATCATCAGAAAGGCACCATTTGGTGGGATTTTTAGGCTGAAGGAGTGATCTGACATTATTGTTTTGAAGACGATGATTGAAGTCATGTTACTGTTCATGGCGAACACAATAGGAATATTCTAAAAGAATATCTTTGGTCTGAACTGATAAATGTGGATATTCACAATGTTTGCTTTCAACAAAATGGTGCGACTTGTCACACATATCACCCGGCAATTGATTTATTGCAAGAAAAACTCCCGTAAAGCCTTATTTCGCCATTAATTTCTTTTGCGCGCGTCGTGAACTTTTGCAGGCTTACAGAACATTTTTTTGTCTGTGAATCAGCAATTCTATGTATTTTTTATTTCTTGTAGGTATATTCTGTTTTTAGGGAATATTATTTGCAATATAGTTTTGACCCAATGTAGACATTTAATTTTATAAATATAATCCTTTTGACAGTTACTTTGCAAGTATTCTTTTTATACGAATGAATTAGGAATTATAAATTAACGAAAATTATTAGCGATAATGCAATCACACCTTCGTTGCTAGATATTTAAGTACGAGGGTTGTATGATAAGTATCTGACCTTGACAAGAAAAAACATTTGTATATGTAAAATTTATTTTATTTTTCAATGTAATCACCTTTCAGTTCGATATGCTTAGTACAACGTTATTCTATATTTTATATCCCTTCTAAAAAATACTATAGCTCCAACCCTTCAAAATAAGTGTTCGTTGACTATTTGTGACTATGCTTTGGTCTCTGGTGTGCTGTGATGAATCCATGTTTCGTCAACAGTTATGAACAGATGCCAAAAATTATTCCGATTGCATTTTAACATCCCTAAACATTCTTTTGAAGTTGACACACCTGTGTGTTTATTGTCTATTAAGAGTATTCACGGCACGCATCTTGCGGAAAGCTTTTTCATATCCAAATGGGTTGTTCAAACATTCTGCACCTATTCAATTGAGATTCTCACGGTCTCAGAAATCTTACACACTTTCACTCTCCGATCGTTTATCACAATATAATTTATTTTTTCAATCATTTCTGAAGTGGTAACCTCATTTTGATGACCTGGATGTCGTCCTGAAAAATGCTTGCACGGTTATATTTGAATTCAGCTGTCCAATATTTTGTGGTCGATAACAAAGGTGCATGAGTCCTCCTACACTTTACTGAGCTCCGTTTTAATCTCATCATTTGTTTTCTTTTTTTAAAAAGAAGTATTTTATCACTGCTCGATATTCGATTTTTTCCACTGTTGTAAAATCACAAAAGTTGTTCTATTTAAATTGCTGCCATTCACAAACTAAACCACGCAACGACTTGAAAGTTTGGCAGTATTGTTGTGAAAGGTTATATTTACGAAAAATATTTCTTTTTAAATTCTAGCAACACCATCTCTGGACTAGGCTAAAATAATATATAAGAAGGTATTCCAATCCTGCAAAGGACGATGGGTAATATGTTAAGCGGTGGCACTACCTCGAGCATATCCGAAGTATCAATTTAAACTTTTTATGGCGTGCGACTTAACAGTTTGAGGTTCAAATTCTCACCATTGTTATATTTTTTTTGTTCAAAAATAGTATTGAAAGTATTCTGTTATTAATTTCTGATAATTATTTTAAGTTGCAAGTTATTTTTTCAGCCTCTAGTGATAAATAATTATAAAAAAATGTACGACATACATCTTACACGTTTGTTTTTTAATATTAATTTAAATTCAATTGAAACCTTTTGATTGAGAGCTGTAAACGATATTCTGAGCTAAAGATGTAACAGCAGAACTGGGTAATCAGAATATCGTCGTTTTTGAAGTGCATACATGCGAACTTCATCTAAAACCGCTCGGAAATGAATATATTGAATTTATTGTTTTTTTATAAATATATTGATACTATAATGTTGTATGTATGATGTGTTGTGTGTATGATGTGTTGTGTGTATGATGAATGACAAATATTTTTATTTTACTAATTATTTAGCACTAGAGACTGAAAAAATATCATGAAACTTAAGTCGACACACCATAAAAAGTTTAAATTGATGCCTTGGATACACGTGAGATGGCGCCACCGCCTGACACATTTCCCGTTGTCCCTTGTAGGATTGGAATACCTTCTTATATATTATCTTAGACTAGGCCAGGTACATATCATACAGCCCTCGTATAAATTTGGTGTTCTGTATAGACTACTAACCAGATAAATTTCTATTTTTTAATTTTTTGGGCTTATTCGCCACGATCTAAAACTTAAAAACATCAAAAATATATGTTCTTTTGTCACTGTCATTAAAAACTATTATTGTCAATGTAAGTATCATTGACACAAAATATATTTACTTCCTATCTTTTCAGTATATATAGAAATTAATATAATTAATTTTTTGGATTCGTTTTGAAAACGGGAGGAGAAGACCTCCCGAAACATTAACGTTCAAAAGTTTGTATTTATTTTAGAAAATGTTTGTATTTTTTAAAATTTTGTTCGTTAGGCAAATTTTTACAGAAACAGAATCACTGAGAAATTTGTCTCCGTTTTGTTTTTTGTTTTTTTACCCAGTGATTCTTTATTTACATAAGGACAGATATTTTTAATATTTTTTTTGCGTTATAGATCGTGAAGAAAAACACAAAAAAAGAAAAAAATATATGAACACTCTACAATCATTCAGACAATATTCAGATAAATTTAACGGAGGTAACCGATAGTTGCTATCATTTAAGTAAACGAAATAAGCTTTATATCTAAATTTCCACTATGTTTAAAACTTATATTACAATAGCTTAGAAACACAGTGACTTTTACAAACACTGTATTAAACGAACACTAAAAAAACAGTAAAAAATAATAATACGTACTAGTTACTATTAAATATAGAGACATTATAATAACTAGTAGACATTATATTTTCTTACTGTAAATTATAATTTAATGTTCCTATTTGAAAAATACACGATGTATCGAAACAATTGTACAGGTTTTAATTATAAAGGAAATTTAGACATAAATCTTAGTTCGTTTATTTACACCACCAAATCCTAAATTTATTGGCTGTTTAAATCTGTTTAAGAGTAGTATATCCAATTGTGTAATATTGTGTGATCGAATTATCTATGGAAGGATTTTAAAGGTTATTATGTTGAATTATGATGATAGGAAAGAATGGGGCAAGTATCACACTACCAATTTGTTGTGCACTATTTATTTTTTCATGACATTTGAGACAGTTTGGGTTTTTCTGTTGGGTAATACAGACATGTAAGTTCTATTAATAAAATATACATGTTAAAATAACGTAGTTAAATGGTTGCATTTTACATTAAAAAATAATGCAATTATTGGAATCCAACGTGAACTTAAACTGACGCTTCATAAAATGACAATTAATCGTTTATTACCAATTTCAAAAATTCAAACCAGTTGGTGACATTCCCCATATTGGAGGTCTAAGAACAGTGCAACCCGCTGAAAATATTGCGAGTATGGAGCAGTGTCCAGAAACGTTGATTCGACGACGTGGTGCACAATTGGGAAATTCTCCACGAAGTTCGCACCGAATTTTGAGAGTGACTTGCACATATTTTCCTAAAAGATTCAAATTGTTCAAGACCTGTTGTCTACATATATTATGCGATAGAATACTGCAATGACATTTCAACATTATTTGATGGCTCCGTGTTATTTTTATCGAAATTTTTAAGGGAAAAGGAATACCCAAGCCGAAAACTTACACAAGCCGCAAAACTACAGCAGTTCAAGGACATCATCCGCTAAAATGTATTAAAAAGGGTTGCAAAGTTGCATTGCTGCTAATGGCTCACATTTGATTCACATACGATTCAAAAACTGAATTATAGCAACATTTAAAGATGAAATAAATGTATTTAGAAATAAATCTGGTCTTGTTTCTTTTAAAAGATATGAATAATTAAAATGGTGAAATTATGATACTACTTTCACTGGCTTTTTGAATCTATTTGAAAATAGTATATGCAGTTGTGTACCATTGGCATATAGAATTATCTGTGGTAGTGACTTTAACTTTAATATGTTGAATTCTGGCAATAGTATGACGAGCAAAATTAGAATGGACGATGGAAAGTTTTGGTCTTAAGCAGTTTATTGATTCACCTACTAGCATAATAGATAAAACTGACACGCTAATAGACTTAATTATAATATCAGAAGATATAAATTCTTTCATATTTGGTACGGAATCTGTTACCAATTAAACTGATCATCGGCTTATTTTTTGTAGTCATACGCAGGCCATTGGAAAACCGACATAAAATAAATTAATAATCAACTTTAATAATTGGTCCCAATTTAGGGAGTTTTATTTCAGGATTATTTGAGTTTAAAAGATAATAATCTATTAATAAAAAAAATCATTTTAATAATATATTAATTTCCTTGTTTGATGCTGTCGCTCTTATTCAGTAACAGTTTTTATCAAGTTTTGCTCTAGTTATTAAAAAGTTAGTGGATATGAAAACCAAAGCGTTTAATAAATATAAAAAGTGAAAAACTCCTGTAGGTTGGAAATTTGATAAAACAACTAAACAATGTGACCAGAAGTTCAGTAAAGCCAGAAAAACTTTGTTGATTATATTTTTCTGCATAATTTAAGCAAATACGTCTAAAATGTATTTTTTTTTAATTTTTAGCTCTACAGACCAAGTTGACTCATGCCTTAATTGGATCTGGTCACCCAATCAGATCTACACCGCGATCGCCGTCGCTTAGTTTCAGTTATCGATAACTGACGTTCGACGCGATGCGGCTATCCTTTTGGCTAAATGAATGAATATTTGATAAATAATAATTATTTATTACTTAACGAATAAACTACAAATAAACCAACGAACTTTGTTAAAATCGTATTAAAAATTATTATATCCGCGAAAAAAAGAAAGTTGATTGAAAAAATTGAAAACATATCTAGTTTATCTAGTTTGCCTATAGAATAAGCTTATACTGCTGTGATCATAACGTACGAGAGTGAATCAAACATAAACCGGAATTGTTTTATACATATTTATTATTTATAAAATAATACAAAAAAATGATTGATTATTTTTCGACATAGTCTCCTCCAAGCTCTACACATTTTTCCCAGCGGTTTGGAAGCTTGTGAATTCCTTTGTCGTAGTAACTTTGCGTTTGGGTCATCAGCCAATTTCGCACGAAATCCTCAATATCTTGATCGTTGTCGAATCATACCCCTTCAAGTGCATCTTTCAAGGGCGCAGACAAAAAATAATCACAGAGTGACAAATCTGGGATGTGCGGAGGATGTTCAAGGTTTTCCCAATGTATTTTATTCAGTTTTTCCTTGGTTTAAACTGCTGTGCGTGGCCTGGCGTTGCCACGGAGAAGGAGGTCTCTGATGGGGACATTTCGTATTTTGTTCCTGTAAGCGGATTTTGTTGCCTCCAGTTGGCAGTAGAAGGCAGCATTAACCGTACGTTGATCATGTAGAAAATTAATCAATAATACTTCCTTGTAGTCGAAAAAAAAACGGTCGCGAGGACCTTACCGACTGAGAGACGGGTTTAGCCTTTACAGGGCAGGTTTCGTTTTCCTTTCGAAATTCCTTACATGCCATTTGTAATTCAGAGTGTAATAATGTACCTACGTTTTACGAGATGTTACAAAACGCTTCAGAAAAGTCTCTCTATCTCGCCGAAATCGATGCAGAAATATCTTACTGATATTTATTTTGACCTTCGGTCAACAACTTTGGAACCAATCGGGCACAGATTTTATTGAAGCGAAGATGATTTCATGGATAGTGAGCCGCCAGTCACCTTCGATAAGGTCGCGAACTGCACCAGTATCGTCCCCATACTGAACCTTCAACCGAGTTAATATTTCGGATGGTTTAACTCTTTCCTTGGTTAAAAACTTTATAATAATCCATTGCGTAACGGACGATGAAACCTGTTGCTCACTCAAAGCTGTACTGTTAAAAGAACTGAGTGAAACAGCTCACCTAGCGTTTCCCCCACTCCTAATACATTGCACTGCAACGACCTACACTGACAGCCCGCTCGTGATTGGCTGAGGAAAGTAATTGTAGAATTTCGGTTTATATTTGATTCATCCTCGTATTATAGAAAAAAGTGCTAGCATCCTATCATTTATAGTCCAATTGAGTAAATTAAATGATTAGTATAATTATTTAATCATAAAATTTAAATATTTGACGGAAGAAGAAAAATATCCACGTTTACAGTGGAATATTGGAATAATACTGGAATAAATCCCTTTATTATAATATTGAATATTAAAGCTTATGATAATAGGGGATTTGACCCACTTGTACAAGTTGTATATCAATTATTAAAAATATCTATATGTAGGATCAATAATTCAATATAGTTGAGTCAATATCTGCTAGTGATTTTTATAGTGACATTTATTCTGCCACTATACGTTATTTAGAAAATATAACATTTTATACATGATTCCTAAAAATCACAAACATTTTAGCATGCATTATTTATAATAAGGTTTACAAAATCAAAATTTTAAAAACAACAATATCAAACGGGTAATAACTTTTTATGAAGAATCCTTTGTTTTTATTTAAACTTTTCATCTGTATAAGATTATATTAAAAACACAAGCATATTGTGGAATATTTTGCCTAGACTAATACGAGGGTGGAGTGAAAAGTCAGATACTTTTCTTAATACAAATTGTTTTTTTTTATCGAAAATCAATTTAGTTTTCAACGTTTCTTTTAGTTTCATTTTAGCTCTTCGCCCAACAGTTTTCTTATATTTGGAAGTCGGAGGGAACTGCAGAAGGGGTCTGGAGAATGAGGTGGGTGCAGTATCAATTGCCACTGACGAATTTCGTTGTTGTAACGGTGGATGAATGGGCGGGTGCATTGTCGTCGAGAAACAGCACTTTTTTTCACTCATTTTTCCCTTCATTCTGTGATCAGCCGAATTGATATCATGGATTTTGTTCACCATTTCCACAATAATAGCTCTAGAGGAGCACCCTGATAGCGGAACATCATTCTTACTGGTTCGACCGTATCGAAACTTAGTCATCATAAAGTGTGAGCCGAGTCTCTATAATGTCCTTCCAACTTATCTACGATTTGCGCGATGGTGAACAAAAATAAAAATCATATTGTCTAGAAATTCATAGAGCACTACTAGAAAAAAATGCTACTTTTCAGAAAAGCAATCAACTTTGCATCGCATTGCTATCTATGGGTAAAGTATCTGACTTTTCACGCTATCATCGTATTTAAGATTTCACGTATTAGATGTGTAAATAGTTATGCCCATTTTTAGCTTTGATAGAGACGCAAATATGAATTGTACGAGGGCCGTTCAATAAGTCCTTTAAAAAATAGAAAAATAAATTATTTTAGGTAGATTTTTTTAAATTTTCAACATAACCTCCTTTTAAGCTCTATACACTTTTCCAAGCGTGTCTACAACTTTCTTAAGCCTTCTAAAAAGGAAGATTTGGGAAGGTCCTCAAAATAGGCATCTGTTTGGGCCATGACCACCTCGTTCGATGTGAACTGGGGATCAAATCGGGTAAATACGATTGATGTTGTAATGATTCGAACTTAAATTCCATTATTTTGGCCATTAAAACTATACAGGTGTGCACCCGTACATTTTCTTGATGGAAAAGGATCTTTTTCTTTTACAAATAAGGACATTTTTTCTTGATTTCTTCGCTCAATTCAATTGAATAATGGTTGAATAACGAACAATGGTTCAATAACGACGCATAATACACTCCAATATTGGTTTTCGTTTTTCCAAGTAATGGGTGTAGATGATTCCGCGTGCATCCCAAACTGTGGCCATAATCTTGGCGGTCTTCGCTTCTTTCGGAGCCCGTTCGCCTTCAAAAACCCGCTGTTTTGATTATTCCTTTCTCTCTGGAGTGTAGTAGTGTATCCATGTTTCGTCCACAGTTATGTATCGATGCAGAAACTCATCAGGATTGCGATGAAAAAGCGCCAAAACTGCCACAGAGTCGACCACACGATTGGTTTATTCTCCACTGAGAGCATGCATCTTATCGAAATTTTATTCACACCCAATTTTTCATGTAAAATTGAAAACACCTGTACCTTGCGATAATCCTAGAGCCTCAACTATTTCGCGCACTTTAATTCATCGATCACTTAAATAAAACCATGTCGTGGATTTTGTCAATCATTTCGGGAGTAGCTACTTCTACTGGACGACCCGAACGATGTTGATCTTTTGTGGATGTACAGCCATGTAAAACTCATTTACCCAATTATAAACAGTTGCAAACACATGAGCAGACGTGCCATGAACTTCATCCAACTTAGCTTTGATTTCTTTCGCTATTAAGCCTTTTAAAAATAAAAGTTTAATCACCACTCGAAATTCACTTTTTACATTTTTCAAAATAAACAAAAGACTTTTGTTTTAATCAACAATACAAATGAAACCATGTGATGAATATAACTCAGACTTTGACAGCTATTTGGTGAATAATGATGCTTACTAAAAACAAACCATTTCCGATGCTACGAGCGCCATCTCTTGGTTTTTCTAGGGACTTATTGAACGACCCTTGTATAACTTTGTTCGATGCGAATCCTTTCCAGATAAGTCATTTCTATTTCAAATAGTTTTGTTGGGTCTAAAAGCTTATTTCGAAAAATAAATCAACACTGGGAGAATTATATTAGGTCAGATTTATGGAGATATTATTAAACTCGGTACTCATAGAAAATAAAACTATATATTTAGAGTTGAAAGCTTGCATTATAAAGTCGTATGTCTCTTTATTTAGCAAAAGCATAATTTTAGTTGGCAATTAACATCGTTCGAGTTACTTGCTCACAAAATATTATAATTATTTATGAATAAAAAAAAATCTGAATCTTCTCGTTTATAAATATATTAAATAATTGAAACTATTTATTTTATGTGAAATAACATTCAATGTTATTAACGTTTGAAAACAATTTCAGACAAATGTCCGCCGCGGTTACTTCTGACAGCGCATTCTGTCAATCCAATTTCCGATCACTTTCTCAAGCCATTAAGATCACGAATCTTATGTTCTCGTTATCTTGGCTTCCAAACGTCAATAGTTGCTGGTTTATGGGTATAGACCAAAAATTTAGCATAGCCCCAAAGGAAATAATGTAAAGGGTTAAATGATATGACTTTGGTGGCCAATTAACGTGGTGGTCGTTCTTCGAAATAGTTTTCTCATCGATTTGTTTCTTCAATAAATAGATTGTTGCGTTGGCTGTTTGATATGTGCAGCCGTCCTGTTAGAGCCACATCTCCTTTAGATCAATTCCATTCAAATTCGGAATTATATAATCCACTTAGTCGAATAAAGCTCAACTTCCTACGAACAGCGATGAATCGTACGGAACACTGCCACTGTGGCGATATTTTCTTCCGAGCGCACAGTTTTTTGTTTTAATATTGAGCAGCGTGAAATGCGTTCAGAATTTGTCGAAATTTCGGAGAATACATCAGGAAGTTCAAATTCAAAAAGTGCTCAATAAGTTTGGCGCACAGAATACTGTTTTTGATAATAAATTTCGGCAATTTGCAAGCCTTGCTCTGATGTTAAACGTTCCATGGTTCGTACTTGTACAGCACCACCATGATCGTACTTGTACAGTATACAGTAACTTCATACGGTACAGTGGTCAAAAAAATTAAAGTTTTCTAGTGTTATAAACATTATCGCTCACCAATTCGGATAAAAAATACATTTATTTTGTTGATACGGCAAAAGTTTCCCGCTATATTAAAGAAAACATTGTGCCGCGCTAGACCACTGTACTGTTGAAGAAAGGCATTTAATTTTGCAATTGAGAAGCAAAAATAAATCTTATGTATTTATAGCAAATGTAGTCAAACGGTCACCCTGTGTAATTGCTAATATTTTGAAATAATCACAAGTAACCGAAGAACAGCCAGAAAATATAAACTGTCCAAGAAAAACGAGTAAAAATATGAATCATCGTATTGTATGCAAGGCTTTGAAAGATACTTTTGCTACCTCTGTCGTTATAAAAAAAAGTTTACGACGTTTACAACAGAAGAACACATTATGGTAGAGTAGCCAAGAAAGTTCCATAAGTAAACATATTATAAAGCAGCTGTTAAAATGTGCAGAAAGAATCTGTAGTGAAGACTTTCAACGTAACTGGAAAAAACATTATTTTTGCGACGAAACCAAAATTAGTATATTTAGTTCTGATGGTAAATTGTATGTGAGAAAATTTATTGATGAATAATTCAATTACACATTCAGTAATACTTTAGGTACAGTAAAGTATGGTGGTCGTAACATTAAAGAATGAGGGTGCTTTTCAAATAACAGAGTAGGTCCAAAACTTTGGATAAAATAAGTTTATGAGAGAAATTTTAACAAGATAATTATGCTGCCTTATGCCGAAGAGAACACACATTTACAGTGAGTCTACCAACAAGGCAATGATCTCGAACATACGGCTCATGTGAGAAAGCAGTGGTTCGAGAGCAAATATTTTAAAGTATTAGAGTTGCCTTCACAGTCACAGGATTTGAATCCAATCGAGAATCTTTGCAAAGAGTTAAAGACGTATTGTTTATAAAAAAATTGCAAAGAAGACATTGTGGCAAGAAATTCGGTCCGTTTGGTTTTCAACACCTGTAGAAGCATGCCGGTATCTAATCTACTCCATGCCAAGAAGATGTCAATCGGTAATTAAGAATAAGGGCCATACTACAAAGTACTAAAATTCGCTAATTATTTTGTAATAAAATTTACTTTATTTTTTTCCTAAAATATCTCATCATTCTGGAAAATTAATATTGTTTTATAAACAACAAAATATCTTAACAAGGCTGCACACACTATAATACATACATACCCATATATATATATATATATATATATATATATATATATATATATATATATATATATATATATATATATATATATATATATATATGAGAGTTGCCTATATTGAACCACTTTCGAAAATCTGCTGCAATATCCAGGTGCGAACGAATATTTTATTTAATAAATTAGGCACCTATTCACTAAATTGTAGCGAATTTTTCAATGATTACAAAAATATTTAATCATGTCATGTTAAGTGTCAACTTTATTTAAAAAAAACCCTGCTATCGGTTCGATTTACGAAACGGGTGTCCAAAAATGAACCACCCAATTCCTAAATTGAATCATATTCTAAATACACCTTTTCCCCATTGCACCGGTAAGTAGGTACCTAATTGAAATAAAATGCAATTGAATACACATGTTTTATTTTAACTAAACGTCGCTTCGGTAGTATACAAAAATAAATAAATAAAATATAAACTCTAAATAAGTAAAAAAACAAAAAACCAATTAAGGAACATTAGTTTCAACTTTTAAGGATTAAGAGCTGGTCGGTCTAAGCGGTACTACAAAATTCGTAAATAAACTCTTCGTTTTCTTCAATACCGGCACACTCTTCATGTGGCCATCTACAGCATGCCTGGCATCTACCCCAACCTTCATTTGGTTTAAAATTAAAGTAGCTGTCACTGCAGTATAAACACAACTCGTTACTCTTTTTATCATTTGTACTATCTTCTGAATCACTTGAGCTTGGTGATGGATTTCTCATTTGTATTTTTGGTTTCTTTTCACTGCCGGAAAATTGGTTTTTGCTTGTTTGTCTTTGTATTTTTTTCTTTTTTTCGTTAAGATCTTCTTTGTATGGGGTACTAGTAAGCAATACTACAGAAGCTGTTGTTTCATTCTGAGGCTTTTGAACAATTATACTTGTTTCAGGAATAGGTGCTAGCTCATTTAAACTTTGATTAAGTTTCTCTGGAGTGATTTCTCCAAGTACTTTTCTAAAATGAACCGTGACTAAAGACGAACAAACAGAATCAATTTGCTGTGAAGCATCATTAGAAGAACTGGTGGGTTGATTGTGAAGTGAGATATCTTCTGTGTCAGCCTCAAGTTCGGCAGGTGGCTCTATTCTATCTACTCTCTATTCTATCTATTACCATTCTCTGGGTTTTCATGAGCCTGAGGTCTTACGGCAATTGATGGGGCAAATAATTGGTCCCCGAGCTTATTACGATTGATTGGCCAAATTCCAGCTCCTTTAAAGGCGTTTTCCGCAATACCGAGAGTAGCAGCTTTTCCATATGCCCTACTCAATAATTCAGACACGTTATAAAAGTTATCGGTTGTCCAACGTGTGCTCGTAGCCACGAATCTTGCTCCTGGGCGTAATAGTTTTGCATGAGTTTAAAAAAACTAACATCTAGCGGCTGTAAACGGTGGGTAGTATGACCAGGTAGTTGCAAAAGATGAATGGAACGCTGACGACCAAAATCTAGAGCTACAAGATTTTTGGTGTGTGTGGAATGGCCATCTAGTAACAGAATTACTGGCTTATCTGGACTTGACTGAACCACATGATGAAAATGTTTCAGCCACTTAAGGAAATGGTCGCTATTTATGTATCCAGTGTCAGATATTTCAACGATACTTCCTATTGGAGCTTCTTGTGCAAGTTCAGTGGCAAATATCTTTTGTTTAAAGATAATCATAGGCGAAATATAAAGACCAGCGGCATTGCAGCAACAAACCATTGTGGTGTTTAAACCTCTTTCCCCGCTAGCAATTCCACTCACTTTGCGCTTACCTTTTTGAGTTACTACCTTTTGCATTTTTTTCTGGAATGTCGTGATCGCCATCAACGTTAAATATTGCATTTGCGATAATATGGTGTTTGTCAACAAGTTGCTCTAAAATATCGAAAAATTGCATTACCTTTTCTTTTTCAAAGCCTCGTGCTCGCGCTAGTGATTTTGATTCTGGCTGACGTACTGATAAGTTCGGGGGTCTGCGCATAAATGTATAAAACCATTTCCAACAACAATTTCTTTCCAACAACTTTGTTCTCTTTATTAAATGAATGCCGTAGTTGGTGTTTTTCCGCTAACTGAAATGCAAGACATCGTATATGTCTTATAGTGAAACCATAAAAAATGTCTTTAATTTGAATAATGTGCCGAACTAGTGCGTTTTCAGTTCCATTCGAAAAAAACACACGTAGTGCCCATTTTCTTAACATTTCCAGTGGCATGTTTATTGGTTTCTCTAATGTGTCTTAAAAGGGTAGATTTATTAATGTTGTATCGCCGGGCGCATTCGTTCAATCCTACGCCTTCCTCTTTATATGTCCGAATGGCCATGGGCATGTCAACTTCCGTCCAAAGGCCATATTTACCTCTCTTTGGCATTTTCAAGGTTTGCCTGAAACAAGTAGCATAAATTCAACTGGTTCAATTTCCAAAACGTAAATGGGCTCAATTTGGGAACCACGGATCAATTCGTTTACAATTAACCTATATATATATATATATATATATATATATATATATATATATATATATATATATATATATATATATATATATATATATATATATATATATAGTTGTATACAGAAAGATGCCAAAATCGAATCTTTTTTAACGGGATATAAAACTCTATAAAATAGACAGTTTTTTCTAATACAATTTTTCAAAAGACTGAAAGATAAATTTACCATATTCATTTCGAAAACAATATTCATTCCGGTCCTGCACCCTGTTCTTACATGTGTTAAGCTCAGGTGACTTAAGCGGCCATGCAACTGGCCCTCCACGACCTACCCCTTATTAGGAAATGTTATGTTTAAGAACTCATGCACTTCACGCCTAAAATGGGCTGACACTCCATCATGTAAGAATCATATGTTCTGGCTGACATTTAAAGGCACATTTTCTAGATGACCGGGATAATGATTTTGTAAAAATTCAAGATATTTTTCGCCCGTTAAACGATCCGGCGAGATAAAAGGCCCAAAAAGAATACCGTTGACAATTGCCGCCCACATATTGGCCGAAAATCTATGTTGAAAATTTGTTTGCTTAGAAGCATGCGTATTGTGGAAATTGTGAATTCCATTTCGGGTAAATAAAGCCTCGTCCATAACCATAATGTTTCTGGTAATGTCTTGAATCGTCTCATGTTGGCGTAAGAGTAACTCGGAGAACTGAACTCTGTTAGAGTAGTATTGTAGCGCTAAGGCTTGAACCCATTGCATATAAAATACGCACAAAATGGGATTTTCCGCAATGTTGTAAAAACTTTTTTTGGCCTTGTTGTTAGGTCTTCCTCTACAATATTCAAAATTTGTTCCTACTGTTGCACGTTTTCAGGTACTCTCAACGAAGTTCCCTCAAATCACCGGTGTCTCTGGCTCTTTACAAAAGCCGAATAAATTGATTTGACAATTGATGAATCCGAAAAGAAAAACATTCAGCGTATAGCTGACATGCAGCATTGACATTCTAAAGACCGTCTCCGTAAATTAACAGCATGTCAGAGTGAACCATTTTATCTTTCCAAAAATCACGGTGGAAATTCAAGTTAAAACTGACAATAAAATACAAGATAAAAAATAAAAGGAATGCATAGTTTACAAAAACGATAAATATTAGGTGTCTTCTGTCCGTTTTGAATTTGCAGACAATCGATTAAATCTGTTTAAATTATTTTAAGGGGGCCTGGATTTTTTAAAATTCATTAAAGGCTGTAACGGCCTAATGTTAGAAATATTAAAAAAAATAGAATTAGAAAAAAAATTATATTTTATCGAGTTTTATATACTGTTAAAAAAAATTCAACTCCAAAATCACCCTGTATATATATATATATATATATATATATATATATATATATATATATATATATATATATATATATATATATATATATGTATTGGAGGGCATCGCTTCATCCATTAAAATGGGCGTTATAATAAAACTATTTTATTTACCGCTTTGAAGCTACAATAAATCCCAAGAATATATTTTTAAGGACTCCATTTTATTAAAGCAAACAGAAAATAGTTACGATGACAAATATTTATTAACTGGCTTAAATTATCATGGGCTATAAAACCCTATTTGAGCTAAAAAGTGGAGAACGGAGGTATTCTTACACCAGCTTGTATTGTTGTGCTGCAGGGCTTCGCTTGCTAGAGCGCGATACTCTCGCCGTACGAATAGCATTCGTTCTCAAAGATGGCATTCGTTTTCCTGATGCCATTCTGGGGAACAATTTTTCATTTAAAACGAATTCCTTTTGCACAACGCTCCTGGGTTATCAATCTTTCCCGAGGGCCTTTTATTCGACTAAATTAATTAATGATGCCCATTACTTTGTGTTGGTAACTTTCGGTTAAGATATGTTTTAGTGTCACACGTAGATTTTAACGCTGGTGTGTTTTTGACCACCAAAAACTGATACAGTTTTGCTTTTTTTGCTACCCTTACACGTTTAACTTTCCGTGCGCGATTTGATATGAAAAAGTGCTGAAGCGAACGGTTTAAACAATATTCCTTTCATGTTGTGAGATATTTTTTTATAGCCAGTATCCTTACGGTGTTCTTAAAATCCACGATTTTGTGCAACACGCTGTTTCAGGTAAATACTCAAATTTGAACGACGACGATAAACGAACTATAGAATCAAGTTTAAATTTTCGCTGAATAGTGCGATGATAGAACACTACGCTGTTATCGTTATTCGGAGATGAATAAGATGGTTTCAGAGGATCAGAGTTATGAACGGGAGCTTGAATCTGATTGTTGAAAAAGTTTTCCCGACTATGACGAACATCATCCTAGACTTCTTGCTGTATGTGATCGATATAAAAATATTCAATGTGTGCGTTATAGTTTTCCTCCAGCTTCAAGTAGAACTTTTTGAATAATTAAATATTTAATAAACTTTACTTGTGTTTTGCATCATTTAGGTTCCACAGGTAATCATGATGGACCCAGAAAGGTCAAGCATTTTCGGGATAAAAGGTAAAATTCAATTTTCACAATTGAAGGATATACCGCGGGCATGTGACAAATCGATCAATAAGTCCACTGTCTTACAAATAAAACACACTTTTTTACAAATTTCAACTTTATTCATCAATAAAGCTTTTTTAACCTTTCTACATCTATTTTCTAGAACGATTTCTTTTTGCCTTCAAAATATCATACAGTTTCGGCAATTACCTCTTCATTGGAGCGAAATTTCTTTCCAGCGAGCAATTCTAAGTGCAATTCAAGCAATTTAGCCATCGTTGCCAACGATTTGTGACACGGCACATTGTCTTGGTGAAAGAACACCTTTTTTTGTTCATCCGGAGCCTTTTTTGCGATCTCGTAATTCAAACGCACCAATAATGCTTTGTCACGCTATTGATGGTTTTACCTTTCTCGAGATAATCGATGAACAATATCCCATACGCATCCCAAAATAAAGACCCCATAACTTTGCCTGTCGATGGTTGTGTTTTTGGTCGCTTTGGATGGCTTTTGCCAGCTGCTGTCTATTCAGCTGACTGCCGATTTGACTCCGAAGTGTATTGACGGATTCATGTTTCATCCACTGTCACAAACTTCATGAAAAAATTCTTTTTATTTCGATAAAACAGCTCCAGACATTGCTCAGAATCAGAACAAACGCGGTATCCATTTCGATAGCAATTTGCGCATTCCCAAAGGTTCATGCTGCAAAATGGTGTAAACATTTTCTTTCGATATCCTTATGATATCAACTATCTTCTGCAGCCTTACTTTACGGTTTTGCGAAATCAGTTTGTGAATTTTTCTGATATTGTCTGGTGTAACCACTTCATTTGGACGTCCAGAGCGTTCAGCATTATCGGTGTTTTATGGCCACATTTGAATTCAGCATACCAATTAGATAAGATTAATTTTCCTGGTGCAGAGTCCGGGTAATGTTTATCAAGCCATTGTTTTGCTTCAACGATATTTCTCTTCATCAAAAAGCAACAACTAAGAAGCTAGTACACAGATTTTCATGAAAATTTGACACATGACGTTTGAAGGTTTGCACAATCGACCACTGGTAATGATTTTTCAAAAGTGACGCCATCTATATGTCAGACCGGGGACTTATTAACTGAAGTTTTACCTAGTAACAATCAATGAAAAATTCGACAAAACAGTCAAACAAAACAATAAGACAAAAACAACGACAAAAAATTGTCGTTGGACCAGATAATACCAGACCGCGCATACACCTCATCAAATAATGATGTTCTTAGAAGACCCTGCGATAGCAATACTCAACTGGGTGTCGAGATTCTCAGATTTATCGCTAATATAACCAAGAACGGGTAGCATTGCTTGAACTCTTGAGCGATTGCCCCAGCCGCTAACAACTTTAAACGAAGCATATGTAAAACGCGTTTGGAATATCTTGCCACAAGAAAAAAATTAATTTGGTTCATGTCCATGTAATCATTTTGAAGTCATATATAGAGTCTATTCATCTATAGAGTTATAGAGCTGATAGATTTACCTAAGACAATCGAGTTCAATCGGTATTTAGCTCTGATATTATATAAATGATTGTACAATGGTGTATAAACTAAAATAATCAAATTATTGGGTAAAAAAAAACAAGATATTCCACTTACATGTATCTTTAACATATTTTTATGCTACACATCTTCAATCGCATATATATTTACATGGAAATAATTATTCCAAACGAGATCTACATATTCAAATGGTCATATATAAACAAAGTAAATATTTTGTATGGTATTAATATAATAAAAAGTTTTGCAATTTCATACCAGAAAACCCAATTTCCTGGAAGAGTAGCTCATTACTATTCACATGACTGAAGTGATGAAGCAATGACAAATATGAGTAAAATATTTTATTCGAGTCAACAACCAAAAAACATATCAAGTATAATTATGAGTTATGTGTATGTTTCGATTTAAATCCGTCGAGCTCACTTAGATTGTTAACACATTCTTTTGTCCCTTTTACCTCATCAATTTTTTTTTTCTTGATATTGATCATTTTTCTATTATCAAATTTGTGTGTTTCATTTTGGTATATATTCAGCGCCCACCAAGTTTCAATTTACCATATTGTTTAGGTAATACCCCTTTTAAAATTGAATAAAACCATTTGTGAACAACACGGCTAACGTATTTGAGCAATGCCTTCTTCCTAGTAAAGGTTATACTATTAAGGTAATTCCTAGTAAAGATTATACTATATAATACAAAGTAGATAATGGAAAACAGACATTTTTAAAATGGGTAGTACTCAGCGAGTAGAGGGAGAGGTGATCTGCGTTAGGTGTCCACCGACTCTTCTTACGACACTGTATAGTATCTACTACGCCTCTGTGGACACAAAACTATCGCGTATTGACTTACGATACGTTTTTACGTTATAAAAGTCATTTCGAACTTCATGGTAAGATCTTCAGTCTCCAGATCTCCAACACAATACTCAGTTGGGTAGCTGCAGCTCGAACGAAGGGTTCGTTAATGAAAAGAAAGCCACCGGTGTGGATAAGATCACGGATGCAATTTTGTGTCCAGTCCAACTCATCTATATAAATTCATGATTAAGAGTTGAATGAAGGAGTCTCACATTTGCTTGAGAAACAATGTTTGACATATATGAAGAAAAGGAAAATTTGTGAACAAAACTGTTGATTTTGGTCCGCAGAATTTCGGAAATGTGAAATCGACACTTGCGGATATAAGACCCCAATTGCTTGAAAAAGAGGTCGGAAATTGGATTGACAGAATGCGCTTTGTAAGAAGTAACCGCGGCAAACATTTCTCTAAAATTGTTTTCAAACATTATTGCCATTGAATATTATTTCACACAAAATATATAGTATCAAAGCATCTAATTTAATTGTTCTTTTATTTCGGATTTAAAGTTCGGACGCAATTATTTTATATCATTCTAAATTTGTCCTATGCAAAAAAGCAACTATTTCACAGGTGTAGTAGATTCATTCAGAAGTTTAGAAGGTATAATCGATTATAACCTAGACATGCTCTCTAGGCGATCGTGTAACCAACTGTATCATGTCGATGCGTATTGTTTTGCTGAAAAGTAACGTTATTCATAAATGTATTAAAACTGCACTAGCTTCAGAAATTCATTACGGTATATTATATTATTAAAATGGTCTTGAAGTAATACTTGGAGAGTGTAGCTTAATGGCCTTGAAGAAATAGTATTTCATATGTTCATTCCATCCTCTAAGTATCGTCTTACAGCAAATTCCGATTGTACTCTACAGTAAATTCCAAGAAGAGCCCCATCTTGTGGAACTGTGGCCACTGGCCATACCGCGATAGTTTACATGAATGTTATTCAAGCTGCATAATCTAATTCATCATTATTTCGCTTAGATGTCTTATAACTTCTTTGGCCACCAGATCAGACCATTGCATGTGTGGTTTTTATCCTTAGGAGTACTAAAAGTACGCCTGTGTGAACGTAAACTTCACACAGAAGTTCGTAAAGAAGAACACAAAGAACACAGAAGAACGTAAAGTTCACAAAGAAAAGAAATAATGGAAAAATTGAAGATCTCTATAAATGATAGAATTAAAGGAATCGGTAAAGAAACGCTGCGTAAAAGGGAAGGAATCTTTCGAAAACGGTTCCAAACGTGAGTTTCCAACAAAATTGCCATCATTTCAAGTCAAATATAACTTCTGACAATATATCGTAAAGTACGTACTTTGTACTATATTCCAAACATCGATTTTATACATCAACGTTATTAAGAGTATTAGTTCAAGCTACTGTTGAGAAAGCCCTAACAAAGCGAAACATATGCAGAGCAAAATCTATAGTAGACGTTTGAAAAAAGCTACAAGTATATCATTTAAAATCCTAGTAAGTTATTAAGAAGTTCCAACATCAAAATAAATTACTAGTTAACCTGAAATTTGCCAAAGTTGTTCCATAGTTTAAACTAATATTAGAAATATTTGAAGTTATAGTTGCATTGTAAATGAATGATAATTACTAAGCTTATTATAGTAAATAAGTCAAACAAATAAATAACATAATGTATTCAAATTAGACTAGACATCAAACTATTTGGGTAATTAAAATTAGTTATGTTTCTGCTAAATGTTCTTTATTCTACACACAACTCGTGGCGAGATAATGAAAAACAAGGGGAATTTGGAACATCTCAACGTTGTCCCGTTGGATTTGAGCCAGGACGGGCTCTTGAGCGTTTATTTTTGTGTTGCTTAATGAGTTAACACCATCGACATACTGAATAGTTTACGTCTAGTTTAAGTATTGCAAATAGTAAATCCGATAAATTAAACAGCGAGAAACATACGCACCAAAATATTTCATTAGTGCAAACAAATGCAAATTTCAGTTCGAACAGAATTCTCTGGAAAGTATCGCGGTAGACCAGTTTCAGTGTTTGTTAAAACTGGGATTAACTAAAATAGTTATCACCTAAATTATTTTCTTTGTTATTAATTACGAGAATATAATCAAGAAAAATAATGTGTATGCTTCTATGGAATAAATCATATTTACATAAAATGTTTGTATATCCTTAATTTTTGGGATTTTTTGAAAATATTTTTATCATACTTTAAAATATAAACGCTTGAAATAAATATACGTGGTGTGACATTTAAATAACGAGACTGACGCTGTAAAACATATTATTTTAGTATCATACATTGATACTAAATTTATATTGTCACCTTCAATATACACCCCTCTTCTATTAGTACAATGCTCCATGCGAATCTTCCATTGTTCAAAACAATGCTGGAAGTTTTCTGCTATTAACTCCTTCAGAACGCGTGCACCTTTCTCTTTCACAGCTTCAATAGTGTCAAATCTTGTTCTTTTTAATGCAGATTTCACCTTAGGAAACAGATAGAAGTCGCACGGCACAAGATTCGGTGAATAAGGCGGAGGGTCTTACACTGCGATGTTGTACTTGGCTAGAAACCTCTTGACAGACAATGCCGGACTTGGTGGAGAACCCATGACTTGTCCGTCCACAATTCGGTTGATTTTTCTACGTCAACACTACGATTGATCAAGCAAAACACTACGATTGATCAAGCAGACACTGAGTTACACAACCTCTAAAGTAAAATTTATGGGAGAGATTTCCGACCCCTTCCTGATTAAAACTGGAGTACGCCAAGGAGATGGGTTATCCCCACTTCTCTTCAACCTGGTCCTGGACAAAATCATAAGGGAATCGGAAAAAGAACTGAAAAATCAAAGACATTGGAAACCAATACGTCTTGGACTATCCAAAAACAACATAGAAATATCATGCCTGGCCTTCGCAGACGACCTAGCAGATAATGAAAAAAGGGTAACCAAACAGACCGAAGTCCTCAAGGAATGTGCAGAGAAAGTTGGCCTACAAATCTCCTTTCAAAAAACCGAATTCTTCTGCTCAAAATTAGATGTCCAAAATTTGATAATCAAATACGGTAAAATAAATATGGCCTTGGGTCAACTAGAGACCCCCAAAAATCTTAGAAACCCCATCGTGGGTCAAAATAATAATAAATAAGTAAGGGCCAAAAGGCTAACTTCAAAACTAGGCCAACAAAATAGAAATATGGCCACTGGGCGAGATCCCCGAACCCACAGGAGGAGAGAAGATAACACAGAAGACGACTCGATTACAGAAGATGAAGAGGGCATACGGCAAGACACACAATATCTACAATAAGAAATACCTGTCCACACACGCAAAAATAAGACACTACAACACAGTAATCAAACCAGAAATACTATACGCAAGTGAGACACTTACACTTCATACAAAAAGCGACATAGAAAACATACTAAAAGAAGAACGCAAAATTATGAGGAAAATTCTCGGCCCAAAACTGATATACTATACAGACTACATTCTCGAAAGACCACACAGAGAATGTCCAACGTAGCGGCCGACATAAGAAAAAAAAGGTTAAATTCTATGGACATATCAGTAGACTCCCACCGACAAGACTCACCAACAGAATTCTTACATACATAAGAAGTCAAGTCAACAGTACCATGGATCACACAAGTTAGAGCTGATCTGGGAAAGGCACAAATGGGTCCGACAGAGATTGAGGATAGAAGATCGTAGAAGAGAGAAAGAGAGAAAGAGAATCCACGGAGAAAGGATGAGAGAGATGTGGAGGATCAGAAAGAACAATCGAAAATGAATCAGAATGTTTTGCGTGATCCAACCGGGTCTATACGCACCCAATAATATATATATATATATATATATATATATATATATATATATATATATATATATATATATATATATATATATATGATATATAACATATACACATATCAGCAGATGATAATATTAAATGATAAAAAATCGATTCAAGGATGGCCAAAAATCATTTGACTAGCTAGACTATTGAAAAAGGTGATGTTTTTTTTCCTTTATTTTTAATCAAATTGCGGTGAATATTCAAAATAATAACAGTCTATACAGTTTCAAGCTAAAAAATAGTAAAAAGAGACTTCGAAGGCTACCGAATTAATGACAATCCCTTGGTTAATCGGAGGCACAGCGACCTAAATGTTTCCTTCGCTGTGTCGTCGATTGATAAAAGGCAGTATTAATTTTGGCCTATATAAATTGGCTCTTAGTTTTTACACACAATTCTTAGTTCTTACAACAATTATTTCAAGGCCATTTTTAAGTAATCAAATATATCATAATGCAGCTCTGAAACTACTGTCATTTCAATTCATTTCTGAAAAATATTACTTTCCAGCAAAACAATAAGGGTCTCCATGATGCCTGGATTATAATCGATTATACCTTCTAAACTCCTAATGAATCTTCTACTCCTGTTAAATATTTTACAAGTTGCTTGGGATAAATTTGCAATGGTATAAAATAATTGCGTCCGAACTTTACATTCGATATAAAACAACAACCAAATAGATACCTTGAAACTATTTATTTTGTGTGAAGTAACATTCAATGGTATTAATGTTTGAAAACAATTTTGGACACATGTCTGCCGCGGTTACTTCTGGCAGAGCGCATTCTCTCAATTGAATTTCCGACAACGCTTTCAAGCAATTGCGGTTTTATTTCCGCAATTGTCAGAGTTATTTTGGCTTCCTAGACGTTAATAGTTTCTGATTTATTGACATAGAAAAAAAAATTATCATAACCCCATAGAAATTAATCTAAATTGGCTGTATGACATGTGGAGCCGTCCGGTTCCACATGTCATCCACATCTCCTCCAGATCAATGCCATTCAAATTTGGAATTAAATAAGCTTCGCAGTTGAATAACAAAGTCCGACTTCCTGTGAATTGCTTTCAGCAACTCTGCCAACAAAAGCGGCGATATTTTCTTCGGAACGCATAGTTTTTGGTCTTGTTTTTGTTTTAATGTCGAGCAGCGGAAATTACGCTCGATATTTGTCGATAATTTGGGGAATACACCACGAAATTCAAATTCACGCAGTGCTCTATAAATTTGGCGAACATAACCTGGATTTTGATAATACATTTCGACAATTTGCAGGCATTGCTCTGATTTTAAACGTTCCAAGATGATTTGCCAGACTATTCAGATACATATTTAGAGACTTGCGGGCAAACTCACATTTCGTTTGACAGCTACCATTAGAAGATCGCACACGCTAAGAATATCACGTATTATATACATTTTTGGGTGGCAACCAGTTACTGAATATTTAACATCATTACACTAACTTCATTTTCACATAATGTATGCCTCTCAATACCTATCACATCCCCACTTATCTTAGGTTACCAGTCCCAGTATTACGTATCGTTATTAAGAAAACAAATGCAATAAAGATAATTTAATATAATGTGTGTAAATATAATAATAAGACTAGCAGCGTAGCTGGCAACATTGTTGGCGTACTCTTTGAATGTAAGGCAGGTAAAGATGTGATGTGTCTTGAGTACGAATTTGAATTCCTTAGAGACTCTTGGTGGTGATTATTAGTCTGTCAAACATTATTCCAGTTCTGTTAATTTAATATTTTCAATTTCACAAATAGAATTAATGCACAAATTGACACTACTTTTGACAAGTTAAAATATTCTTTACAATAATGACATTCATTATTAAGTAAACGCATTAATCCCAACAAATAATTATGGTATTGAAGACTATCGCATTCAAAATTGATGTAAGGGAAATAAACTGAACAAATCCCCAATATGTTACCCAACTTTTTCTTTAGCATTCTGTTTATTTCTTTTATTGGACGGAGCACTGTTGGAAATGTCATGTATTGTAACCACCCAGTAATAGAAAACGAACAAAACGGTTTGCGAATGCTCGGATTTGTTTGTAAAGACCCATTTCGTGGTTAGGCGCATTGAAAGGAATATTTAAGCGCTGAATAAGCTTGATATTAGAAAAAACGAAACATTCCCTATATGTAGAAATATGTTTGAAATGCATTGCACATACGGTGTATTAAAACTTAACCGTAATATAACTGTAATGTATGGGAGTTAATGAGAAATACATGAGTATTCTAAAACCAGTCGAAACTTTATAAAAAGTTATGTTTTAATATGCCTGAACTTCCGATAGAGGTCGCTGTCACACGAACTGTGAGTTTGCGCGCCAGTCTGTAAGTCTGTGTCTCAATAGTCTGGCAAACCATCATGGAATGTTTAACATCAGAGCAACGACTGTAAATTGTCCAAATTTATTGTTAAAATCAATGTTCTGTATGCCAAACTGATAGAGTACTTCGAGAATTTGAATTTCGCTGCTTGATATGAAAAACGGACCTATTAATTGGTCACCAAGGCTATGTGATTTAATTAATCTTTGGTCTATGCCGATAAACCATCAACTATTGATGCTTTGAAAGCGAACATAAATCAGATAATTGCGTATATAAGAGCCCAATTTTAAAAAATGGTCGAAAATTGGGTTAACAGAATGCGCTTTGTATATTTAACAATTAGCAAAAATTGAGGAGTGAGAGAAAATTGGGTCTGAGACAACTCAGCATCTTGTTTCTTCGAAAAAAAAAGGAACACAACCAATAACTGAATGTAATGGAATGATGACAAAATATTAAAGTGTTTTAATTATTTAAACAAAATTTTCTTGTGACTGTGTTAATATGTTTTGGCATATTCTAAAACTTGAAAAAAAGTTCTTTTGTTTATATTATTTGAATCTGTATTGATTTATTTCGGAACAAAATTATTTTCTGAAGAGTATCTCCCGTTTATTCTAGTTTAAGTAACAAATATTAAGTGTTTCAATACTTTTTTGACCCACTTTATATAATATAAAATTCTTAAAGAATATTTTTGAGTAAGTAGGTTATCTTTTGCATCAATTAATCAATACCAGGCTGTTCACTGTTCGGGTTGCAAAAATTGTAACAATAAAATTATCGAAATGTTGAGTTTAAAAAACTAAACGTTTTGATTTTTAATGATTGTAAATGACAGACTCGCAACAATATGAAAGGAAAGGATTTACGGTTAGGGGCGCAACAGTATCTAAGGCTATTTAGTGACTGGACCTACAGCTTAACGTGGGTTCCGAACCACGGTCATCAGCTTCCGACAAACCCAGGCCAGCACCCCCCTGAGGCTATCAACCCTTGGTTATGTGGCTCCCTATAACACTATCAGGAAGCCTACCGACTGGCGAGTGACCACCGTAGAGCACTTCTCAGAAGGCATCCGGCCTTACCCAGCTTTTTAACTGGCGTGACTGAGGGGTAATTCGTTGTCGGATTTTACACTCTCTTCCAAGAAACAATCACTGACATTTAGGTGTGGATATGTGTGGGCGTGTGTGTGTATATAAGTGTGTATGATCACCGCGGCCGGCAGCAACAATATGAGAAATTTTGAATAATTCAAATATTCTAGAAACATTTATGGTGGTCCAGGATGTAATATTAGACTGTTTCTAAATATTTACCAGAATAAGAATATTTTCTACGCGGTCAATCACTCAAAATATTTCTAAAAGAGCATATTTAAATTTATTTTCTACAACAAATTTGTTTGTAAAAAATACGTCGGCGTCTAGTTTTTATGTTATCAATATTGTAGTTAGTAAACAACATTTGTAGCACTTTTGTTTATCAAATGTCTATGTAAATATGTTTTGGCACATATAATGGAAATTAGATAGTATCTTATTGACAGTGTGGTTTATTACTATCTTAATTGTTAAACAAAAACTAATTATCAAAAACGTTTATAACATTTTAAAACATTTTGTTGCTACATTTAATTATCTACCTATTAAATATAATGGCTAGAGATTAAACCAGACATCGGCTCATTTATTCCTGAATATTTAATTAACAACTTCATAGAGATTTTTAAGAGAAAGAGAAACGAAAATAGTTTATGTAAATTTTTATTGTCATTATCAATACCATTAATAACTTTTTGCCAATGTAGTGGCATGCCCATAATGGCTTTTTGTTAAAAAAATGCATCGTTATTGCCAAACAATATCAGCAGCAGAGATAGAGGAGTACGTGGTAGTCCGAGAGTGCAATGTCTAGTGAGTAAGATGGATGGGATAACACATGGGTAAAACATGACCAATTGAGAATCCCAAATGCTGACAAGGAAATAATTAAGTCATACAAATTAGGCCAAAATGACATAAAAGTGAAATATCAGGCAATACTGGAGAAGGAATGTGGGAGAAAAGAGGAGATAGGTTAGGTTTGGTTGAACATATTGAACAGATATGCCGTAAACTGAAAAGTATCATAATCGTGTCAGTAAGAAAAGCTTGCGAATGTGAAGAATGATATTAAGAGTAATATTTTATGGAAAAAGTACTTAGTAAGTAAAACACTGGAAAAGCGTGAAAAATGC
This sequence comes from Cosmopolites sordidus, assembly GCA_031761425.1. Lineage (NCBI taxonomy): Eukaryota > Metazoa > Arthropoda > Insecta > Coleoptera > Curculionidae > Cosmopolites > Cosmopolites sordidus. Next base: position 809,319 of record JARFXV010000944.1, on the reverse strand, counting down.
AAAGAGCTATAAAATATTAAGCCCACCCAAACCGAAAAGGGCGAGTTCGGACAATTTGGACCACAAATGGAGAAAAATAGTACAGAAAACATAAAATTCTTATAGATATCACTCAAATATTTAAGAAATAACAAAGACTAAGGTAAACTATTGACAAACGTCGAATGCATATTCGAAAGGTGGAGAGAATACTTTCAGAACTTACTAAACCCGGACATCATCAATATGGTAGACAAAAACAAAGGCAATAGAAATTCAGGAGATGCAAGTAAAGATCTGATAACTGAGAAAGAACTATAATCTAATCTGATAACTGAGAAAACAGAAGCCGGACCCTGAATGAGCGACAACAAAAACGAGAACAAGAAACGGAAATCATATACCTTCGCTTATGAAGGTATGTACTTGTACCTTAGTACAGGGAATATAAAGAATAGACACTGCCAGAAATAACATAGTCAGAGAAAACCTGGAAATACCGCCACGCATATCAAAAATAGAAGAGAAAAGGTTCGGCCGTGTAAACAGCATGGACCAAGACAGACAAACCAAGAGAGTTTAGAAAGCTGGAGCGATGGAAAAGAACAAAAGGGGAAGACCGCGTAAGATAAAGAATAAGAATGTCACAGAAACAATTCAAAGAAAAGGTAAAACATGGCAGGAAGCAGTTAACCAGCCAAGGCCTAGACTTTGGACTTCGTTAACACCTCGACACCTTCGGGTATCAAGATGAAGCCTTAATAGTAATAGGAAGCCCGAAGAGACGTATTTAAAACTGCTGACCCTGGCAAACATTTTTTTTTCCTTGCACGTCATACACAATCTATTTTTCCTCATCAGTTATTCGTTTCGTTCAAAAATGAATTTCATTCGTTTCAAAAATGGAAAAAAATCGCACGAAATGGGTCAGTACAGCAGGTTTCGTGCAACAAATTCATGGGGGACCGACATATCGTATCAGCAGACGTATCCAATTTCAAAAAACTCATTTGTTATCTCACGGACCATGGTGCCTGGATCTTCAGCTATTATACCTTTATTACTTCGACAACCGTACTTGAAGAACGGCCAAAGCAATGCCGATCGTCCAGGTCAAAATCATCGCCCCCGAACCGATCGAACCACTTTTGCACTGTGTTCTCCCCAAAAGAGCCCTCTTCGCACACGGTTTAAATTTGTTTTGTCTTTGGACAGCGTACTTGCTCTTTTTAAAAAATAAATTGTGTGGCTTAGATGCAAGTTTTCGACATACATTTTCAATTTGAACTTGACTAACTGGAGGTAAATTAAAGAGAACTTTAAAGTAAATATATTAAATACCACAGGAATTAATATGTAAATAAATATTTTCAAAACGGAATTCGTTCATTCATCTTTGATCATTCCACATAGTTTTTCTTAAATTTATTCTTACGTATTTTGATTATTTCGTATATTGTGTTTATAAACATTAGCTGACTCAGACTTCCTTTTTGTCTCACTCTTTCCATTGTTTTAAAAGGAGCAGATACTCTATTGTGTGATCTAATTTGGTTTGTTGTTGTTTGGTACATGCTTTTGGTGGCTGCGATAAGATGCTTGTTTATATCTTTCTTCTCCAAGCTAGATGGCTTCACTGTTTATTGAATGGAAAGCTTTTTCCTTTTTCCGGCTGTGAAGCATATATATATATATATATATATATATATATATATATATATATATATATATATATATATATATATATATATATATATATATATATATACTGTTCTGTTCTTTTCTCTTGCTTTTCCACTATCTGTTGAAGGGTGAAAATATGGTCCTGTACAAAAAGGTTTTTTCTGAATTACCTTTGCTCGTCTAGTAATGTATTGTCAATTTGAGCTCTCAATCTTCAATCTAGTATAGTGTCGTACATTTTTGAATTAATTTGTAAACAGATTTATCTTGACATGCGATAAAAGAGCAACCAATAGAAAATTACTACGAACTTTTCGAACAACCCGATAATAACGAAATAAACATATGATAATTAATGATCATCATTTTCGTAGTTAATATTCATATTCTAGAGATAAAAGAGCAACTTTTCGGCCAACCCGATAATATACAAATATAACAAATATACATATGATTAGTAATGATTATAATTTTCGTGGTTAGCTTTTATATTCTAGAAATTTGATACTAGGCATAATTTTTAAAACAGACATCGGTACCAATGCTCAGCTGCCAATTTCTCAGGTTAAGCTTCTTTAGAAATGAAAAAATGTCGATTAACCAAAATATAGAAAGAATTTAAGAGGATAAAGCGGCAGCAGCAACAAAGGCTATTTAGTAGCCGTATCATCAGGGTAGTAAACTATCAAAATAAAAGTAAGTATCAATATTAGTCAATATAAATATATAAAATAGGCTATAATATAAATAAAATAGACAATAACAATGACCCAGAATAGCGTTGTTACTATATCTTTAACCTCAGTAAGACAAATACATGGAAACAAGAAAATGTTCCTATTAATGTTGTTTTAGGATTATATTTTTTTAGGTGTCTGATGGTTTTCTATTGAAACCAGATTTTAAAAGAAATGACTTTCCCGCGACCTTATTTTGATTTCGAGGTTAGGATTCCTGCGAGAATACCATGCCGTCTGTTGAGATCGATACGATCCGGACGTTTTAATTTGGAAGCTTTCTATATCTATAAATATTCTAAATATTCGTGGCATGACATCAGGCGATGTCGAGCCAACCGCAGTAATAACACCTGCCTTGTGTAAACCAGAATCGCCTCGTTGCAGATTATTTTTTATGCAGACAGGCTCTTCTTTGTACTGCTGCCAACTTTACATTTCCTGCGGTTTGGTATTGGAATGGGAATAATTTAAATATGTCAATAACCAGGCATTTGATTTCAAAGAATTCGTATTAGGCTACCACAGTAAAAAAGGGACTTTTTTTATATCGCTCGTCAGTCGTAAAAGATCTTGGAACTGATATAAGAATAATATAAAAACAAGAGAGGAGGCGAGCTTCCATAAAGTACTCAACCATTTATTAGTCAGATTATTGTACTTAAACAATATTGAATAAAATAAATCATTGTGATTCTAGCAATATCTTCATTTGTTAAAGGCTACGCCAGCGGTTTTCAAACTGGGAAGCGCCGGACTAATACAAAAAGGGATTCGAAAACTGAAACTGAAATGTAATTATCATAACATAACATACACAAATACAAAAATGCTTTCATATAAATTAACTATCATAAGAATTTAACATTAAATTTTATAACATATTTTTTAAAGAACTTTCCGCCACTTAAGTAAGCCTAACACAATATATTTATTTTTTATTTTTCATATATTTGCAATCTACTCAAAGGTAATAACCAACTGTTACAACATTTAGGGCAAGGCAGCGAGTAGCATCCGGGATTAGGGCATTTATATTAAATGCCTAACATGTATAGGAACTTAGGTTCCTTATAATTAGAATAGTATCTTAATATCTTAAATTCTATAGCCTATCTCTAAAGGATCATAGCATTTCAGTCTATACGTCTATTGACTATTATTCAGGAGGCTGACAGCTAAGGAGTTGGGGTGCACTTCAACTCGCGATAGATGTTTCGCACTCACGCACTTGGCTTCTTCTAGCACAGGTTCTATTTTTAGATCGCAGTGTAAAGACACTACCTTGAGGTACTGATATATGTTATTGGATATATGTTAGTTATTTCTCCTTTATATTTGATAGCGAAGTATCTGTTCGTCATGTATAACAATACCAGTGCTTCCTATGGTGTAGGAAATTTTGATTTAAGTTTGTATAGTATGCCTGAGTGCCATATTATCTCAAGTGCTTGTGTAATATCCAAGAATGCAGCCGGGCAGTACTTTTTATCTTCAAAAGCATTAAACTCAAAGAAATTTACCACCAAACACCGAATCATTAGCATCATCAGGAGATGATTTAATCTAATTTTAATACTAAACTAAGTTCAATTTATATCAGAACCCTAATTGCTAACCTACTACCTACGAAGCGTACTACCTACCAAATGAAGCGTGTAAAAAAAGAATACAAGAAAAAAGAAAAAAGGGGGAAAAATGAGGACAAAAGAAATACAAAATGAACCGTGAAGTTTACTGACCCTTATATTACTCATTGAAAAAGTTGACTGAACGGAATAGATCCTTTATCCCGGTTCATGATTTTCTTGCATTTTTCTATTTGAATGCTTTCATATGCATCCAAAGCCCAATTGTTATTTACATAAGATGTAACACAAGATTTTTCATTTATCCCTTATCTAATGTGGGCAATTTGTTCTTTATATCTCGTTAATATGGATCATTTTGTTTACCCAATATACCGTCGATCACAATCTTGACACCTAACTGTCCACTTTTTTCTTTTTTTTGGGCATCAAACGGCATTACCATGAATTTATTTTTGTTCTGACCCTTTTGAAAAGTCGAAGATTCTTTCAATAATTTTCTAAAATTATGTTTTCTAATTAATGTATCTGCAATGTTGTTATTGTCATCAGAACAAAAATATTTTTTTTTATATCCGATCCGTTTGATATCCGATTAACACGGGATAGACAAAATTTTGAATTTTGATTCGGTGTTTAATGGTTAGTATCCTTGAGTTTAGTGTTTCACATCGAAGATTCCAATAGAAAAATTGATTCAAAAGCGTTATTACATAGCGTTATTGGTGCGTATGAAGGACGAGGTCGCAAAAAAGGTTCCAAATAAACAAAAAAAGTGCTGTTTCATCTATACAATGCACCGTGTCACAAATCGCTGGCCACTATGGTTAAATTGCATTAATTGCACTTTCAGTTGCTTCCTCAGCCACCCTATTGACCAGATCTGAGCCCCCAGCCACTATTTCCTATTCTGAGGCCTCAAAAAATGCTTGCTGGAAATAAATTTGGCTCCAATGAAGAGGTAAAACTGAAGGATATTTTGAATGCAAATTGTTCTATAAGGAAGATGTAGAAATGTTAGAAAAACTGTGGAATGATTGTATTATTTTTTCAAGGAGAATATATTGATGAATATTATATTTTATTTGTCAGAGCAGGAACTTATTGATCGGTATTTAATATGTATAAAATTCAATCTATTACAAATTTTTATTGCAAATTCACCAAGAAGAAATAATGTTTCAACATGAGTACTGAGTTATATATTAATATAGTAGGAATATAAATCACCACAATAAAACCTTTCAAATGTACATTTAATCTAATTTAGAATTTATATTAAATTAAAACATGAAATTTTTCGTAATATCCTTGTCATATTATCGAACAACAGACATAAGTATTAAACCGAATCAATATTTGAACTCTTATTTCCATTTGAATAAAAACAAATGTAGACTATATTTGAAGGGAATTTATTCCGAGGAAAAGAACAATTTCTCGTTTCCCTAATTCATTTTGAAAAGAGGCCATCAAGCTTAAAAATTCCTTAGAGAAATGAATACTTCTGATTGAAATCGATACGACCCGGACATTTTAATTTCAACGCCTTCGATGTCTAAAAATATGTTAAAAATTCATAGCGTGACATTAAAGGACGGGCCGGGTCCGGGGCATCAATAATACCTTTCTTGTGCAAGCCGGAGCAAAGGCAAAACGTTATTTCAGCCACGCAGTTCTGTGATATGCTAAAAACTTTTGCATTTCCTATGTTTTCGTATTCAAATGAGCTCAACAGTGAATATTTGGTCGTGGTTTAGTTTCACTGGTAAAATGTATAGCTAACAAAATGCTTCAGGATAATACGAGGTGTGTAAATTAAGTAATGAGACTAATATCTTATATTTTTTTATTCAAATGAAATTACACTTGTACATTAACTCTTTCAAAGAGGTGCTTTGAAGGACGAGATGACAAACAAAGGTTCCAAATGGACAAAAAAGTGGTGTTCCACCAATACATGTACCGTATCGCAAATCGCTGGCAACTATGGCTAAATTGCTTGAATTGCACTACTAATTGCTGCTTCAGCCACCGTATTCTCCAGATCTTACTCCCAGTCATTACTTCCTGTTCTAAAGTTTCAAAAAATGCTCGCTGGAAAGAAATTTCGCTCCAATGAGGAGGTGATTGCCGAAACTGAAGATACTTTGAACACAAAGAGCCATTGTTCTATAAAAAAGGTGTAGAAAGGTTAGAAAAGCATTGGAATAATCGTATTCTTTAAGGAGAGTGTATTGATAAATATTATATTTTATTTGTCAGACCGGAAACTTATCGATCGATATGTTAATATGTATTAAATTCAATCTATTACAATTATTTATTGCAAAATCACCAAGAAGAAACAATGTTTCAACATGTCTATTGAGTTATATATTAATATAGTAGGAATATAGGAACAATAAATGATCAAGTCACCACAATAGTACCTTTCAAATGTACATTTAATCTAATTTAGATTAAATGTACTTGCCCTGAAAGCCACACCTCGCTGGAGATGGTCTGTTCATTCTTCTTAGTAGCGCTGGCACTCAAATACTGGAGTCGCTTTAGTTAGTCTTTGTCTTTCTGATCCTGCGACAGGTTTTTCGGAACCTGCAGATTTTCTTGGTAATTCCATAATTCATTGTTCAAAATGTGATGAAGAGTTGTGTGGATTAAATTCAACCTTTCTCCGCTCATTTTGACCGTCAAAGATCCCACACTTAGTAGTTGAAGACCTTCCCATGTTTGGTTCATTTTCAATCTAGCCTAGGCCTTCTGAGAATGCCTTAAACCACCAGAAAAGCCCTGGGTAAAATTCTCTTTCCATAGACCTACTGAGCTTTGCAAAAGTTTCCGTTGCACTGTGCCTAAGTGTGATACAAAACTTGATACAAGTGACTCTAGGGAGGTCAAACGAGTACTGAAGATGGATCCGATGTTTGTCTATCTCCCGTCCAAAAGAGAAGCCAACAGTGTTGCAGTGGCCAACCCATATGGAAGTGGTGAGCCGGACAATAGAGATGACAGACTGGTTGATTTTGCTGAAGGACAAGAACTGTACATTATGAACTCGTTCTATAAGAAAAATATCAGTAGAAAATGGACATGGAAAAGTTCATTTGGTCTCATAAGTGAAATCGATTATATCACGTCAAACGATAAAACTATATTTTGCAATTGTACTGTTCTTAACTGTTTTAATGCTGGAAGTGACCATAGAATAAGGTAAGAGCGAAGGTTGAGATAAACTGTCAAAGAGAGCGTACAAGAATGGTAAGATCGAAGAAGGGCAAAGTGAATTCTGGGAAACTGTTGCAGAGGGACAGCGATTTTGAGATTGTTTTGTCGACCTGCTTTGTGGTGTTGCAAGACCCAGAAGAGTTGGATATAACAAATCATTATGAAAATATTATCGACAATGTGCTTGAAATGGTTGCTGCAATAGCACCAGCAGAAAAAAACTTCAAACAGTCAAAAATCTCCAATGAGACCATTGATTTAATGAAGAAACGGCGGACAATAAAGAATGTAGGCAGTCCTTTTGGCAGGGTCGAGTACGTTGAACTTTGCAAAACTATAAGAAAAGGTATTCGAGAGGAAACGCGTCGGTTCAACATGCAGCTAGTGAAAAAAAACCCCAGAAGAAAACAGGGGAATAAACAAAGCTAAACAAGAGAAGCTGATAAATAAAAGGACATAAATGTTTACCTTAATGCGTGAGAACGGCACGGTGTGTAGGGAGCGTACGGAAATGTTAAAGGTTATCAGAAGATTTTATTCCTTGTTACATTACACACGTTACACACGGAAGAGCAAATGCCAGATATCCTGTTGGATGAAGTGGCAAATGCCATAGAAGCGATGAAGAATGGAAAGGCTCCAGGAAAGGACACTGTAATGGCTAAAGTGTTAAAAGCAGGTGGTCGAACTTTACATAAAATATTGGCAAAATTGTACTCAAAATGTCTTCAAGATTAAAAAATACCCAGTCTATGGAAAAACGCTGAAGTGATCCTTCTTCATAAGAAAGGAGCAAGGTTTAAAAAACTACCGCCCAATAAGCCACCTATCAGTAATGTGCGGTCGTGCGTCGAGCAGCTCAAAAAAGTGTTTTGGTGTTTAGTGGTAAATCTCTTCAAGTTTATTGTTTCACGCCAAAGGTTCCAATAGAAGAATTGATTTGATTCAATATCAATGCAAGCCATAATAGATGCATTGCTCGGGATAGACAGAGCCTCTCTAAACCTACTGCGATCTATGTATGAGGAAGTTACAGCTACAGTGTACATGGATGACCTTGAAGTCAAAATCAACGTAGATCGGGGTGTATATTGAGTCACGGCATAGTGACTCAATATCGCCTATTCTTTTCTAAGCCTTTGAAGAGATATTCCGTAATCTGGATTGGGAAAAGGAGGGAATAAAAATTAATGTTGCATATCTAAGCCATCTTATATTCGCAGATGATATCGTTCTCTCCTCCCACAAGACCCAGATGAGCTACAAAAACACATACAAGAACTTTAAAGGGCTACAGAATCTTTTGAATTGAAAATAAACCTAAAAAAGAGTCAGATTGTGTTCAACAAATTTGCCGTCGATAGAAGAATTTCTATTTTAGGAAGCGATTTAGAGGTTGTGGACCACTACATATATCTTGGACGAAGGATTTGAATGGAGGGTGATACTGCTCGGGAAGTAGAACGGCGTGTTAAGTGTGGCTGGCAGGTATTTGGCGGGCTCAATATAGTGTTTAAGAACAAACTCCTGCTTTGTCTGAAGAGAAAGGTTTTTAATCTGTGCGTGCTGCCTGTTTTTATATACGGGAGTGAAACATGGACACTCACATCACAATCAGTTTAAAAGCTTCGGGTAGCACAGATGGGAATGGAAAGGAGTATGCTTGACATTATAAATCAGGAAACAAACGAGGGTATGTGTCATCACAGGAAGGGTGAAACAATTGAAATGGAAGTGGGCTGGCCATATAGCGAGGCGATGCGACGACAGATGGACCAAAGCAATCCTGGAATGGATACTGCATTTTTATGATATTGTAAATCCTTAATTTAAATCCTTATTTATAATATTGTAAATCCTTTATAAATCCTTTGTAATCCTTATTTATAATATTATAAATCCTTTGTAAAATAGACAGAAACTGATAGATAACTAATATTCATATATCACATAGTCAAACAATAACTGAGATTTAGGCGACCAAATTTCGTCAAATGCGCTAATAATAATGTAATATTATTTATTTTCCAAATTAAAACAATTTGCACGTTATTTTAAAGCAATCGTTAACTAAAGACATACTAAAATAATGTTTTATTTTTAAAGATTGGTAAGAAATAATATTTTGTGCTTTTCATTTATCATAAATATTTTACTACTTAAGAAGTCAGGATTGATTTAATTTAGTAATGATCTCAAAATTAATTTAGTACTTTATAACTTTCACTGGAGGCGCTACTGCGTTCAACAATATTGTTTGGCGATCAGGAAAATTAAAAGTAAAGTAAAGTGTTTGGGTTAGAGGCGCATCAGTAACTAGGCTATTTAGCGACTGGACCTACAGCTTAACGTGGGTTCCGAACCACGGTCATCAGCTTCCGACAAACCCAGGCCAGCACCCCCCTCGGGCTATAAACCCTTGGTTATGTGCCTACCCATAAGTCTATCAGGAAACCTACCGACTGGCGAGTGACCAACGTAGAACACTTCTCAGAAGGCATCCGGCCTTACCCAGCCTTTAACTGGCGTGACTGAGGGGTAATTCGTAGTCGGATTTTACACTCTTGCCTAGAAACAATCACAAACATTTAGGAAAGATAAACGGACAGAAGAAAGAAAAATAACCATCCGAGCGCTGGAATCGAACCAGCTACCGCTCCAGCGCGGATTCGGCAAAGCAGACGCTCATACCGCCGCACCAACGCGACCGGCAGGAAAATTAACTCTAACCGCTATAGAAAAGTTTTTTAATCATCATGAAGAGATGTACCGGTAGTTGTTTTCCATATAGCTTCTAATTCATAGTGGTTGATGACTTTTTATAAAGAAAAATTAAAAAGGTTCTTTACCAGCAAGTACACCTATGCTTTGTCGAGAAAAATATTCCACCATGTCAGCAATCCGATTTTAGAAAAATGTATCGTACCGAAACGTCTTTATTATTTTCCAATGGCGGCTCATGAGTTTTTAAAGTGGGAGGGCGTAGAAGAAAATAGTGCTGCTGAAGATTTTTTTGCTTTCCCCCTTCCTCTTTTTTACTTTTCGTGCTATTGAAACCCTATACAGGAGGTGAACCAGAAAAATGAGTTAAAGGAAAGAGTCTGTACGGAAATAAAATATGGTGTTTTGCTCTGAAAAATTGTTTACTGTGATAAATGCTGGAGGGGCGGCGCCCCAACGCTCTCCCTTACGAGCCACCACTGTTTTTCTTATATGATGGCATTTTTCATGTCTGTGATAGTGGTAGCCTCTCCAGATTGTTTTAGGGTTAGTGAATGTTTCTAAATGTTTTTTTATACTTTTAGATGTTTCGGCACTATTGAATATAATTGATCGCCAAACTCAAATAGATTTTGATTATATTGCACTGTCGTTATTAAGGATGCACTTAATTCACGTCATATAGGTCGATGGTTTAAACAGTCCCCCCAAAAATTTCCTAATATGCACTGGTGGCGCCACAACATAAAAATCAGCTGTGAGGTAGCCCGTGCGTCTGTAGTAAACGCAGCTTTACAATATTGCACCGTTTTGTTGTTAAAGTTTAATTGTTTACATTACGAAAAATAGACCACTGTGACGTGAATTTTGTTGGGTAAGTAATTAGTTACTAAATGTTGTTTCACAAATGACATTATAAGTGTTTTGGGGGTATGGTGATTCTAAATTTTATAAAATTTTAGAAATTAGAAAATGCCTTGTTTTTATAAAAATGTTTTCAGTCATATCTGGGTTAAACAATCGAAAATTTGAACACACTATTTGGGATATCCTAGGGATCCTGCATTTGAACCTTAGTTTTTTTTATATATATAACTGTGATGTAGCATAATAGTATATGGTACATGCTACAACATAACAATACCAGCTAAATTTTATGCCAGCTTAATTTTATGCCAACAATAATATTATTTAAAACATTGGCAATACAAACAAGCTGCATATCAAATAAATAATGACTTAAAAATTATTCCAATTTATGTAAATGGCCACAATTTAATGCTGAATCTCAAAAAAAAAATGTATGATACTTTTTGTGCGAAGAAAAAAAGGTTTCTGTAAAATCACAATTGGACATTTACGTTAATAATGAGGTCATACCAACAGTAAACCTTGTAAAACTGTGGGTGGTATATTTTAAGAAGTATTTGACATTTTCTCTTCAAATTACATATCAAATAAACAATATTATATACATTTTAAATTGCTATACTCCTACAGAAATGTATTTATGTCGTATTTATGAGAAAGACATTGTGAATTTCAAGACTATTGCATTTCAATTCAATAGTGCAAGCATTATTTGCAAAAAAAAATAAAATAGATGATGGCTCCATCATGAATTTGCATAAATACCATGATATTTTTGAGGCATTTGTTTAAAAAATATTATAATTATTATTTGTTAAGTTATAGATTAAATATTAATAGCTTAAAGTCAAATTACGCTCTTTTGATTAATTAAAAAACACCTATTGTTATTAATATTATTATTATTTTCAATTCCATCTTTTTCCCTGTTAAGTTGAATTTTAAATGAATTGCAAGTCTAAGCCTTAACAACTTCATTCCTCCAAAATATTTTCTTTGGCCAAAACAATTTTATTTTTACAAAAATGTTCGTCTAATGAGAGTAATATTAAAGATAATGGATTTCTGCACGATCTTAAATACATGTGCGATAGTTCCAGCGTTTTAATGTTATTTTCAAGATTTTCTAGTGGAATTCTAATTGTTAAAGTTTGAGACACCAGTGGCATAATATGTACACTTCAACTTCCATATTTGCTGATTCAACTTGCACATTCGCTCTATTTCGAGCATTTGGAACAACCATTTCGATCAGAAATGCTGTTTTCTTCTCCTTGTCCAGTAATATAAGATCTAGCCTATTACAATGCACAGTTATATTGGTTGTTTATTATTATAACTAGGAGTGGCGATTAATAATACTTATTCTTTAAGGGATAGCGCTGAAAACAAAGGTCGGTTCACAGTCTGATCTTTTATGTCATTTTGTTACTATGACAGTAGCTTTCAAAACGCCATTGATGCTTACATGATTTCGAACTAGCATCATATTTTTTTCGGGTGGTTCAAGTTTTGATCCAAATAAAGAGCATTTGTAGCACGTACTGCTTTTCTTATTCATTTAAAAGAAAAACGCGGGTGACAATGTCGCAATGCAAGACGTTTGTGCGTGTTGGTTTAGACGACTCAAGAGTGGTGATTTTGATTTGAAAGACAAAGAACGTCTAGATCAACCGAAAAAAAATACGCCGAATTGCAAGCATTGTTGGAAGACGATATGCAAACGTAACAACAAATGGCAGAGAAATTAAATGTTGGTCGCTGGATCACTTGTGGCAGGAAAATGGCTAATTTTCAAAAAAATCATGGGTTGGCCTAGGACAACCAGTAACATTGACCGTCAGTACGAATCACTTTGAAAAGAAAACAATGCTATGAATTTGGTGGAATCAGAAGAGTGTTTTGAGCTTCTGAAATCAGGTGAAACAGTTACTAGCATTTGCTACCGTAAACAAATAATCAATTTGAACTATGCATTGATTGAAAAGCAACTAACATGGGCTACAGGACACGGAAAACTGATTTTGCAGTAAGACCGCGCCCTATCACACACAGCGAAAGCAGTCAGAGACACCATTTCTGTACTTGTCTGGAAATTCTTTCTCCAATCGCCGTACTCACCAGACTTGACCACTTCAGACTGCTACTTGTTTTCATCTATGTCTCACGCACTTTCCATGAAACACTTCAACAATTACGGAGATGCCAAAAAATGGCTTGGTGACTGGACCATCTCAAAAGTTGTACGGTTCTTCTGGGAGGGCATATACAAATTGCCAGAAACGGGAAAATGTGCAGTTAGAGATGGCGGTTTGTTTTAAGAAAAATGTTTTTTAAGAAAAAATTAAGAATTATTAACCGCCACACCTGGCATTTTCACCGATTTCGAAACCTTTATTCTTGATCAGAAAAATTCGAGTCGCCAGGCAGGTAAAAAAGCATGGCCCGTTTCAAAAACCAGTAGTGGAATAAATAGTGAGGTAGCTTCGTGCCAACTTGGCAACATGCTTCTAGCTTTAATGTGATCGCTCATCATGGAGGGTTAAACTAGAGGACCAAGTCAAAGAATACAGCAAAATTAGGTACTGTTCATATATTATTCATTTTTGATATATCGGGGTGTCCGGAAAATTAATAGGGTTTTTCTATTAGTTGCTCTTTGCGCTTCTCTTTTGCTTAAAAAAATCCCTATGAATTTTTCGGATAACCCGATACTTTCGAGTACTGACAGAATCTTGATATACTGTTTAAAATAGCCCTGTAGTTTACCCACTGTCATTCGGTGTCCCCACTAGTGTAAGTGGCAAAATAGTTTGCAAAGAAGCGTTGACAACAAATAGTTATTTTCACTGAGATTAGAGATAAAACAGCCATGTTTCGTCTGCGTGCCATGGGAAATCAGTTCTAGCTGCCATGGGAAATCTAATGAGTAGCAGATGCTTCGAAACCGTTCATGAGAGGTGGTAAATATTCCCGAGTGGCCGGACGTGGTATTGTTCGTCAAACAATTTTGTCGTGTTGTATTATTTACACCTATATAACTATAATATATAACACCTATACAATATACACCTAACTATATATATATATAACACCTATACAATATGCTGATAATACCAAACTTCCGGCGACTGTCTTTAGCTTAAATATTCAAAGGCAAATAACGTGTCAGAATAATGTCAAAAGAAGAACGAAATACAAAGTGTGGCTTACGTAGGTTTCGACCTGGCAATACTGTTGCTTTCTCCATTGGTGCGGAGATATTCCAATATCTGATGTGTCTTCAGTACGAGTTTGAACTTCTTCGGTTCACTTGGTAGTACGAAACAATTATTTTCATAAACTGAATTTTTCTAGTTGGTTTTGGCTCTCCAATGTGATGTTTTTACTTGTCAAAAACTCGTTCGCTGAAGTCGCATTATCGTGATACAGCACTCAGATTTTCTTGATGTTCGGTCTCATACAAATGACCCTCTTTAAAAAATTTTCAAGTTCTCGGCAAAAATGCTTGTTTATCGTTTAATCATGAGGCACACATTCTTTACGGACGATCCTCTGACAACCAAAAAATCAAATCAGCATGGTTTTAATCTTTGATTTTCCCATTTTGGCTTTTTTTAGCTTGGTGGGGTTGGAATGTGCCATTTCTGGCTCTGGTGATTCGTTCCAGGGTCGTATTCGGTCGAGCCTCGATTTTCTGATAATACCTGAATACCTTTAACTACCTGAAAACTTGGGTCCTTGAAAAAACACTATATCCATAGACCTGTTAAAGCTTTGTAAAAGTTTTCATCGTTCTATGCGTGAGTCTGAAACAAAACTTGATGGCGGACTATTGCTCGAAATGGTTTTTACTAATTTTCAGAACCAACAAAAAACTTTAGTGAGTTCAAGCCTGTACTAAAGACGCTTAAGATACTGGCCTACTTACCGTCAAAAACGGAAGCCAACAGTATTGCCAGATCGAACGCTACATTACCAGTTTCAGAACTTTATTTACACGTCTCGTAGACTAGAAATATAGAATATCAAGATCGATACAGATATTATCCTCGACTGAAACTACTGATATAGACACTGTTTCAACCGAATCAAAAAATACAGTAAGAATAAGTCAATTGGAATTTTCTAAGTTATAATTCAAATCGCCCATGTACACTAAAAGTATATCAATAGGAAATTTAGAATGTCTCATTAAGTTATTCTAAAAACTGTCAGCTTTAAATTCCATGTATGTAAATATTTTCTGTAAAAGGGCAATACAAATAATTTTTTGTCTATAAAAGGACAATTATAAGAAAAAAATACCTTATAAACTAGAAACAGATTAGATTACTTATAAACTAGTCATTTGCAAAATTTGCGACCTTGTATAAAGATGACGGAACTATCACCAAATACCTATGCTATATGTCAACTATGATTCGTTGGATGATATGATACAAAGTTTCAGATGCATGCGTATAGTTGTTTGTTTTGGGCGATCAAGCATAGCAAACAAGTTTTAAGTTTATCATGTAACTTTTAATATATCTGTCAAGTATGATTCGTTAGATGATATGATGCAACGTGTTTGACACGTTAGCTTCTTGTTTGTGGCTGAGAGCATAGCAAACAAGTTTTAATATTTTCTATTAGCTTTAACATGGACGGACTTACGAAAAGAGATACATTCAACTTTAAAGAATTCTTCCCATTCGTTTTCAAAGGCAAAAAAATGAGATGCTATTTATTTATAATCACCTTCAATATACACCCCTCCGCTATCTCTACAACGCTCCATGCGATCCTTCCTTTGTTCAAAACAGTGCTGGAAGTTTTCTTCTGTCAGCTCCTTCAGAACGCGTGCCGCTTTCTCTTTTACAGATTCAATGGACTTAAATATTGTTTCTTTTAATGCAGATTTCACCTTAGGAAACAGATAGAGGTCGCACCGCGCAAGATCCGGTGAATAAGGTGGGTGGTCTAACACTGGGGCGCTGTACTTAGCTAGAAACTTCTTGAGAGACAATGCGGAATGAGCCGGTGCATTGTCTTGGTGGAGAACCCATGACTTGTCCTTCCACAATTCGGGTCGTTCTTTCACGGAGTTCAGCAAGAACATGAAGATAGTAATGTTGATTACTAGTTTAATCTTCAGGAACTCAGTAAAGATACACAATCCCATAAATATCGAAAAAAGAATCATCATTGTTTTGAATTTTGATTTAATCATTCTAGTTTTTGGCTCTCAGCAAAATTTGAACCCTTCCAGTACATGGAGTGGCGCTTCGTTTCAGGATAATAGGTAAAAAAAACACGATTCCTCACATGATATTATCCCTTCCAATAAGTTTCCGTCATTGGCAATGGCATTTAAAGTGTCAATAGAAAGATTTTTGCGGGCTTCTTGTTATTCAAAAGTGAGCATTTTAGGCACCATTTCGGCACACACTTTTTGCATGTTAAAATTGTTGAAAACAGTTTTAGCAATCATACGAATAGTTAACCGACGCTCAGATCGAACTAGATTACCGATTTTTTCGATATAGTCATCCGTTTTTGACGTGAAAGGGCGATCCGGGCGTGGATCATTTTCAACGTCTTCTCGGCCATCTTGAAAACGCTTAAATGACTCAAAAACACGTGATCGCGATAAACATTCATTGTCGTACACATCTTTCAATAAATTATAAATTTCAGTAGCGGTTTTTCCAAGTTTCAAGTAAAATTTAACAATTCGTTGCTCTATTGTTACACTTAACATTTTTCCGCCGACCTCGTATCTATTGAAGATGATTGTTTACGCTTAGGATGCCCAAAAATTCAAAAATCGCTACAAAAATCCACAATATCGTATTCAATGATCAGCGACTGATGGAACGTGAACTAGCTGATCTTATAAATAGCTCTATTCAATATTCTGGGTGCGAAAAAGCTTTGTGCTAGATGGATGCCGCACAGACTATGTTAACAGTGGGCGTATTTGAATGAATTGTTTCCTTCTTTCGCTGTTTGCATTCCCAAGAGTGTTTAAATTCATTTAAAAGCGATTCTGTTGAGTTCCTGAGTCGAATTTAAAATAGTAGATAAAACATCCAAAGAAAGAAACAAAGAAAAAAAACAAAGGAAAAAACTTTCCAAAGAAAGCGAAACAATTACATCTGCAGGAAAAGTCACGGTTACGTTTTTATCGGAATGTGTTGCACATAGAATCCAGCAGAAAGGCAGAACCATTACCGGGAAATATACTTCACTACTAGACCAAATGGATTGTGATACTTATGTTAAACCAACATTTGGTCAAACAAAAAGTGCCCTAGTATAGTTGAAAAATTCGCACTATACTAAGGATATTAAAAAGTTGAAACTTCATAGGTCTATGTGTATTGAACT
The DNA here is from genome assembly GCA_031761425.1 of Cosmopolites sordidus. Taxonomy (NCBI): domain Eukaryota; kingdom Metazoa; phylum Arthropoda; class Insecta; order Coleoptera; family Curculionidae; genus Cosmopolites; species Cosmopolites sordidus. Next base: position 792,137 of record JARFXV010000944.1, on the reverse strand, counting down.
GCAACATTGAAAAATAAAAAAAACCCAAAACTCGTGTTTTCTCCTCCTCTTTCTCAGGTCATTTCACTTATCGAGCCACTCTCGTATTGTAAATCACTGTGTGTAGTAATTTTTATATGCTTATGCCCGGAAGCAACCTTCTCAACATTCTCAGTTTATTCTAGTTTTATCATAATCACTAACTTAACATTCTGCATTGAATTAAAATAATAATAATAAAACGAAAACAGTTATTTGTCTAATTATTCTGGAAAAAGTTTTTAATTCCGACAAGGCAATCTTCCGAAACCCATATATTGATAAATAAAATCCAATAACACTTTAGCTCACTACAGATAATATTTTGTTGCGCAGGTTGAATTCTCCGCCTTGCTGCCAATTTTTAGTTTTGATGTATAATATTTTAATAGCGAAATAAACTCGAACGTGGATAATTTGAGCGTCAGGGAATTTATCTTATACGCTTGAGTTATAAAATATAGCTTGATTATAAAAGTACCGAGGGCAGATTTTACTAAATAATTTTTATTATGTTACCATGAATAAACCTGAAAATTGAGTTGGAATGAAACATTCACGACTTGTTTAGCTGACTAACATAAACATTTAGAGTTATTTTTTGTGTCCTGTCTTCCTTCTTTAAATATCTTACTTATGCACTGGTTCATTTGACATTGTTCAAGCTACAGTGATTCGCACTCAAAAAAAGATGGAAGGGATTCATTATCAGAAAAAGGTTATATTAAACAACAAACTGTAACGAAATTGCCTGCACCAAACCTAATACAATCTAACTGTAATGCCTAACTGTAATATAATATATTATTCGGCCATATTGAACGAAGAGACGGTAGTAACCTACAAAACTGGACGACGAATAGACGAAATAGAAACGATACAAAATACAAACGAAACTATATTCGAAAAACTATAAATTAAAAAAAAGTAGATGCGACTAGAAACAAAACGAACGATAGAAAGCGGGCAGACCTTCAAAAAAAAATGGACAGACTAATGTAAAAATGTGACTGGTTCTTATATCCAGTGTGTAACCAAGTGAACCAGATATAGAGAACGCTTACAAGAAGTAATTCGAAAAGGCCGCAAATGGAATGAGTTTCCATAAATCACAACATTTCTGTAAAGACAACACACGAAATTATTTTTTTCAACAACTCAGAAACTAGAACTCAGATTGTCATGAAACTTTGAACATGACGTTTGAATATTAGCATAATCGACCACTGGTAAGAATTTTTCGTAAGTGACACCATCTTATTTACCGATGTGTTTTTAATAAATATACATACATTAGAGAAAATTAAATGCGAATTGTTGCATGATTTCAGTTAAGGAGAGTTCTTTCAATATACAAAATTCCTACAACAAAGGCAAACAGCTGACTAAGATCAATACAACCTGATGAACAATTTCAATGCGATTAATGTCTAAAAATATGCTAAAAATTCATGGCATGGCCTTAAACGAGATCGATCCGGTCACAGTAATAACACCTGCCTTATGTAACTTTATTGCGACGCTTTCTTGCGTAGATATTCAGCTCTTTGTCCAGCTGTCAACTCTTACATTTCCGCGTTTTGGTATTCAAATGAGACTCATCGTGAATATATTTATCTCCGCGGATTTAATCGGAAGTATTTTAGTCCCGCCATCAAAATATGTAAGAATTAAAAAAACGATAGGGGACTGGTAGGGTTTTTGTGTTTCTCTAATGCATATTACATTTTACGGTATTGAAAAGGATTCAGAGCGGTTACAACTTCTTATTATTGCTAATTGAGAAGGAAACATCTAGGGCGTTAAGAACAATTGAATATTTCATCAGGATTTCTTAAAAGCATAACACATTTAAGAGGCTAGAGTGAAAAGTCAGATACTTTTTAAATGAAATATTGTTTTTAGCTTTCCTTTTAGTTCGATACACTTAACTCAACGATTTTCAAGGCAAATTTCTGATTTTAAAGGTTTTTAAAAGATTTACATAAAAGCACGTTCAAATCTACTAGCACAACTCTGTGTACCTAAGCCGTTTTATGCCTTCCGAAAAAACATCTGCAAAATAGTTCTCTGTTATTATGTCTTCATTATGTCTTCTGACTTATGTCTTTATTTGATATGTATTTCTTTCCAGTTAGTCATTTCTGCACATTTGGCAAAAGAAAGAAGTTGGAGGGAGACAAATCTGAAAAATAATTCCAAATTAACCAATTTCGCTGTTGTAATCGGCTGGTGAGTTGTGGCGGTAAAATCGCATTTTTTCTTGGCCAAATGAGGGCTCTTTTATCAACTCTTCGTGAAATTTGATCAAAAATGCAGTATAATCACGAAAATCCCATGAAATTGTCTTTCTCTTATCTACATAAACCGATATAAACAATGTTTTGCGAATTAGAGAAATCAGGGGCATGATCATATCGGCCAACAGAAGAGTCATCGCCTTCTTCGGGGCACATTTGCCGAGTAATACTGACTGTTTTGACTATTCTTTCCTTTGTGGTGTGTAGTGATAAATCCAAGTTTCATCAGCTACCACGAATCATCGATAAAATTCTTTAAGATTGCTTATACATGTATAACATAACTGCGAATTGGTTACTCGATTCCCTTTTTGGTTCGCCGTGAGCAAAAGTGGCACCCATTGCACTCATAGATTTTTCATGTCCAAATAATCATATATGATGTTACGTACGCGTTCGTCCAAGATGTTTATCATTTCAATAATTTCTCTAACCTTTACTCTGTGATCAGCAAACACGATATCATCGATTTTGTTGACCATTTCTTCAGTAGTGACGTCAAAGACAGAGTCCCCATAATAATTTTACAACTTCGATTTGCGCCATAATGTTTTTCAAGCTAAAAGTGGTGTTTAATCAAACACACGAAATTCTCTTTTTTCCATTATAGAAAAAATATTAAACTTATCTCCTCTCGAAGATTTTAGGAATCAGCTTTGCGATCGGGAAAAAGTATCTGACTTCTCACTCTATCATCGTATTAGACATAATAAACTTATAAATTCAACACAAACCCTCAAACTCGATGTGTGGTAGTGCGTATACATGAAAATTCGGCTTTTTTTTGTCTATGGACCTAAAATTAATAGTTTTGAGTCGAGAATTCGTGAACCGTTGTATGATAATGATGTGTTATTAGATAACTCACCAGCATATAACTGACATCTGGAACATAATATTGAGATCACCTATCAGAAATATATTTCCCAACATGTATTAAACATTTTTAGGCCCACTATAAGACACTTAGCTCCTCTAACAATACGAAATCCTTTTTGTTGAATTCGGCCTTATTATTTCTTTTCGCAAATAACTGGAAGTGTTTGTTGGCATTGAGAATGATATCGCGTTCTTCCTATTTGTTAAGTAATATTTTAAGGGTTTAAACGGTACTAAAATATACGTAATAAACATAAGATTATGCATTGTAAACTCTATTGAAAAATGGAAAATCTATTGAAAGAAAATTGAGCTAAATTATCAAAAAATAATAATAGTTTCTGAGCATAGTTAACTAAAAGAAACTATAGTTGCATAAATATATCATTAAACATTTACATCAACAATAGCCACCGAATTATAACAAACTATTAAATTAATAATTTTACTCCAAATATCAAACAGATATACAGAGTAGCTATTATGTATGGAAACGGTCAAATAACTTTGAGATTTCTTTATGAAATTTTGTACACAAATATCAAGAAATGTTTGCCACTTTTTGGTATTTCTGAATTCAACGAGGTAAATATTATATCGTTCTTTTTCAAAATACATTTTGAGAAATGGTTAAAAGGCGTTTTGGTCTGTTTAAGGATTTATAAATATTTTTTTCATTTAGTAGGCTGTGAAACAATGGATGACAGATGAAGTATGAGATGAAGAACAAAAATGAAAGAGAGAGAATTGAAATATTAACAATTCTGGGATATGGTGACAGAAAACGTATTTATGGTGAAGTTTGTCGAGTATTTAATTAAGTACACCCGAACAAAAACATCACTGAGTCAACAGTTTCAAAAACGAGGAAAAAATTCAATGATACAGGCAGCATTAAAAGTCGTCCAAAATTAGGAAGACAAAAAACAAAAAACTAATGACGAGAATTCGTTGAATGTTTTAATTGAAATAGTAGACAATGGTAAAGGTTCCATGATTTAAAATTTTTATCTAAAACATTTTAAAATATTTAACTTTCTTATTTAGTTCTGAGCTTTAAACTACTCTGGGGGGCATCCTCGAAGCTAGTCGGATGCGGTAGGAGCCACATGTCATTGATTTCTGACAATATTTTTATCTTCTTATATAGTAAGGGGCTGAGTTCGGATGTCTTGTTGAATATGTTTTATCCATGTATTGTCTGAATGATTGTGGAGTGTTCTTATATATTTTTTCTTCTTTTTTGGGTTTTTTGCCACGATCTAAAACTTAAAAAAAAATATCAAAAATATCTGTTCTTATATAATATAAAGAATCACTGGGTAAAAATAAAAATCAAAATGGAGACAAATATCTCAGTGATTTTTTTTGCAATAAATTTGCCTAACAAACAAAATTTAAAAAAATACAAAAATTTTCTAAAATAAACACAAACTTTTGAACGTTAACGTTTCGGGAGGTATTCTCCTCCCGTTTTCAAAACGAATCTAAATAATAAATTATATTAATTTCTATATATACTGGAAAGATAGGAAGTAAATATATTTTGTGTATATGTAAATGATACTTACATTAACAATAATAGTTTTTAATGACAGTGACATACTACCAAAAAAATATATAGGTGAGGTTTACTGTGTGATTATTGTGTATTGAAATACTTAAATGTTTTTAATTCTATTCTTTAAAATCCGGAATCATATTGAATTTTTATCTACCGAAGGCATAGCAATACAGTTATTTTTATTTAAATTTATTATAGTGGTTTCTTTAGCCTTGTATTTTTTTTATTTTGTTAATTGATTTTATGTCCCGATTCCCATGCGTGTTGACAAATTCTAGATTTATTAAAATTGCCATTTCTAGGAAGGTTTTTATGTTCTTTTATTCTAACATCTAACGGCCTATATAAAATTTGCCACATTCGCAGGCAATTTTATAAACCACAATTTTGGTATTATGTGTATTGTTTGTTATTGTGTTGTTGTATTGTTTAGTTTGATTTTTGTTATTATAGATCTAAGAGTATTTTTTGTTTTAAATGTCGTTCTTACGTTGTATTTATTGCCTACTCTTTTAATTGTGTCAGAAATATCGCGGTCCAAGATTTGGCAAACATATCTCATACCGAAAACCTCAAGTTGATGTTAGTTCGATTGTAGGAGTGTCTATATTTCTGATCTGTGTAATAGTATTGGCAAAATCAGTGTTTAGAAAAGGTAATTTTTTGATGTCTTCAAGATATTGACTTTTCGCAGTTTTAAAGCTTGATACATTATAAATACGCCAGCAACAGTAGCAGGTCACAAGAATAAATTTATTATTATGAAGTTATTATTGAAGCGTCAATAACCATAACATTCACTGAAAGTGATTATTTAAGCAACTAGAATAATAATTAATTACTGTATTAAAGGACTCCAAATGTTAAAAAAATAATTTTTTTATTTTTCATTTTATAAACATTTATTTTTATTTAACCAGTAGCTTTATACTAATCGAATTATGACAGATGGAAAAATTAATGCCCTATAAAGTATACAACGTGTAAGGGAAAGTACTTCGTAACTATAACCAACGATTCTTCACATCATTTTAAAGAAAAAACTTTCTTAGAATAAGAGTCAAAAATTTAAGAATTTTCCAGGAAAAAAATGTATATTATATCACCAATTGAAAAGCATAAGACTTAACATAAGAATTATTTTGATTCTTATGCTTTTATTAATAACCAATTAATATTTAGCAAATATATCTAAAAGCACATTTGGTAAATATGAATTGGTTGTTACTTAAGGAATAAACTACAAATAACACAAGTCAACAAATTCAAACTTTTTTGAGGTAACTTTGATGAAATTAGGTGTATATGAAATATTTTGTAATCTTATATCCCAAAATCATAATCTAATTACTTCAACACGTATAGTTTTTGTGTTATAGGGGGTCGGTGGTGAGTAAAAAAAGGGGATGGCATATTTTACAATCTAATATTTATTTAATAAAGTGTTAGGATTAACGATAGGATTTTGACAGCTAATGGCGGCTATATTTGATATTCAATTCTTGACATTTGATGTGAATTATTTTCAGTAAGGTTTGCCATTTCTTCATGACCAAAAGCCAGCGTCACGACTTCGTAGTGGCTGTAGTGAAGAAAATATCGGGCATGTTCGTGAAAGTGTTGCCGAGAACGAGTTGCTCAAGAGTTGGGCTTATCCAGGATGACCACTTGGCGTATTTTGCATTTGGAACTTGGTTTATACCCATACAAGATTGTATCGGCACAAGAACTTAAGCCAATGACCATCGATTACGTCGGGAGTTCGCAGATTGGGCGCTGAAAACAATGAAAAACGATCCGGATTTTCATCGCAGTCATCTTCTCCCATGAGGCTCATTTCTGGTTAAACGGCTACGTCAATAAGTATAAATAATTGGTGTGAGTCAAATCCACAAGTGATTCATCAGGCTTCATTACATCCCGAGATAATCACTCTTTGGTATGAAGTCTGGTACGGTGGCATTATCGGGCCGTATTTTTTCAAGAACGCCAAAGGACGGATCGTCACTGTGAATGGAGAACACTATCGTGGCATGTTATCTAATTTTGTCTTTCCGAACATTGATGAAATTGATGCGGACGAACTATATTTTCAACAAGACGGCGCAACTTGCCACATAGCACGCATTACGATAGACTTATTGAGAAATCAATTCGAAGAATCGGTAATTTTTTCTGAATGGGCCTTGCAACTACCCACTAAGATCTTGTGATTTAACACCTTTAGATTATTTTCTTTGGGGCTATGTTAAATCACAGGTTTACATCAACAAACCCAAGACTCTTTATGAGCTTGAAATCAACATTCGAGCAACCATAGTTGTTATACTACCCGATATGCTCCACCGAGTTCTCGAAAAGAAGAGTCGAGCATTTTCTGTGTTTTATTTCAAATTCAAATAATATCGCTTTTATTGGGAAACCCTGTATAAACATGTAAATCGTGTTAAATATATACAAAGGTATTAGTGAGGATTATGTGAATAGAAAAATATATTACATGAGATACATACAACATACAGATAAAAATTTTCAGTTTTTTCTCTTGTGTTCTGTAGCATCACCTCTTTTTAAAAATCAAAAGTAGTTGCCCAACATAGATGGGTTCCAGCGTTCCTGGTATCTTGCTTCCATCCGTCTAATGTTCTAGTAAAACCTCTCTCCTTGTTCGTCGTTTACTACATCCAAATTTTCCGAACAAAAATCCAAATGGGAATATAAAAAATACAGTTTTAAGGGGATGCGACACCCTAGAGTTCATCAAGAGTTCATCTATGAGATTTTTATAGTTTTCATCTTTCTTGTTGTCCAGAATTCCTTTCACTATACTTACAACATACTTCCAAGCTGCCAATTCCTTTTCATTTAATTTTTCTTGAAAGCAGAAATTACCTAGAAGCTTTGAGGTCCATTAAATATGCCTTATTTTAGGTACTTGAAACCATTACCTTCTTTGTCCAACACTTAGTTTTTCATTAGTCCAAGCTTAATATGGAGAGGCAGAAGAAGCACCTTTTTTGTGTTAACAAAGGGTGTATATATTACGTTTGAAGTACCAGGTTCAAAATAAGTTCTAAGAGGCCAATCTTTTTTACAGTAATGTTATTTGTCGTAGTTACTGTCGTAGAATAGTTTGGAAATACCTTCTCTATAGTCTTGTGGTAATTGCTATATTGTCCAGTTCAAGGTCAGATGCAAATAATTTAAAATATCCCATGATATAAAGGAAAAGCAGGTACCTGAAAATGGGACGTGCTAGGCCATTACTGGAAAAAAATTGTTTTAATAACAACCTAAATGAAACGCAATCTAATCTAATAAACGTTGTGAAAACAATTTTTATTAATTAACAATCAGGCCATACATTAGTCGATGCGACAAAATCGCAAACCCTTTTTTTAGTATATGTCAATGCATTTATTGATATTCCATTAAAAAATTAAATGTGTTCTGTACGCGAATATCACAATATACGGAGAAGCTCCGTAAATAAGAAGAATTAAAAAGAATGTATGTTTGTTTTGCCGACCAGATTAGAAATATGCCAGAACTTTTTTATCGTGCTAGCGAAAACTGGTTAAAACAGTGCCAGGTTAGGAAAGACTCAAATGGTGAACATTTTGAATAATTAATTTAACAAAGCAGTTAATGATGTGTTCCTTAATGTGATCTAAATAGTATAAAACGTGTTATGCTGTAAAAAATTAGTGCTGGTAACTTTCACAGACCAACAGACCAAATTTATTCTGACACGTAAAATAGCTGTGTTTTCCGCGGAAGTAGCATTTTAGATATACGTTTTAATGAAACTTTTTGTTCAAAATAAAATAAAGAATCGTTGGTTAAATTTACGAAAGTACTTCCCCTTACAGCCTGTATAACGCAGCAGTAATATTTGCCTTGTGCGAAAGTTGAACCATTTTGCCCGAATGCTTCATGCTATTTAGATCCTTACTTATCTGTCCTATAACAATTTTAGTTTCATTCTACGGTTATTATTCAGATGAACCTGATCGTGAATATTTAACCCGTCAGCGATTTTATCTGGCATATTTTGGAGCTAGCATAAAAAGTGTGCTGATCGTAAAAACGGTATGAAAAAGGTCGACAGGATAAGAATATAGACTCTATTATGTTAGAACAGATAGCATTTTCAATATAATCCAGATTCTTTTGTTGTGCTAGACGTAGATGGATTAACAGGGAAAAAATCAATATGACCACTTATATAGCAATATCACGTGACAAAAGTATTATTGTTTGAAAAAAATTATTTGTATAAAAATTATATATTGTGTTATTATTAATTGATTTATTCGTATATACTTAATATAAATAGTTGCACTAAATGATGCTCCTAAGAGTGGTTCTAATAGTAAAGGTTTTATTTGGTTTTAGAGGTTTTTATATTTCAAAATTTAATGCACTACTTCAAAAAAAAATTTTGGATATTGTATTTTATTATTTCATTTCCAAGTGAAATACACAATGTACCAATACTTTTGTCCCCCACTGTATATTTAAGAACAAAAAAATAAATATATAATTTTGAAAGTAACAAAATTGTAAATTCAGTTTGTAAGGAATATTTTTTAATATATATTTTCCTGTAATAAATTGTAGTAACTATTCGAAATATATATATTTTTTTGAAAATGGAAGGAGACGACCTCCCGAAACGTTAACATTCAAAAGTTTGTATTTATTTTAGAACTTTCATATTTTTAAAATTTTGTTCGTTAGGCAAATATGAGAGAAAATGAGAGATTTGTCTCCGTTTGGTTTTTTGTTTTTACCCAGTGATTCTTTTTTACATAACATGAAACTAAAACTACACAGTTAACAGTAGGTACGTTTTAAACAAACCGTCTACGTTTTAAAAAGAACAACTCATCAGAAATGCTGCAAAACTGATGCAAACACGCGGATTAGAAGGAGGCATGTTTCTTACCCTGCGCTAGTATACATGTGCTAACGCATGCAATAGTGCAAGTTGAAAGGCACGTTGGAACGCATGTTGAACGGAAAAGTTAAAGTGCGGGCATGCTATAATACAATCCTACGACTTGTTGCTTCATGGAATACTTCTACCAACTTTACTATCAATGTTCCAAAATACAAATTGCCATTCGGAAGAAATTTTCTTGAAGAAAATATGAAATTCGTGAAATCAATGGACTGGAAAAACAAACAATGGAAAACAACGGAAAATATTCGTATCTGAATGATTTTGACAGTGTTATATTCCTTAAATCATTAGGAATTATAATGTTTCATGGATATTTGTCGAAAACTCTCATTGATATTTGTCGTTTCGAAATTACTAAAGGAAAAAAAAAGCTCAAATCTCTAGGCAGCCAGAGATAAAAGTATATTTATTATCCACTTATATTTTATTGTCCCGTCATAAATAAGGATATTTTTTATATTTACAACACTACACAAAAGCTTTTCCCACATGATTTTTTTTATTTCTGTTACCTTGCTATGTTTCCATTTTTTTGCTAATAATATACAGTCTTATTTTGAACAAACAAGTATTGACATAATATTTTGTCAATAAGTGTTTATATTTATATTATTGCTCTCCCATGGACCGATATATCTATAGAATAATTCAATATAGAACTTAAAAAAAAATTAATCAAAAATGTTTGCTGTAATTTCTTTTAATTATTTTTAAAGCTAAAAGTTGAATACTATCACTCAAATGCTCGTTTCTTGTTGCTTCATTAAACGATAATCTTTTATTAAAACACTCCTCCAGTCCAATCTACACATAATTGTTACCTGTTATATTTTTTAAAACCTGTCCTGTAATATAAAGGGTATTTTTTAGTGTGACCGAACTTCCGATGGGAGTCCCTGTCAAACCAACTGTGAGTTTGCTCGTGTCTAATATAAAAATTATTCAGTATAGTCTGGCAAATTATCATGGAACATTTAATATCAGAGCAATGCTTGTAAATTGTCGCAAATATCGAAAAATGTTTCAAAAATATCGAAAAAATGTTGGAACATGTAGATGGTCAAAATATAATTGGCCACCAAAATCATGTGATTTACCGCCTTTAGTTTATTTTCTTTGGGGTTATGTTAAAACTTTGGTCTGTGCCAATAAATAAGCAACTATTGACGCCTTGGAAGTCAACATAACTCGGACAATTGCAGACGTAAGACCCCAGTTACTTGAAAAAGTGTTTACAAACGAAGCGAAAAGTGTTTTCAAACATTAATGCTGTTGACTGTTATTTCACATAAAAGGTGTTACAATAAGAACACAAGATTAAAATTGCGCGCCATTTTGGCTGTCATGATTCGATACCCTTCCAACCCTTCATAACATCTGGCTACAGAATGTAATAATTACCATACTGGACATACTCCTGATAGTTGAACAAATAGTAAACGCTGGTTCGGATTAAACAATGCATATGTTCTAGTAAATTATTCAACTATTTAGTATACCAAAAATCAAGATGTAAAAAAAGCAGATATCAATAGAGATTAAGCTCAAAAACTTTCATTAAGCTCAGTTTTCATATAGCGGGTGTTTCGTTAATCAAGCTAGCATCATCAACTATGATTACCCAGGTCTCACATCTGTATCGTGCCTTCAGCTGCTCTCGGACGTCAGATTGATAAAGGCTGTAAGGTTAAAAATTCGTCTCTCGAGATACTTGTTGACATACTGGTGGCGGCATGAGTACCCATGAGAAATATGGTTTTATATTTGAATTTTTAGAGCATTGTAAGCATCTTCTGACAGTAATTTACTTAATATAATATATCGTATATTTTAGATAAATATACTGATATTTATTGTGCCTATTGTTAAATTTTTATAAAATTTGAGGAACTCAATATTCTTATTAAACTTTGCTCTTCTGAGCAAAGTCTAGATAAGTTACATTAGACATTTGATGCTTTATGAATTTCAAAAGCATAACAATACCATTAATGCCGCAAATACCATTTACGATGTCTATCCTAGTGTTTTCCATACGAGAACATGCCAACGTTCATTAAAAAAAAAATAAGATAGCTGATTTCACTATTTTCGATTGTACAAAATTTGGAAGACCTATTAAGTTTGATTAAGATCTGATATTGGCTGAAACTGAAGCAGTTCCAGAACAAACAATCCAGAAATTAGCCATAAAGCTTAAAATTTCACAGTTCACAATACAATGATGTTTAAAATAACTGAGTAAAGTGCAAAGACAAGGAACGTGGGTGCCATATTAACTTTTAGTTCAAAATCAAATTCAACATGTAACCATCTACAGTACACTTTTGTCCAAGTTAAGTAGAGAGCCATTACTTAAACACATTGCTATGGGAATGAAAAATTGATCCCTTATAGAGGAGAGACAGGAGAACAAGATTGTATAATTCAAAACCAGGTCTTCACTCTAAAAAAGTGTTACAGTCAGTATGGTGGGATTTATAGGAATTATTAGCTAAGAGGTTCTGAATCCTATTAAAACTATAAGCGATAAATATATTGTGCTCGACTTGATAAAGTAAACATTGTTTGGTAGACTAAACATTGGCTTTGATTCAAAAAAGTCCAAGGTACGCTAATCGAAAAGGTGTTATTTCAGAGCATGACGATGCATAACCTCAAAGTGGCAGAATTATAACAAAAAATCAAACAGTTAACACTTTTATCACTTTTTCAGCTCATGATACATTTTCTTCCTAAAAAAGAATCTTGCTCCAACAGTCATCCAATCTGCATTCGAAAAATATTTTACTTCAAAATTACCCTCATTTTACAAAAAGTTAATAGAAAGTTATGAAATATACTAAAAGTACTTATGAAAATAAACCAAATCTAAAGAAAATATTAATTAGAGACAGTTGGAGTGCGCTGTTTCTTTTCGCAAGTTCGGCCATTAAAAATTTCAAGTCAACTTTCCAGATATTCATCTAAAACTTTTTATTTATTCTTGAAACTAAATTTTGCTTTTGTTCTTTTCTGCGTTCTCGACAAAACACCGAGGTATTCGCAGAACTATTCTTTGCTTTTTATGATGAAATATGCAACTACTTTTTACCAACAAGTAGTTGTTTATTTTGTAAATAATGCTTTGAGGTAAAAACTAAAGATAAACCTCATAATTAATGTTTATTAATATTTTATTTAAGAATAACATAAATATTTTCTTTATAAGTGAAATATTCGAAATTGTAAGATAAAGAAAACTTTTTCTTCAAAGATTAAATTTAATTATGGACTTGAAGTAGATGCATTTAAGCCTTGGGATACTTACAATCTTATAAAAGTTATATTATTTTAAACAACTCTAAAATGATATCTTAAAAAGCGTAACGAAAATTATTTCAGGTGATTTTACGCAATAGTAGAAAGAATATATATACACACACACACACACTTGCTGCATATTACCCAAAAAAATATTAGAAGTAAATAATATCTAGGCCATTTTAAGACTAAAATTATAGACATACTTTCTTGTTGAAAATATTGTATTCAAGGTATAGATCTATTATATAAGTTTAATCAATTTCGACATTTTAATCTGAATCATTTTGTTCTGCTACAATCCTATTGATTCCATTTTTCAAAATTAAAAAACTAAACTAAAAGAACTAACTCTCAGATTCTAAAAAATGATAATAGTCGTAAAACACGCCATATAGCACTTAATATTTTCAGGCTTGAAAAATCAAATATAGTAAATAAGAGTAGAAAAATTGTGTGTAGAAAATTGAAGGAAGAGTAAAACGATCAACATAACATTCTTAATATGTTTAATATCAAATTAAATCTAGTAATATTTTAGACGTACATATACACACACGTCCAAAAGTTTGGAATATTTAAACATTTAATATTTTTATTGATATTAAGTTTTTCTTTTACTCGTTTACGTAATCATCATTTTATTACTCATTATTTAACTCTTTACTACATTATTAAACTCTTACTGGTGCCAAATAAAACTAGATACCAAATGACCAATGTACCTAAAATTGATTTATTTTGGAGTCAAAAAATTACGTTGTACTTGTGGAGTTCCCTCCCATTCTTCGGGTGGTCCCAAACATGTTCAATGACATTCATGTCAGGGGAATTTACTGACTATTCTAACTTGGTTATTCTCTCCTGCTTAAAAAAAATGTACTACTGCTGTTCGATGAGGAGGTGCGTTATCATCCATCAAAACAAATCTGTCGCTCACTGCACCTCGGAACAGACGCACAACAGGATGTAAAACTTCCTCGATGTACACAGCACTAGTGGCTTTTCTTTCCAGGACCAATAGAGGTATCCGTATACTCTTCATAATACCACCCCAAAACAACACGCTCCTACCTTCAAATGGAATACGAAATGCGGTTGAGCTGTCGGGCTTGTCGACCTGGGCCTCTCTAAACTAATGTTTGAGAATCAGAAACCAAGCCAATTCTCGTCTCATCGAAGAACATCATGATATTCCATTTAGGACTATGATCCACCATTTCTCGAGCCCATAGTTATTGTACATTTTCTAGCATTTCTGGGGCGATCTTTTACGTAATTTGTCTCTTGCATTTTTTTATGAATATTCGATATACCACTTTGGAAAACACCTACAATTTCCACATTACTTTGACTAAAGTCCTATTGTAACAAGGCAATTACTCTTGATGAGTTATATATATATATATACATATATATATATATATATATATATATATATATATATATATATATATATATATATATATATATATATATATATATATATATATATATACATAGAGAGAGATTCTTAATATTCTTTTGGATTATTAAGAAAATTATTTAGATACTAGCTGACCCGACAGACGTTGTCCTGTCCAAATTTCAATAAATTTCTTTGGGATCGTTTTGTGGAACAAAACAAAAAGAGAATCAACAAAACATGTCGTTCCTATGGTCCGTTATGACCAAAAGTGCATAAAAAAATTTTGATTTTTGCAGTTTGTCCAAATTTTCCCACTTTCCTTTATAATTGCCTCGATTTTTTTTCCCAAAACTTTTCGAAGATCATAACGAATAAAACAAAAAAAGAATAACCTATATCCATCGTTCGAATCGTGAGTTATGGTCTTGAGTTCATACAAACATCCCATAGAAAAAAACACCTTCAGTTTTTCCAGAATTCTCCAATTTTCCGGGAAATTTTTTTTTAGGAAAAATTTCTTTCCCTAGAAACCTTATCCGGACTATTACAAACATTTAAAGAAAAAATTAGCCAAATCGGTCTAGTCGTTCTTCATATAAAGGAAACTGAATGACGCATAACCAAGCGAGCAAGAAGGATTCAGAAGTGAGTTCAGTTCCAATGTATCATATACCACCAGGCCCTAGAAAGGCAGAACGAATACACCATGCCACTGCGTTTGACTTTTGTCGACTCTGAAAAAGCATTTGACTCAATCTCAAAGCACACCACAATGGATGCATTGCTTAACCAAGGTGTAGACGGTCTTAAGGTGTGTACGAATTTTTCCTCCTAGCAATCGAACGAGACATAGTTCGTCTAGTCATGTTATTTATATTGATATTAACTTTATTTTGCTATCACATAAAAAATTAAACAGAAAACATAATAAGACCTTATCGCTAATATGATGGTGTCATAAATTGAAAGGACAGATGATAAATCAACTAATTGCAAAACTCTCTAAGAACAAATTCATAAACCACTAACAAAATGTTTGTGGCATGCAACTTGTTTTATAGCGTACGTTTATCTCCGATATGCATCAAATGGAAAAAAAATCATTACTGTCTGTTATATTAGCTGGTTTTTCTAGAATTATTCCTTGTTTGATTAACCGAAATATTATCTATAACTTTATACTTATCTCTTTATTATTTATACTTAAATCCATCTGGGTATATGGTGCCCAGAAATAGATTTCAAAAGTAATCTGGCCATTCTGAACAAATTTCAAGCAAATTGTTCTACCTAAAATCACGCACCTTGATTTATATCAAACAAAGACATTCTGAATGAATGTTCAGATGAGTCATTCTGATTGAATTTGTAATACATATAATAAATAATCAATAAGTGTTATTTTGTTTTCTGCTAGGTCTTATAGTTTAGTGCTGGCTTTAAATTCAATAAAACTTTCTATACTGAAGACTAATTAATTTCACTACCGACACTTTTGCTTATTGTTGCTTAAGTAGTAGATTTTAAGGAAATAAACGTAAAAACAAAAAAAGAATTAAATGACAACGACAAAAAGTTCACTTAAGTTCCATTTGTATTTCACTTGTATAATATCTACAAAACTAAGTAATGTTAAATTGGAGCAATCATAATTTGAATATGGTAAAGCTGCTTAAGGATTAAAAAAAATTAATTTAAGGTGCTAAATAATCAAATCAAATATTAACACATTGATAAAACAAAACTTATTGATATATTTATGATTTACAGATAACTGCGTAAAAGATTGTGTCTGTTCCCACGGTACATATATTAAATTTTGCTGGTAAATTAGGTGCATGTTCCTTTCGTGACACATATAAATTATATATAAAAATTGATTTAGCTATTATGTCAAGAAAACTATTTAATATCGATAGTGTTGATAATGACGAAATTGTAATTATGAATGTAAAAACTTTATCGTGTTTTATAATAATTTTGCAGTCAATACGGTAATCTTCAGGTTGGAAATTTTGCATCGAAGTTATATGCGGGTTACCATACCCACATTTAATAGCATTTAAACGAGTATCATATTGACGTACAGATTAACAGTTTATTTCAGAAAACCTTCACTCTGAAAATATTTAATGCCAACGACAGCACAGAATACAGTTCTATTGTTCATTGGGTTTTGAAAACTCTGAACTATTGATAAAAATAAATTGGATCTCTTGATGTAAACCCTTTCAAGCTTAAGTTTTCAATACGACTTTATTATCAAAAATAAACAAAAAAGGAAAGCTTTTCCAGCTATCGTAAAATATTCTTTTATATTAATGTTAAACATATTATCTGCATTTCTCTCGTCCAATAGTTTTTTAACACCTCGAAGAATGACATTATATTTTTCTTTAATTGTCCTGCATAATCTGGACAGATATCGAAATTGACAATCTAATTAAAAAATGAAGCAGTCTGGTGTTTAAACTAAATTTTGAAAATTTTTAAATATATACATAGCTTTCATTTCAAAAGTAGCCGCCCTCATTATTTCTTTTAGCAATAAAAATTAGCTCTAGATAAAAAGTACGTCAGTTTTGATATCGAGGGGGAAGTTCAAAACGAATGTCCATTGTATTTTATGTTTCACCTCCTTACTTTCAGTCACCTGTACCTAAAAATTTTAAATGGCAACCCCTATCTTGTTATAATATCATTTTAAACGTCTTGAAAATCTTGATTAAACTGCACTTACAAAACTGAAATTGGTCACTCCTTTCTGGTAATAGAAGGAAAAATAAATTAAAAAAAGTATTTAACGGAATCGCAACATCGTGTTTACACTCTTTGTTTTTTTTACGGACATTAATATTTTTCTATTATAAAAACTAAGATAAGAGACTTTTTATTTTAACTCGTCGCTCATTTATGTTTTAACATATTTTTGTGTATTTAACAGTTTTATCAAGTGCTGATTTTCAACTGTTTGTCAAATGACCTCAGCTGACAGTGGTGCAATGGTATAGTGACAGTGGCAGAATTTAGCAATGTATTTTTTACAAAAGAAAATTGAAATTATTTTTATTTAAGGCGCTGAAAATAGGTGTGGGTGCAAAGGCCGTGGCTTTGTGCTGACCGGAGTTAATCGAAAGTTGATTACCGTATATCGGAGCTAACATTAATCTGTAGACTCAATTGACGATGTATATCTAATTTTGACTCCAACTAACTAGATCTTCAATAAAAAAAATCATCAAAAATGTTTGAAATAATAAAAATTAAAACTTGGGGTAAATATTAAATGCACAAATACGGGGTAAAGTATTACAAAACATTTAAAAACAATAAATGAAAACTAAAGTTTCTGATTCTACAAGTTTTGATCACTCGAGACAAACACACTTCCGATAATTATGTTTAATCAGAATTTATAATAAGGAAACACTTCTAGTCTAAAAAGCGACAAGTCACCGCAAAAGTAATTAATGCAATGGCTGAAGTAGGGAAGACATGTTTCACAACATTTGGCAGAAAGCGTGGGACACCGGATTGTGGTGTCCCACGCCGAAAAATACAGCCTTATTGCTCTCATTAGTAACATTAGTAGTTGGTAATTAACAAGTAAAATATTCCTTCACATTATCAGCGAATGCTTAAACTCTTACTTATCTTATAATTCTCATACAGTAGGCTGGATTCGGTCCAGATAGAGATAACATTATAACATCTACTAAACATTCAATAAATAATCGAAAAAGACAAAGTCAACCATCCTATATATATATATATATATATATATATATATATATATATATATATATATATATATATATATATATATATATATATATATATATATATATATATATATATATATCTATATATCTCCATTTCTTTGATATTTAAAAAGCAAGATATTTAAATTGCAAAAGCAATCTTCGTGGATCTTCTGCAAAGCGGCTTAAAACTGCTTCTTTGAAAGAATCACCCAAAATATTTACAAGTTTTCTATGTATACTGACCATGCAAAACCAGTTTAGTCTTTCTTCAATCATTGTTGATCTCAGCCAGGTTTTTATGCGTTTGAGAGTACTAAATGACTTTTCAATGGTAGCTGAAGAATAAGGCATTGCCAACAAAATATGTAGGGCTGTTTTAACGTTTAGATAAAAAGTTTCTGCACGTTGAATCACGTCTGTTATCTCCACAGTTTCGAGATTCTCCTCCTTGTTTGTCCAAAAAAATTACCACAGCTCTGTTTCTGACGCAATCCCCTCTAATTCATAAAATTTGGAGACTTCTTCCATATGCATTTTTAAATCTGGAGTAATTTTTGCTATCTGAGCAGGGTGAAACGCCGGCGATTCTTCTTGGCTAAACCTCGCTTTAGATCCTCGTTGGGTGATTTGCCTTGTAGTTTTGGCGACCTGGAACTCATGGAAGATGCACCTCTAAGTTCAAATCTTCAGTTATTTCATTAGCTGACTTTAGTAATTCCTTACTGCGTTCTTCGGCAGAACGTCTGTGTTCTGCAACTGCAGTTGATATTGTTTGGATGGGCTCTGTACACTTGATTACGTCCAGGGTTTTAGACTGCAATATGTTCGCGACTGGTTCCAACACGGAATTGTACTTGTCTATAATACATAAAGCCAATATGAATGTAGTTCGTCCAAATGCAGATAACAATTGCAAAGACACCTTTCTTGTCCCGGAATTCCCTTCTTGAGAAAGCTTTTCCAGGCCTTTCACAATTTCAGTGAAATGCTTCTTAAACAATTAAATACTTTTATATTTTGGGACCACTTTGTTTCACATAGCAATGGAATTTTTGGTGCATATTTTCGACGCAAAGCTGATTCTCTAAAAAATAAATCATATCTTTGACAGATCCGATGCAGTTGCGGATCTCAGGAACATTGTTTAAGTCGTTTACAACAAGGTTTAGTTTTTGGTAGGCGCAGTGAAAATATAAACCCTTCTTATATGTGTCTCTCAATATTTTTTGTGCACCGCCATCGTAGCACATCCGTCGTAGCCCTGCCCACGCATTTGTTAACATCAATATTCAATGTATTAATGAATCTATTAATTTCGGCAGTTATAGTTTGTTTATGTTATTTATAGTTATGTACAGTTATGTTTTTTTTAGTTTTTTTAAACTATAATTTATTTTTCATTTTTTAGTTCGACCTGCTATAAAAGCGTGTTTTTTAGTTTTTAAGCTATTATTTTTAATTATTATTTTTGAACTATTATTTATTTTTCGTGGGCAATTTGCAAGTATCATTTTAAGTGCAAAGTTTCAATTTAATCTGACGTTTTGAAGTGGGTGAAAAAGGACGTTCAAAGATTCCGTTACATAGATAGATACAGCTGAAGCTAATAAAAGCGTGTTAAAAATCAAACATTATATAATAGCCGGTCTTTATCATGCATTCCAAACTTTACAGTTTGGAATGCATGCTTTACGTAACAAACTGTAATCTATTTATGTCCATCTAATAGAAAATATAATGTTCGGCAAAACTTTAATTACATAAAAAAATCTTTAATTTTAGTTACAAGTATATTACATAATTTAATCTGCTCACGATATTTTTGTCATATTTCGTACCTACCACGGTCTAGTTCATCGATTTATTTTCTAGTTTATGACGCGTGTGAATGACTTTCAAAACCACCACATGCAACGAATTAGTCATTAGGTAACAGATACGTGAACTGACAGCAAAAAAAAATCGTGTAAATCGATATTGTCACTCAAACAGTTTTACGCTTTCGACATTTTGAATATAGCCTAAAATCATATAACATACTTGTAGAACGAGGAAAAACAGCTCAAATAATGGATTCGTACGCCTGACTAATGATTGAATACTGTTAAGGAATAAAAAAAAATTCGGAAATCTAGATGAAATTAATTTTTTTTTGGCTTCCGGTAAATACTTGACAGAATCAAATGATTGATTGTGTATTTAAATATAGAAATTAAATAAATATTTTATGCACCAGAAATGGTGTATTAAAATAAAATTACTTGGATTCTGTTCAAAACAAAATTTATGAGTGAAACATTTAATTTTGTGTATCATAAAATGGGTCATTAAACAGTGAACATATATATTTTAATATAATTCTACGTGACTCAGTTTACTGAGTGGTTTGTACGTACATTTAATTACAGATCGCATTTTAGCAGTTAAAATTAAAGCTGAGTTAAAACTTAATTTACATATCAATGTATCAGAAAACATTAAAAAGCATTTTCCCCATTTATTAGAATTTTAATAAACTAATTTTTGAACAATAATGAATATTATGAAGTTTGAAAAGTTTACGCATTGGTTTACTTTTTTTCAAACATTTTCTAACAGAGTTAGAGTACAGAACAGAGAGTGTAAAGTACCAATAATTCTTAACATTTAAAATAAAAGATTCTTACAAAAAGGGATACAAACCTGAAGGTTCGATAGAAAAAGATTGTAAAGCTACTAAATCAAGAATCTCAAAGCTTTGATAAGAATTAATATTTTATGTAAATATTTGTGCATATTTGGCAAATATTAATTGGTCGTTACTTAACCCTAGACCGGGCCCTCTGGTTGACTTTGTCAACCACTCAATCATTGTGACGTCAATTGTTGGTGCAGGTCAAATTTTGTCCGGTTACCGACCTCCGTACCTTATCTCCTAGTCCTAACTGTTCAATCAGTATATTTGCGACAGTCCAATCAACAAATATATAGAATCTATACTATAGATGATTTAACACTTTAACCGAAAGCCGGTCTCAAGTTATGTAAAGTGAAAGACCTGGTCTGAGGGATCATGTTCAGTTTTGATGCCCTTTTTTCATCAATTCGTTATCTTTATTGCTAAAATCATTAACGCAGGAGTTAAATAAAATATACTGAATAAAAATGAACATTTATTGATAATAAAAAGAAAATTGATTGACAATGAAATAATAATTATTGATACAGTTAACTTAAAATATAGTTGACCAAAAAGTAAACCTAAAATAAAGTAAATCAAATGAAAAATTCTCTATATTATTGTGAAGTATCTGGAGTCAGACCATCAGCAGTCTACACAAACATTTCTATATTCTCAACTTTCCTTTGCTTGGTTGGTGTATGGACATTTGCTACATAGTTTCCGTTTTTGGAGCTTATGTGCGGGAGCTACAACTTGCTTCAACTATTTGCTGTTCGCTATCTGGAGTTGAAAGTGATTTTACAATAAATGCTCTTAGCTCCCTTGGAATATTTTGAATAGATTTTCTTTAAGTGAGGTCCAATCATATCCATTGCCAAATCTCTCAGAAATGAAAAACAGTTTAGCAAGGATAAATCTTTGTAGTTTTGGTAAAGGATAAAAGAATTGACGCTACAAACAGTTACTATTCTATAGAATATAGCAAGTGGATATCTTCTAGTTCTTCTATTGGATCCATATATCGACCCCGCATTAGGTTTCGTTGTAAAAGCAAATTATTTCCAGTTTTTATTTTGTGGGTTTATTTCTGCTCTTTGGTGCATACTTGAAATCATCACGACTGCTGTATTTTTTTTTAGGCACTAAAGAATCAAAAGAGTTTGACCCACTGAAACAACGATCAGCTGACCCTACAACTCTGATGTTACTAGGAAGAAATTCCTTTGGTATAACCAGCTTATCTTTCCGCATAAGTTGGACCAACATACATTTCAACATAAGTTAATCCTCTTTTAGCCACTTCATCAAAAGACTCCAGAGAAGTGAAATAGTTGGTACATGTCACGTTCCTGTTCGTATGTTCAACTAGTTTACAAAGTCATATAACACACTAAGGTATATATGGTTTTTGCAAATTTAGCTCATTTGGTGTCAATCCTATGCCATCAGAACCGGCTCCCGTATAAATGTACGCGTTATGAAGGTAAAATGTCTTTGTGTCACCCAAGCACATTATTTTCAGGCCATACTTCTTAGGCTTTTTAGGCATATATACCTTGAAGCTACACCTACCACGAATTGGCACTAACCTTTCATCGATTGTCAAATTTTCAGTAAATTGCGTGAATATTTCGGTAATAGGAACTACCTTTCTCAATTCGCGGGTACTTGAATCGTCAAACCGCAAGGCCGATGTCAAAATTTTAAAATATTTTTAAGACATTTGCATTGAAATAGGGTCTGCTTGTGACATCTTTTGAAAACAATGACTCGACAGGATTAACAAACCAATATAAGCTTCCATTTTTATACCGTCTATGTCTTGGTAGTTTGATTTATAAGATATTTATCATACTAGGAAGTATTTATAACAAACTGTAGATCAATGAACAGAAAAAGTATTAAATCTTCTTGTGCAATAAAACTCGCAAATACTGTTTAACGGTAGGATACTTCTAATTCCCTAGAAAGTTTTCTAGTGGTTTTTCTAGGACCTACAGTCACAGCTACTTCGACATCGAGAGATGGTAAACGATCTAATCTCCCACCACCTTCAAGAATCATGTCCCCCAAGAATCATGCCCCTCTACATAACAAATCTCACCAGCGGTGATAGTCGCTTAAACTTTATTGGTCATTAGTACATTTTAACTTGAAGAGATTTACCCTCCTGTTCTGATCCTTTTGAAAAGTCGAAGATTC
Organism: Cosmopolites sordidus; assembly: GCA_031761425.1. Lineage (NCBI taxonomy): Eukaryota > Metazoa > Arthropoda > Insecta > Coleoptera > Curculionidae > Cosmopolites > Cosmopolites sordidus. The sequence continues at coordinate 769,068 of JARFXV010000944.1, read as the reverse complement.
TTTCAATAATTTTCTGAACTTATGTTTGTAGATAAACTAATTAGAAAACATAAGTTCAGAAAATTATTGAAATAATCTTCGACTTTTCAAAAGGATCAGAACACAAAGAAATTCCTGGTAATACCATTTGTTGCCCAAATGACAAGAGGACTAGACAAAATTTTGAAAAAAGTGGACATTAAGATTGTGTACAAACCATATAATAAATTAAGAGAAGTTCAGGGTAATCCAAAGGATAAAGTAGAGCAACATGAAAAGTCGGGGATTTACGAAATTAGTTGTCAAGACTGTGACTGAAGGTATATTGGACAAACAAAAAGATCCATATTGACAAGATATAAAGAACATATTGCCCACATTAGATATGGGAGAAATGAAAAATCTTGTGTTGCCCAACATGCAATCGAACATGACCACAGTATAGATATTAGTAATTTAAGGCTAATTAAAAGTGTTAATAATAATAGGGCTTTGGATGCATATGAAAGCATTCAAATAGAAAAATGTAAGAAAATCATGAACCGAGATAAAGGATCGATTCCTTTCAGTCAACTTTTTCAATTATTAATGTAAGGCTTAGTACACTTCACGGTTCATGATTTTTACACGCTTCGTTAGATATGGTTTTCATATAAACAGAACATAGTTTAGTTTTAGAATTAGATTAAATCATCTCCTGATGATGCTAACATGGTTAGCGAAACGTGTGTCGAGCAGTTCAAAAAAGTGTTTTGGTATTTACTGGTAAATCTCTTCAAGTTTAGTGTATCACACCAAAGGTTCCAATAGAAGAATTGATTAGTACATTTAACTTAATAATGTTTCAATAAATAAATAATGTTTCAATTTTTTAAAATTGTCATTTCGCGACTTATTTTACGCATACCGACGTTTTTGTAAAAAACCGTCGACTAAATATTTTGCTGTGGAATCACTACAATTCTAAAAAGGCCATGTTTATTTGTCGGAATAAAAAGTTGAAATCAGGTTAAACCACTGAGGAGTGAAATATAATCTTATATTTTTAAACAAAAGAAAAAAACGCAAATATATTTTTTACATCTTAATAGTTATATATTGAATTTCATAGTTTTTTTTACGATAATACCTAGCTAAAAATATTCTTCCACCACTATTTGCGTTATATAGTTAATTATTTCAAATGGTAAATTGTATAAGATTAATTTCAAGAAAAAATTTACGTGGACTACAATATATATTAAATTCCCTTGATGCGTATTAAGTGAGACTTCGAGAAAGCTCCCTAGTCTGTCGCAAATCACATGCAGTCGGTAAGCTTTCCTACATGATTGAAGATTAAGTTCAACCTAAGCACGGATTTCCCGGGGGAATTTATAGAGTGTATTGGTAGTCAAAATAAAGCCTCAATGCAGTCTCTATGCTACCTTATATAATATGTAGTCCTGATATTGTATCAGCGAACAATATACACGATCAATCATCTATTGTGTGAGGTTTTTACCGGAAGCCAGAAAAACGTTATTTCTCGAATGTGTTTAATCATCCATCGAGTGAGCAACTCAATTATTTTAGCTGATTTTCTCTCGTTTTAAAATTAATTTATAAAACAAAATAACGTTAAATTATATCCAAAATGCTGAGAATATAGTGTCACTGAACGAACAAGATCGATTTCAAGATCGAACACTGCACTATCTTTTGAGCATACCTGATATCTACATCCAAGATTGTGGGAAGAATGCATCGCGTAGTTTCGACTGCTGCGAACATTCACCGTAGAATGGCGCGAGTTGCATTGAGATTGCGATCCGCCATCAACATGGCCTGCTGACTTGGCCGGACTGCGTTTTTCATTGGCTGTCTCGTTTCGTTAGACTCGAGTCCAACTGAGGACAGTTGCGAGGCCAGAAACCGGTCCTCGGAGATACTTGTCTCGACGCGATGGCGATGGCTGATTTGAAACGCGCAAAGGTATGTGTAGTATGGATGAAGTATTCCTGTTATTTTAATATATATATTAGGCTGGTGGTTAAAAATTTAATTTTTTCCGACGCCCCAAAAAACCTTCCTTTTGATGAAAAAATACGGGGGAATTTTTTTTTAACAAAAATGACACGTGCCCAATACGATCTAAATTCATTTATTGATAAAATCGCAGTTTTTTAAGCTACAGTATACAGATTTGAAAAAAATATAGAAAATATAGAATTTTGTAGGAAATTAAATTCTCTCCATATAGTTAATATATATATATATATATATATATATATATATATATATATATATATATATATATATATATATATATATATATATATATATATATATATATAATATGTGTGTCAGGGTGGTCGTTAAAAATTAAATTTTTTCCGACACCCCAAAAAAACCTTCCCTTTGATGAAAAAATAAGGGGGATTTTTTTTACAAAAATCACTCGTGCCTCAAGACGATCTAAGGTAATTTTTTGATAAAATCGTAGTTTTTTTAAGTATCTATTAAAGTATACGGATTTAAGAAAAAGGTATATAAGCAATTTTGTAGGAAATTAAATTCTCTACAGAAAAGGTCCTTTCCATTTTCTTCATAAAATTTATATATATGGAGATATTCTCGATAATAAATTTATTAACTCCATATAACCAACATTTTAAGACCTACAAACATCGTTTTTTCTTAGTCTTATATATATATATATATATATATATATATATATATATATATATATATATATATATATATATATATGATCGAAAAATTGTGAACTAGGCTCGTGGAGACAAGTAAAAAAAAGTAAAGTGTTAGGGTTAGAGGCGCATCAGCAACTAGGCTATTTAGCGACTGGACCTACCGCTTAACGTGGGTTCCGAACCACGGTCATCAGCTTCCGACAAACCCAGGCCAGCACCCCCCTCGGGCTATAAACTCTTGGTTATGTGCCTACCCATAAGTCTATCAGGAAACCTACCGACTGGCGAGTGACCAACGTAGAACACTTCTCAGAAGGCATCCGGCCTTACCCAGCCGTTAACTGGCGTGACTCATAGTCGGATTTTACACTCTTGCCTAGAAACAATCACAAACATTTAGGAAATATAAACGGACAGAAGAAAGAAAAATAACCATCCGAGCGCTGGAATCGAACCAGCTACCGCTCCAGCGCGAATTCGGCCGCTGCTCTTACCGCCGCACCAACGCAACCGGCTGGAGAAAAGTATTAAAAAGCTAAATAAGTTCACTTGTGCTCCATGTCGTGCTTTACCATTCCTTTATCACAACCGGTTGATGACTCTTAAATGACCGGTCTCCCAAGACCAACTGATGACGGCTTAAGGCCAGAAACCGGTCTTGGGAGACGCTTGCTGGCGATTTGGATGGTGGATGAAGGAATGGCAAAGCACGATGTGGAGCACGGGTAAACCTCCTTAGGGATATATATATATATATATATATATATATATATATATATATATATATATATATATATATATATATATATGTGTGTGTGTGTGTGTGTGTGTGTTGTCCGCTTCGACTGAAAATTGATTGAAAATGAAAACGTCGTGACTTTTCACAGAATGAACGGATTGACACCCGGAATGATTTAGAAACATTATCTACATATGCCAGAACTTTGTTTAAATTTAAATCCTTATCTTATCCTACCTTACCTTACTTTATTTTAGTCTTTAATCCCTACTTTACCTTTAATCCTGACATTACTTAACTTTCTCATCATAACAGTATATACTTGGTTTCAGGAAATCATAACACGGTGTTATTTAAAACCATGTCTTAATAGAATATTCCATTTAATTGCTAGTGTATTAATGAAGTATTAAATAACTAATTTTGAAATTTGTCAAATTAAAACACGTAGTATATAATGAATTTCATGTATATTGTGAGACCAGTGTCATAAACCGAAAATAGTCCAAAAGCGTAGAAATTTAAAAATAAATTATCCACAGTCTAGTGTGACCGAGAAGCTTTTTAAAATAATTTATTCAGGTGACTCAGTAAGTAGTATTACAAAACAACGTAAAAATAAAACCTCTAAAATAATATTGTCTCCAAATGTACTACATCTGAGAAATTGTACTTACACATATACGAAACCACTCTTAAATAAATTAAGAATATCTATAAGGATTACTTAATATTATGTTTTAAAAACAAACATAAAATTATTATAACTGAGTAAATACTTATACTGCCCTTGAAGTTGCTTGCCCTAGTATTTTTCCTAATTTATAAATATACATTTCTTCTGTATGTACCAATGCGAAAATATTCATACCTGGCTGGTTTGCTACATATGAATAAAGTTATTCGTGAGTTGATTCTAAATGTTATTGCCATATTATCCGAAGTGCTGAAGTTGACCGAAGTCTGATGTTTTCCATACAAAGGAATGTTTACTATTTCAATGCAAAAAGGCAAAAAAACTCTAATGGTGCTGATTATAGATTAATAGAAAGTGGAATAAAAATTTGGAACGCCTATCATCCATTGACAAATATGTCGGCACAACACCAGTTCTAATTGATTGGTTTGTCCGTTACTTTGTAATTGTTCATTTTTAAATTGAATACAACTAATTTTTACTTTGATATCTATCACTTATTTTATAATATTAAACAAGATTGTTCAAATATCCAAAATATCCAAAAATATACACAAATCCAAAATATCTTGTTATAAAGAACGTAATAAATCAACCAAATAAAGAATCCATTTAAAATGCCTATTTCCGCATGCATCCGTCCTTTGCATTATATTTTGATTAAAATTGATAAAATTGCAAACATTTATGTCTATTTATTTCTGTTTATCTTTGTGATATATGGATTTTATATTACTTGAAGGGTAATGTTTCAACTATAATGCGTACTTGTCTTTACCTCTGTGATCATTCCTTCAGGTGCAACCTTCGGTGTGAAACAATAAACTCGATGAGATTTACCACTAAACATCAAATCTCTTTCTTTAAACTTCTCGACCCGCGTTTCGTTAACCATTTTAGGACATGATTTTATCTAATTTTGATCTAATGATATTAATCATCGCCTGATGATGCTAACATGGGTAGCGAAATATAAGTTGAGAAGTTTAAAAAAGTGATTTGGTGTTTAGCGATAAATCTCATCGAATTTAGTTTACTTCTACCAGGTCTGAAAAGATGAAATCAGAATTTGTCCATAGATGGCCATAGCTGTCAATGTAGTTACCGTCATCTCACTTTTCAACTCACAACAATACAAGTTTCATACCACATCTTAGTTTGTAATAGCGTTGAATATGTCGAATTTTGTGCCTGGAAACTACGATTTGCGGATAGCATTGATTTTCTGTTACCTTTTGAAGAAAACTGTTGCGGAATCGCATCGAATGTTTGTCCAAACTTACGGTGAGAATGAACTTTGTAAATCACAGTGCCTTGAGTTGTTTAAAAAATTCAAAACATAAAACGTAGAATTACTCGCGGATTAATTAAATGTGACCCAAAAAGTCGTCTTTATACGTTTGAAAGCCATGGGAAAGATCCAGAATATAGGAAAATCGGTTCCACATGAATGAATGAAACACAGTGGGAAAACCGAAAAACAACTTACGAAATGCTGCTCTCCAGGTACAATAGAAAGTCATTTCTCCATCGAATTGTGACTGGCGATAAAAAGTGGATATATTTTGGGAATCCTAAGCGTAAAAGATCATGGGTAACTCCAAGGGCAACATTGACGTCGACTGCAAGGTCAAATAGTTATGGACGGAAAACAATGTTCTGTGCTTGGTGGGATCAGATGTGATCTATAATAAGCGGCTAAAACCTGGCCAAAGTGTTAATACTAAATGCTGCCGAAAATAAATGATCGATTTGAACCAAGCTTTGCATGGAAACTACTAGAATATCGAAAAAGGCAACACAAAGTGATTTTGTTTCATGATAATGCACCATCACATGCAGCAAAACTGGTCAAGGAAACGATTGAGGCGTTTAGTTAGGACTTTCACATGCGGCTTACCCACCAAACTTGTCTCCCTCCAATTACTACTTATTTGCATTGATGGGATACGTACTTGCTGAGCAGGGTTTCACTTGTTACGAAAATGGCTTGATGGCCGATTTGCCTCAAAAAAGCAACGGTTTTTTTGGCGTGGCATCCACAAATTATCAGACAAGTGAGAAAAATGTATGCTAGCGATGGGCAATTCTTCGAATAATTTTTATTATTATTATTCACGTATGGGCCCTGGTGGACCACGCGAAGTACAATTAGAGGCGTTTGTTGTTGTTAGCCTTCCTTTGTGCCCATACTGATTTCATTCTTTCGCTGTGAGCTTGTTTCCTTTCGTCAGACCAAGTTGTTCCAGTCTTCCTACATTTTTCTCTCTGGCCAACCTTCCAAACGTTAACCTTGGGTCTGAAACAGCCTCTATCCTGAATTTCACTTTGTGTAATATTTGCTGATCTTATGTCCTCTTTAATTGCAGCAATCCATTTAATTATTTCTACTTTAGCTTTACTCCTATTTTCATAAAATTCGACTATTTGTCTAGTTAACCTACTCGGATTCATCCGTTTTATGTGTCCGTAAAACTTAAGTCTTCTTTTTCTCATATCGCTATGTATATCTGTGTATTGTTTGATTTCTTGGTTTTCTCGAAGTCGGAATGTTGTGCTATTTATTTGTTTGGGCCCTAGGATTTTTCTTATGATTTTTCTTTCCTTCTTTTCAATGTCCTCGAAGTCCCTCTTTCTATTCAAAATGAGCGTTTCCGCAGCATATAGACATTCTGGCTTAATAACTGTGTTGTAATGTCTAAGTTTTGTGTTTTTAGATAGGCATTTTTTGTTGTAAATCTTTTGTGTAAGTCTCAATGCCGTTTCCATTTTTTGACATCTACCCTTATTGGCCGCTTTTTCCAACCAATTTTCCATGATTATTTCACCCAAATATTTGAATTGAGAGACTCGTCTGATGTTACCATATTTTGTTTTTAGAAATGGCGTTCTTAGTCTGTTGCAGGTCATGTATTGTGTATTTTCAAAGGAAATTTGGAGTCCTACATTTTCTGCTGTTTCTTTTAGGATTTCAATCTGTTTCTGTGCCGTTAATACATCTTGAGCTAAAATTGCTAGATCATCAGCAAATGCCAGACAATCAGTTTTGATGGTGGTTCTCCCCAGTTTAATGGGCTGGTCAATATTCAGGGCCGACTTTTTTTCACGCCACTCCTGTATTACTTTTTCTAGAACACAGTTAAATAAAAGTGGCGAGAGTCCACCCCCTTGTCCATCCCCTTGTTCCCTTGTCTCGAATAATTTTTGTTATTGTTTTCATATAATATACAATATAAAAATTCTTGTTTCATATTTATATACCTGGTATAGTGATTTTTACTGTTATAAAGATTCGTTTTACGCAAACAATTGTCGATTTGTTATTCCGAATCAGTCTCATCATCTCCATAACACCGAAATACTTGACTGAAATTGAATTGACTTGAATCTTCTCTGAAGACTGTTTCTTCTGTAGAATTATTAATAAGAGTAAACGATATTACGAACACTAAAGTATTTTACAAAGCCATAATTATTTTAAACATCCATATCGTTATGACAGACAAAACAATATAAAAACAAATGAAAGAAAAACAGTATTATATCAAATAAAAAAAATAAGTACACAAACAATATCACTAAAAAGTGGTTTTTTTGGCCGGATGCGTTGGCGCGGACGGTAAGAGCAGCGGTCTGACGGAACCGCACTGGCGCGGTAGTTGGTTCGATTCCAGCGCTCGGATGGTTGTTTTTCTTTAATTCTTCTGTTCGTTTTACTTCCTACCCCACACACGCATATATACACTAACATATTCACACACACGGAAACACATATTCAAACGTAAATGTCAATGATTTTTTTTTCTAGGCAAGAGTGTAAAATCCGACAACAAATTACCCCTCAGTCATGCCAGTTAAAGGCTGGGTAAGGCCGGATGCCTTCTGAGAAGTTTTCGACGTTGGTCACTCGCCAGTCGGTAGGCTTCCTGATAAACTTAATGGGTAAGCACATAACAACCTTGTAGTTGCTGATCTAACCCCAATCCTTAACCTTATTTTTTTTCGAAATTGAAACTATTAGATATTTTAACCCGGTGTCAAAATAAACCCAGCTAATTAAAAAATATATAATACAGTGAAAATTGATAGGGATTAAATGCATTCATGTTTATTTAGTTTTTACGTTTAATAGTATATAGCTTTTCGTACTAAAGCAAGCCATTCAAAAAATATTTAAAATGCAAATATCATGAACTATAACATCCATTTAAAATATAAAATTGTAACAACAGTCTTGAATTAATTCCCTTCTATTCCTGAAATTTATTTTTACATATAGCAATACAATATGTTAGTTATACATGTAGCATTGGTCATATACATTACACCCATCATTTTGATGTTTCAGATAAAATCAAAAAAAATAAATAAATAAACAGATTAAAAAATTATGGTGTAGCAAAATATTAATATTATGTTTTGATTTAATAACATACTTTTTTAACATAAGAATTCTTTTTATTGTATTACGGTTATTGTATTACGTGTTTCAAAAAGTTTGTTTTATATTATTTGTTTGGAAGTGCATTTAAACTTCGACAGTTAAACTTAGAGAGCGTGCAACAAATGTTCGATTGGGAAGAAATTGTAAATCCGTGGCAGAGTCTAACACTTGTGGAAATATAGGGTGGTCCATGAAAATTAATGTTTTTGGAATGAGTGAAAAGTTGAAAAGTGACTCGTGAATAATATTAATCATCAGTTCTTCTATTGGAAACTTCGGTGTAAAACACTAAACTTGAAGAGATTTACCACTAAACACCAAATCACTTATTTAAGCTTCTCGACGCACGTTTCGCTAACCATGTTAGCATCATCAGGAGATGATTTAAACTAATTCTAAAACTAAACTATGTTCCATTTATATTATAACCCTACTAATTAAGCGTGTAAAAATTATGAAACCTGAAGTTTACTGAGCCTTACAACAATAACTGAAAAAGTTGATTGAACAGAATAGGTCCTTTATCATGTTCGACTGCATGTTGGGCAAAACAAGATTTTTCGTTTCTCCCAGAATGTGGAAAATGTGTTTTTTATATCTCGTTAATATGGATCTTTTTGTTTGCCCAATATACCTTCGATCACAATCTTGACAACTAATTTCGTAAATCCCCGACTTTTCATGTTGATCTACTATATCCTTTGGATTACCCAGGACTTAATTTATAATATGGTTTGTACACAACCTTAATGTCCACTTTTTTCAAAATTTTGTCTAGCCCTCGTATTAATTCGACATCAAACGATATTACCATGAATTTATTTTTGTTCTAATCCTTTTGAACAGTCTTTTGAACATCCTTTTGAACAGATTATTTCAATAATTTGACTTACACTATTCTTATTATAACTGTTCACTTCGGGTAATCTCCCTAATTAACCTCCCTAATTAATTTTAATTATTTTTTATAATTTTCTTTTTTATAGATTAATCAATTTTCCTTTACGCTTTATATTTATATTAAGGGTTATCATATAAATAGAACATAGTTTAGTTTTATAATTAGATTAAATCATCTCCTAATGATATTAACATGGTTAACGAAACGTACGACGAGAAGTTAAAAAAAGTGATTTGGTGTTTAGTGGTAGATCTCTTCGAGTTTGATATTAAACATATTCAACATTCCGTTCAAGCTCGACTGATGACTATTTAAGACCAGAAACCAGTGTCGTGAGACAGTTGCTAGCGTTTTGGTTGCGGCTGAAGAAATGGGCAATTCTTGCGTGGAAAATGGATGAATTTTTCGTTTTTGAAATTTTTTAAATTATTTTGGAATGGTTTGATACTCGGGTAGTAGACTAAGGAGAGACCTGCGGAAGGTTTTTATTAACTTTTAGGTATCTCTGTGTGTGTTTCTGACCGCTTTCGCTGTGTGAGATGGGGCGTTGTCGTGCTACATCACTTTTCCGTTTCTTGTAGCCCATTCTGGTCGCTTTTCGATCAATAGTTCAAATTGATTATTTGTTGATGGTAGTGAGCGGTATTAACTGTTTCATCTGGTTTCAGATGAATTACCACTACATTCACAGCATTATTTTCTTTCCAAAGCGATTCTGTCTTGCGGTTGATATTGATGATTGTCCTGATTTTCTGCGTTTTGGGTTCTCGGAATATATCAATTTTTCGTCTCCAGTCACGATCCAATACAAAAAAGTTTTTTTTTTTCATGCCGGAAAAGCAAAACTTCGCACACTGTTCTTTCCCACGGTATGCTGATAATCACAAGTGGTTCGACGACCAACATTTAACATTTGTTGAATTTGACTTCCAACAATGCTTGCAAGTCGACATCTTATTTATTTTTTTTGGTGGACCTGGGCATTCTTTGTTTTTCTAGTGGAAATCACCACTTTTGACGAAGCGTCTACCCACACGCGTCATGCGTTGGGACGTTGTCATCGTAAGTTTCCACAGCACATGCCGCAAATACTATTTATTTTGCTCGAAACTCGACATGTTTACCACACGAAAAATTATGACACTAACTCGAAACCGGTTGAACATTAATGGCGTTTCCAAAGGTACTGTCGTTGCAACAAAATGACATAAAAGATTGGACTGTGAACCGATCATTGTTTCCAGCACCATCTCGTAAAATAAATAAGAGTTATTAATAGCCACACCTGGTATATATGTATATATATATATATATATATATATATATATATATATATATATATATATATATATATATATATATATTTTATACACCTTTACGCCTTTAAATAGGCTCCATTTGATTTGATAAACCATTTGATTTCGCAATGCACTTGTAAAACGCCTCGACCGGAATAGCCTTCAGTTCCTTCAGCGAATTATCAGTCTTCAATCGAGTCAAAACGCATTCTATGGAGCGAATATTTTAGTTTGGAGGGGTGAAAAAGTCGCACGGAGCCGTATCCGATGAATACGGTGCTAGAGCGTCTTATACTTCATATGTTTTTGTCAAAAAATCACGCGCAATTAAAGCCGTATCAAATGGTGCGTTTCATGCCAAAATAAGAAAATCATATATGAAAATGAACCAAAATATGTTGAGATGACCCATAAGGGTTTCTAAGATCTTCTGCTCTCTCTGTAATGTCAACATGACGATTTTTAAAAACGATTTTTTAATTTTTCTCGATGTTTTCGGTGTTAACTGAGGTTAACGGGCGACTGGCATGTTTTGAACTATCTCACAGCCTTCACTAAATACTCTATACCACTCCAATACTCCGGTTCTTGAGATAGCAGAATCCCCATAGGCTATCTGCATCCGTTGCAGAAATTCCATTGAAAACACAAAATTCCACACAAATTATTTCTTAAATTTTTTTTATCAATAGTAAAAATGGCCAGAATAACTTTTCGTGACACAAACAAACATCTACCAAACACACACTAACTGAAATATCGTGCTCAAATTTCACATGTATGTCACATACGGTAGTACCAACCTAAGGAAAAAAAACTGATTATAAATGACTCAGTTCCGGTAAATTTTGAATACATGGTATATATATATATATGAATACAATTTCTTCTCCACTTATGAATCGCGGTAGTATTCTAGTTTTAAATTAATTAGTTAAATTTAGTTTCTATCTTTACTTTAATATTTAATTATTAACATAATTATTAATAAAAATGCATATTACTGGACTGTATCCATAATTGCTTCTAAAAAATTATTACTGTTCGAGTTGCATGCTACGTTAAAAAGCAATTAAAAAGGAGCGAATATTTTCTCAAATAGTATATTGAAAACATAAAATTAAAAACATAACATAATATTTTCGCATTATTGTTTTCCTATATATTTTTTTTCATACACGGCCAAAAACAAGCGTAGTCTTGGCTAATTTTAAACTGTAATAGAACGAAATCTTTTTTTTTATTTCAATTACAACTTAAAAATATAAATTCAAGCATATACGAGGAGAGAGTGAAAAGTCAGACACTTTTCTGATACATGGGGATACGATCGCAAAAGTGATTGCATTTCTAACGATCCTTAAATTTCAAGTCGATCTGACATTTAGTTTTCTTTCGACAGTATTCAAAAACTGATAAGTTCGATATTTTTGCAACCATGGAAAAAACCAATTTCGCGCATTTATTAAATACTACACCATGTGATCAAAATTGACCGGGACTAAGTCATTTAAAGTGCGCGCGGTTTATGAATCAGTATTTCTTTTCTTAGGTTGGTATGTGACATACATGTGAAGCTTGAATGCGATATGTTAATTAGTGTGTTTGGTATATGTTTGTTTGTGTCACGAAAAGTTACTCTGGCAAAAAAATTGAATAAAGAATTTGTGCGAAATATTCTGTTTCCAATGGAATTTCTGCAACAGATGCATTGAAAATGTTGCAGACAGGCTATGGGGATTCTGCTATCTCAAGAGCCAGAGTATTTGAGTAGCATAGAGCATCTAGTGAGCTCATAGAGCATACTAGCCGGGCATCAACCTACGTTAACGACGATAACATCGAGAAATTAAAAAAAAAATGTGCTTAAAAGTCGTTAAGTTAGCATTAGAGAGATAGCAGAAGATCTTGGCATCCCTTATAAATCATTTAACATATTTTGGTTGATATTCTGACCAAGAAACGCGTCCTATCCAAGCTAGTTCTAAAAGAGCTGAATTTCATGCAAAAAGAGTGTCGAATCGAAGTTGCCAGAGATATTGGTTTCCAACGTATCCAGTGACTTGACATTCATCAAACGCATCATATCTAGCGACGAGTCGTGGGCCTGTGAGTACGATGTCGAAACTCCCTAATAATCATCCAAACGCGCCAAAAATGAGCCAAGATTGAAAAACTACGTCAAGTCGATCAAAAATCAAGGTTCTTTTGACTGCTTTTTTCGATTATCGTGGTGTCGATCATTACGAATTATTTCCAGAAGGTCAAACAGTCAATAAAGAGTACCACTTGGTCGTTACAAAGCGTTTGCGAGAGAGAATCAGCAAAAACAGACCGGATTTGTGGGCCGACAATTCATAGATTTTTCATCATGATAACGCGCCATCTCATACGGTTCTATTTATGCCTGAGTCTTTGGCGAAACATATGACAAAAATCATCGTTGAGGACAACACAAAAGAATTTGCTGAAGGAACTGAAGGCCATTCCGGCCGACACGTATTCCGAGCGCATGGATGATGAAATCATGATTGGCATGCATATATCAAATTAAATAGAGCCTATTTTGAAGCCGATAATAAGGATTTGTATTAGAATTGCAAAAAAATGTGGTTTTTTACCTATCCTGATCAATATTGGTTAGATGGTATTACGGGGAATCTGCACCTTTATATATAAGTTTAGATGTAGTCGAACCAGTATGAGTGACACCCGAAGCTCATGACGACCCGGTGGGACCGACGTTATCTATTCATTCTTACAGACATTTTTGCGATGATACAGAGCATTCTACATGACAATTTGGTCATAGGAATGCTATGAGGATTATGGATTATGGACCAAAAACGCAATTAAGTTACCAGTTCATACCAATGTTTACATTTCTATAAACACAATGCGAAGAAGTTCGTGCTGCGATTCGTAACTGTTGATGAAACTTGGATTTATCTCTATACACTAGAAATGAAGGAATAGCCCCAATGAAATACTTGAAACACTTTTATCTAGCGAATGTGTCCCGAAAAAACCAAAGGTCCATTGGCAGGAACGTTCATGGCCACAATTTTCTGGGATTCGAAAAGACATTATCTTCATGGAAAATGGAAAGATGTTGATAAAAAAAATGCCGTCATATGGCGAGAATTGATCTGTTCATACGTCCACCGCAATGGTGGACGAAATTGGTCAATTTGCGCTACTAATTGATGCCACCTCCACTCTATCTCTCCCTTCCCTCCGCACCCTTCTCTTTTCAAGCATGAAGAAATATATGATTGTAAAGTGATACTTCCGAAAAAGCAATATTATGCATAGTTCGACAAGTTATATGCTCTCAAGGCAAAACAAAAACCTTCATGGAATTAAAATTGAGTATAAAATTATAGTTAAAATATTTAATAGACAGATATTAATATTGAAATTTGCAGCTGATCAGTGGAATGTAGAAATTCCCCCAATATTAATAAAGAGTATCAATTGGATAATAAACGCAATAATTTGCGATTTTCTTCGTGGTGTGTTTAATTCATTTCAATTAGTATTATTGCTTCAGTACTGAAATATAACGAATATGCTATTTAATGATCATATTTTTTTTTGTATTTTATGGAAACGTTTGAAGAGTAGATTATAATATATTTCATACATAAGAGCAAACCAATACATCTACTAATATATCGCTGTTACTAGATATAAACTGAATAAATTAATTAGACTGATGACGTGGGCTTCCCTTTTGGAAGGAAGGCAGGCTAACAATTGATGCGTCTTCAGTACGAGTTTGAACTCCCCAGAGTTACTTGGTAGTCATCAGCAGTTCTTTTCGTAAACCGGATTTTCTAATGCATCCTGAAAATCACCCATTTGAATAACAACCATTTACTGAGTTGCTTTTTGATAGCAAAGTGATTGTTCATAAGGAATTTGTGCCTCAAGGTCAAACAACCAGCATTTTTGCCGAGGGTTCTTGAAATATTCTGTAAAAGGATCTTTCCTATGAGGCCAAACATCAAGAACACTTGGATGCTGCATTACGGCAATCGGCTTTACCACACAACGATTACAATTAACGAGTTTTTGGCAAGTAAAAAATATTACTGTGGCTCCGCAGTCCAGATTATTCACCAAACTTGAATTCTTGTAAGTTTCTTCTTTTCCTAAGAATGAAAATGCAGCTCAACGGACACTACGTTAGGACAATGGAAAACATTGAAAACACCGTAACCAAGTACAAAAATCCAGTGCACCAAAACTATTGGTAGCAAGTGACTCTAGAGAGTTTAAACTCATGTCGAAGATGCATGAGATGTTGTCCAGTCCGCCAAAGCCAAGGCCTGCCTTAGGCAACCAAAAGTGTTGTCAAATGGAACGCTATGCTACCTAGAAGTCTCATTACTTTATTTACATATGAGGGTTGCTATTTATTGCAACCAAAATTGGCAACAATGGTGGTGCTAGGCGCCATCTGGCATATATATCGTAGAGTCTGATATTGTTGACTGTATAAGTATTCAGACGGACGCTATTTGTGTTGTTTAGTGACTTGAAAATTTCATCTCCGTCAACAAACAGAACTAACTCGTGAGAATTTTCTTGCGATGATTTACTACGACTTTCGACATGGATTACTTCAACAATACTGCATCGATCAACTTCGACGTTTGGCGATAAAGCACCATCTAAAACCACTGTATATCACTGGTTTAGTGAATTCAATCGACGCCTTCGTTCGCTCACGGACGAATTTAAAGAAGGTCGTCCAAAATCGGTTCTTGTGTCAGAAAACATGGATACCTCGCGAGAACACTCGCGAGATTGAGCATACTTACAAGCATCTTACATGAACATTTAGCAGTGAAAAAGATTTGTTGGTTGATTGGATTCCACATAATTTCACAATAGCTCAAAAAAAGCCTTGTGTTGATTGGTGCAAAGAAATGCTCAAAAATAAAATCTTGTGAATACTATTAGTGGCCAATCAATTCTAAACCCAATTCGTAAATTTTTGCCATGGCCACCACTCACGTGTGACACGGAGCGTTATCTTGTTGGAAAAACTTTCTTTTTTTTTTCAAATTCAGGTTTTTTCCCGTAATTTCTGCCTTCAGCTAGTCAAGTAATAATGGGAAGTATGACCCAATTTTTGTTTTTCCTTTTTCAAAATAGTCAATTAACGCTATTCCAAAAAATAGCCGCCATCACTTTCCTGGCCGATAGAACAGTCTTAGCCTTTTTCGGAGTCGATTCACTCTTCACTCCACGGTTTCAACTGTGCCTTGGTTTCAGGAGTGTAGTGGTGTATTCAAGTTTTATCTAAAGTTATTAATCGATGCCAAAACTCTGACTTATTTTACTTAAACTGCTTCAACAGGGTGTCGAAAATGTTCATTCGAATGCATCTATGATCCTAAGTGAGCAATCGCGACAACGCGCGATTAGTTTTTTCATGCCCAAATTTTCAGTCAATATATAATAAACACGTTCATTCGAGATACTCACAGCCTCTGCTATCTCTATAACCTTAATTCGACGGTCATCAAGCCACACTTGGTGAACTTTATCAGTATTATCGTAGAAGTTGCAGTTTTTGGCCAACCCGAACGTTCATCATCAACCAAGCTGCTACGACCACGTTTAAATTCAGCTGCCCAGCAAAGTCCCCGTAAACAGCACCCATTTTCGCTTTTCAATTTTGTATTGCCTTTCAAATGCAACAATTTTAATTTATGACGGCTCGATATTCGATTTTTTCTATCTTTACAGAAACACTAACACCGACTGATATAAATAACTTTAAACAACTGAGCATCTATTATGGTTGTAAATTTTCAAGGTTATCTTTCAACGCATGTGCAATAATATTACCAGAATATGTTGGATGAGTAGCGCCATTTTCATGTTGCGGCTGGAAACTTTTCAGGGAACCCTTGTACCTAATTGTATTTCCCTATGCTACAAAATATATTGCCACAACTCAATAACTTCATTGCTGTGAACACTTGAAAGAATAGAAGACAAATGACTATCTATATCAAGCCGCCTTCAAAAATGGCTCTATATAAATGTCCTTATTATATTTCTCATTATTAATGAGTTCATGATATCACTTACAAAAGTATACAGTTTCAAAAGCTGGTTAAAAAATGGATCCTTATAGGCTTACTTTTTATATTTGATATAATTACAAACGCGGCAACGATTATGATTTAATAATAATAAATATAATTCCCACAATATTTGTGTTTTCAGTACGCTTTGTTTGCAAACCTTATATTATTTTTGATTTGCTAAAACAATTTAATAATTCCGTCATAGTGTATACTTTGAACTTTCTGTTTTTTAGCCTGTAGGTTACTGCATACTAAGAAACGTAATAGCTCTATGATAATTATAATTTGCAACGCTATTTTTGAAATTGTTAATTGTATTTAATAACCAATTGATATTTTATACGTCATAAACATCGGTAATTATGAAGAAAATTTACATTTGTTGAAACCAACCAAGGTGCATGGTTACAGAAATTTATTATGTAAATTAAGTTTTCAATACCTTGAACCTTAAACGAAATATATTAAATTAATGATTAATGATATGAAGAAAGCTTTGATTATATATAGGCTAAAAATAGCAAAATAACAAATTATCCAACTAAACAAAAACATATTTCCAAATTAAACGGTTTAAATCAATAACCAAAGCGTTAAACTGGTTAAAATTTAACTAACGTATTAGTAGTAATTTCTAATGATAATAATGATATAATAAAGATGGTTTTTTTTAAGGAATCGTTGAATCATATAAGTAAAGTCTCAGTTAAATCATTTTGTGATATGCGAAATGTGTAAATAGAGTATTGAAAAGAATGGAGTGGCTGGAGTGGATGGAGTTTGATCTGTTAACACTGCTGTTCCGTTCTTGTCCACCTCTCATCAGGTACTAACCTACACCTGATGCGTGTTCAATTCGAGTTCAAACTCTCTAGAGTTGCTTGGAGGTATATAGATAATTCTTTTCGTGAAACGGATTTTTCCAATGCGTTTTGAAAATGAGTGTTTCAAGTTTTGTTCCAGAGTTGGGCACGGTGCGCCGAAAACTTTTGCAAAATTTCAACAGATCTATGGAAACAGCGGTTTCACAAAGGCCCATATTTTAATGTGGTTTAAGGCATTCTGAGAAGGCCGAGATTCGATTGAAGATGAGCTACGCAGCGAAAGGCCTTCAACGCATATATATATATATATATATATATATATATATATATATATATATATATATATATATATATATATATATATATATATATATATAGATTTAGTTAGTAGACAACAAAATTCGAGAAAACCGACACACGATTTCAAATTCAAAGGCCAACACGATTCACGATTTCAAAGTTATCAAGAAAATTTCCACAGATTTCAAGGTCAGTTTTGTACTCCATTGTTTCGGAGAAACTAAATTAACGAAATGTTCTCGGTGGATTCCAAGACTGCCTTCTGACGATCACAAAATAAATAGATTGGGCTGTGCTTTATCGTTTTTGACTCGATACAATCAGGTAGGAGATGAATTGTTAGACCACATCATTACAGGAAATGAGATTTGAGTGCCTCACATGACTCCTCAGCCCAAGCAACAGTCAATGCAATGGCGACAAACATCGTCACCAACCGAGTAAAAGTCAAACAGATAATTTCAGCACGAAAGATCGTGGCAACTGTCTTTTAAGCCAGAAAAAGGATTTTGTTAGTGGATTTTATGCCGAGAGGCACACCAAGAGAATGCATGCCTTGATAAAACTCCGGCGTGCCATACAAAACAAGTGGTGCGACCTGCTGTCTTCCGGTATAATGTTGCTCCATGACAATGCAAGGCCACATGTTTCTGAACAAACATAAAGTTAAATCAGGTCTTTTGGATGGAAAGAACTGGATCATCTACCTTACAGTCCAGACCTTGCACCCAGGATTTTCCCTTATTTGGGTAAAGAAGTTCCTTGGTGGTCAACGGTTCAACGACGAAGAAGTTAAAACTGCAGTCATGGATTGGGCTTCTTAAGAGGCGGCAGATTTATTTGACCTCGGAATTCAAAAATTTGTTGAGCGGTATGACAAATGTTTGGACAATGGAAATTATGTAGAAAAGTAGATAAAAGTATGTATAATATGGAAACAATTATATTTTAATGATATTTATAGTATTTTTCTTCTTACTAAAAACGGGCTTTATTTTGTGGATCAGACCTTGACGAAGTAAAGAGGTTTGAGCAGAGCAATGAAGCTTTGAGCTATGCCGTCTGGAGCCTATACTCCTGGGAGGGTCATCCCTGGCGGGCAGGGCAAGGCAGAGGCCTTAGACTAACATGATCCAAAATCTGCCAATCCGCATTAGACCAGCGGGCAGATTACGGTCCATGCCTTCAATATGAAAGTAAAACCTCAAATACGGCCCTCATTCCCCGGAGGCTAAGGGGCAACTACCTACGGCAGCGGGATGACCTTCCCCAAAGCAGACGGTGCTCAGATTCACCGGGTTAGATCAGACTGTCATTGGACTTTTGACATCGCTACTCTGAATATACGGACAATGAAAACGGATGCCCTACTGCAAGAACTATTGATCGAACTTGATAACATAAATTGGGATATTATTGGGCTATGTGAAACACGAAGAAAGGGCGAAGAGCTAATCCAACTGAATTTAAATGGTCACATACTTTACACTCGGGGTACTGAGAATGGACGATGTCAGCAGAAAATGACATGGAAATGTCCATCTGGACTCACAAGTGAAATTGACAACATCATGACCAACGATAAAACAATATCTACCAATTGTACTGTCCTTAACAATTTTAATATTGGAAGTGACCACCAAATGGTATGAGCAAAAGTTAGGATTAACTGTCGAATAGAACGCGAAAGAATGGTAAGGTCAAAAAAAGCCAAAGTGGATTCTGGGAAATTGCTGGAAAGGGCGAATTTGAGATTGCTTTGTCGAACCGCTTTGCTGTGTTAGAAAATGCGGAGGAGATGGAAATATCAGTTCAATATGAAAAAATCACCAACAATGTGATTCAAACGGCTGCTTCACCAGAAGAAAAAGTTCTCAAACAGACAAAATTCTCCAGTGAGATCATCTCCATTGATTTAATGAAGAAACGACGGACAATGAGAAATGCAGGGAGTTCTTTTGGCAGGGTCGAGTACACTGAGCTCTGTAAAACTATAAGAAAACGTATCAGAGAGGACACGCGCTGGTTCAACATGCAGCTAGTGCAAAAAAACCCTGGAAGAAAACAAAGGAATTAATAAGGCTAAGCAGAAGCTGAGAAAGAAAAGAACGCATATTTATGCCTTAATACGTGGGGATGGCACAGTGTGCCGGGCGCGTACGATTATTTTAGAGGTTGTCAGAAAATTTTATTTCCAGTTATATGAAGATCAGAAGCAATCAAAGACAACAATATCCACTGAAGAACAAATGCCATATATTCTAGTGGAGGAAGTAGCAAATGCTATAGAATCGATAAAAAAACGGCAAGGTTCCAGGAAAGGACAGTGTAACTGCCGAAATGCTAAAAGCTGGTGTCGGACGTTACATAAAACACAGGCAAAATTATACTCAAAATGCCTCAAGGAACAGGAAGTGTCTGACTTATGGAAAAATGCAGAAGTGATCCTTTTAGATAGAACAGGAGCACAGAAAGATTTAAAGAACTACCATCCAATAAGCCTCCTATCAGTAATGTACAAAGTTTTCACTAAGATAATATCTAAAAGAATATTAAAAAACTGAATGACGCACAACTAAGAGAACAAGCGGCGCACAATCAAGAGAACAAGCAGGATTCAGAAGTGGATTCAATACAATGGATCACATCCAGGTTGTACAGTAGGCCATAGAAAGGCATAACGAATACACCATGCCACTGTTCTTAGCTTCGAAAAACTACGAACTACGAGCTTCGAAAACTTCGACTACGAAAAAGCATTTGACTCCATCTCAAAGTATGCCATAATGGATGCACTGCTTAGCCAGGGGG
The DNA here is from genome assembly GCA_031761425.1 of Cosmopolites sordidus. NCBI lineage: Eukaryota > Metazoa > Arthropoda > Insecta > Coleoptera > Curculionidae > Cosmopolites > Cosmopolites sordidus. The sequence goes on along the minus strand of JARFXV010000944.1, from coordinate 748,272 downwards.
TAGATCGATTAGGATCGATATATGATAGAGCTACAGCGACAATTCACCTATTCTTTAGGTGGTAACGCAATACCACCTATTTTTTTCTCGGCTGGCCTTAAAGAAGTATTCCGTAAACTGGGTTGGGATAAACTGAATTGGTGTAAAGATCAATGGTGTAAACTTAAACCATCTCAGATTTGCAGATGCTATCGTTCTCCTTTTACAAGACCCAGAGGAGCTGCAAAGACGCATATAGGAGCTGCAAAGGGCTGGTGAACTATTTGGCTTAAAAATAAACCTGAAAAAGAGTCAGATTATGTTTAATATCTTCGCTCAAGATAGAAGAATTTCAGTTTTAGGAAGGGATTTAGAGATCGTGGACTACTTTATACATCTTGGGCAGAGGATTTCAATGGAGGGAGATCGCTCAGAAGGTGGAACGAAGTGTAAAATGTGGCTGGCAGGCATTTGGCAGATTTAACATGGCGTTTAAGAGCAAGCTCCCACTTTGCCTGAAAAGAAGTCTTCGAACAGTGCGTCCTACCCGTTATGACATACAGAAGTGAAACCTGGACACTCACATCGCAATCAATTCAAAAACCTCTGGTAGACCAGAGGAGAATAGAAAGATGTATGCTTGGCATTACAAGACGATACAGAAAGCCCTGCGCATGGATCAGAGAACAAACGAAAGTCTGTGACATCATTGGAAGAGTAAAGCAATTGAAATGGAGATGGGCAGGCCATATAGCGAGGTGATGAGATGACAGATGAACCAAGGCAATCCTGGCGTGGATACCGCTTGATCGCAAACGTCCGTGAAGAAGGCCAAAAGCACGATGGACTGATGACATCGTTAAGTATATAGGACCCGAGTGGCAGAGGAAAGCCCAGGACCGTGAAAGTTGGAAGCCTGCTTAAGAGGCCTTCATCCTGCAGTGGCTCGACACAGGCTGATGATGATGATGATGATGATGATGATGATGATGATGATGATGATGATGATTTATATATATATATATATATATATATATATATATATATATATATATATATATATATATATATATATATATATATATATAATATTTTGATTGATTGAATGATGATTAAAAACATAGTGCTTTCAATACAATCCATAAACTAAGCGTGGAAATAAACCAAAGTGCGGAATGGAAGTCGAAAAACTCACCACAAGCAATGAAAACACAAAAAAAACCTTCAAATATCAAGACAATGTTCATTGTTTTCTTCGATAGCTAAGGCCTCTTCCACAAAGAGTTCGTTCCAACCGGTCAAACAGTCACTGGGCAGTACGATACGAGGTCAGAATATTGTGATCCACACAGCTGGAGTTTGTTGTACGATGTTTATTTGCACGATGCGCCAAGTCACACATCGTTAAATCTGCGTCAAGTTTTAGCCCGGAACCAAGTCTATGCAATCAACCACCCACCGTATTCACCAGATTTAGCCCCTTGTAACTTCTCCTTGTTCCCAAAGTTCAAAAGGTGTTTTTTGAATACATTCAGACAATCCAAACCGCTTCAACGGGTGCTTTGGAGGCTATTCCACAAAATGAGCTGGAGCACGCATGTGAATCACTATTGAATCGATGTAACAAATGTATCGAAGCGAGAGGAGAATACTTCGTATAATAATTCATAAAAAATACCAGGTATTTCGTTTTGATCACATTATACCCAACCAGTACTGATACTTAATGGACGCACACTGCATTTCTACGCAGATCAATATAAATGGCCTATTAATAATGGCCTATTAAATGGCTTATTAAATAACAAAACTTTAAAGAAGTTTCAAAAAAAATATATAAACGCCATGATTTTCGAAGAGCTTCAACCTTCAGGGCTCACTTTTCAGTAAATTTATTTTCGTCGAAACAAGATAAGCTCAAAATATGTTTGAAACGGTTATAATTCTAAACAGGCCAATCAATGGCTCATAAAACATGGAATTGTTTAAAGCTTCATCTATATTAATATTTTGAAGAAAAGACATGATATTCAAAGGACTCCAGCCTTTAGGGCTAGATTAAAACTATATAAAAAACCAGCAACATTTATTATTTTTCTGCCGGTATAGCTATTAGACATCCTGCAGATTAATTGATGGATAAATATGTATCTAATTATTTATCTACTACCTTATTTTAAAAATATGTATTTTGATAACATGGAAATGGCTCAAAATAAAAGAACGTAACATAAAAATTTCTGTAACGACGAAATATTTGGTTACAATTACCTAGAGCAACAAAACAAATTAAATATTATTGCAAGTACTATAATTAAAGTGCATTTTTAACTGTTGCATATATTTACTTGTAGTTTATTGAATTACTTAGTATATTTGCACTTGCGATATCATGTAATGTGAAATATGATAACAAACACGAGTGAAACATTTTATACGACGTTGTAAAATGACGACGTATAAAATGTTATACAAGTATACTTGTGGTATACATCTGCTTAATAAAAATGGTTAATAAATTGCACAAAATCAAGAAATAAATGTTTATTAAGAGAGAAAATTAAACTCAAACGGCAACACATAAAAAACAAATTCGTTATACGATTTTATTATCAAACGAAATGGTTTTAGAGAAGCCCGAGGCAATTCAGCAAAAGCTATCAGATAACGCTGAAAGAAGGGATCGAATCTTGAATTTTCGAAAGCTGTCTTGGGAATCAAGTTAATGTTGCAAACGGTGAATATTGATCAGATATCTAACATCTATTGCGTACACGACTTTAAAATAAATGGTTTGTTTCATATTATATTACTCTCACCCAGATATTTATAAAAAAATACATTCGCTGTAAATAATGACATCTGATAAGAAGAATTTCAATTTTAAATTGAAACACTTCATAAATTGGTGTAATCTGTGTTTTAGCATATTATATGGGATTATAAACAAGTATTAAGATTAAGATAACTGGACATGTAAAGTTCAAAAAAGGTATCGGTGGAGAATTTTTGCAAATAAGAAATACTAAAATTTCCTTTACAATATTATTATATTGATCAATTGATTAATAAATTGTAAAAATGTTAGACAAATTGTATATACTCGGTTATTTCTAATAAGTTTGAATTAAAATTGCACAAAATCAAGAAATAAATGTTTATTAAGAGAGAAAATTAAACTCAAACGGCAACACATAAAAAACAAATTCGTTATACGATTTTATTATCAAACGAAATGGTTTTAGAGAAGCCTGAGGCAATTCAGCAAAAGCTATCAGATAACGCTGAAAGAAGGGATCGAATCTTGAATTTTCGAAAGCTGTCTTGGGAATCAAGTTAATGTTGCAAACGGTGAATATTGATCAGATATCTAACATCTATTGCGTACACGACTTTAAAATAAATGGTTTGTTTCATATTATATTACTCTCACCCAGATATTTAAAAGAAATACATTCGCTGTAAATAATGACATCTGATAAGAAGAATTTCAATTTTAAATTGAAACACTTCATAAATTGGTGTAATCTGTGTAAAGTTCAAAAAAGGTATCGGTGGAGAATTTTTGCAAATAAGAAATACTAAAATTTCCTTTACAATATTATTATATTGATCAATTGATCAATAAATTGTAAAAATGTTAGACAAATTGTATATACTCGGTTATTTCTAATAAGTTTGAATTTAAAAAAAACTGGAACTCTACTAGATCTTTTTTAATTGCTTTTTTTTCTCCAGGTTGGGTTATATCATCCGTGGGGCTATCGCCAATCACGATAAAAAAAATTTACTTCGTGATGACTAGTAATTTTTTTCGACTGCGGAATATTCAATGTTCTCTTCACAATTCGACAGGTTTCCAATAGTACCGACTTTTGCATAACCTTAAATGTCTGCTCACCTATGCCTATTAACGCAAGATATTTTTTTAAATCAGAACTTACTAATCCGGATGTTGAAATGAGGACTGGGAACTGAGGACCTGAACGGTTTTCAGTCTGTGATTTTTTTTATATTCTTCTCATAACTCATAATATGTGTTTATTTTGTTTTCTTTTTTTCACGTAAATTGTGATAATTGTAAAGTGATACATCTATAAAGTAGGCAGTTTTTTTGTTCTTATCCACAAAAATAATATCCGGTCGGTTGCTAGATACAGGTACGTCCGTTATAATTTTTGTATACCAATAGACTCGGAAGCAATCATTCTCAAGAACTGGTTCAGCTACATATTTAAAATATGCAGTTTTTTCCTTTGCAAATTTACAGACTAGATTCAGCTCCTGATGTATAATGCCCGCAGTAAGATTATTTCTCATCATATATTCAGTTTCAGATGTCTTTTGGCATATTGGACAAAAATGATTCACCATCTGTAGTTTGTCTATGTATGTTGTAATTCCTGGTTCCCATCACTCCACCCTGAATGGCAAACACAAAACCCTCAGTTTCTGCAAATAAGTGTCCTCCATACATCCATTCAGTGGAGCATGAAATATTTGCATTGTATTGCATGTATAACTTTGCTCATCCATTCTAGTTACCTTTCAGCTGTGCTTGGAGTGGCCCTTAGTATAGTCTCCTGCAACTGCAGAACTGAATTTTTCGCTATTGAGCATACAGCTGAATGAAGTTCCGAGGTTTGTGCTCTTTGGTTAAAACAAAGGTTTTGGTTGCAACTTTGGTTTTAACTTGTTTGCTAGATTGTCATGCAAACATTTCAAACTGAGAAACTCTCTTCCTCCCATTCTTCTGCTAGCTCCCATTAGTGCTAGTAATTTCAATTTTGACATTAAGCCACAATTTATTCTTTCTAGAAGTTCAAGTAAGTTGGTTAAAAAGTCTTTCGGGCAAAAAGTTTCCATAATAAATAAAATTGAAAGTGTCAAATAAATAAAATTGAAAGTGGAAAGTTCAAGTGGAATAATAAAAATGAAACAAAATATTGCAGTCTGAAAAAATTTCCAGGAAAACTAAAAAGCCGTAAATTCATTCTAATGAATTTCAATTTTTTCGATTTCAAATTTTGAATATCGATGAGACCGATGAGGAGGGAGGACCCTGTATATATATAACCTGACTCTTTCAGTCAGGTTATGTTTAATAATTTTGATCAGAACAGAAGAATTTCAGTTTTAGGAAGGGATTTGGAAATTGTGGACAGCTTTATATATCTTGGGCAGATGACTTCAATGGAGAAGAATACCGCCCGGGAGGTGGAACATGGAATGTGGCTGACAGGCATTTGGCAGGTTCAACATAGTGTTTAAGAGCAGACTCCCACTTTGTCTGAAAAGAAAAGTCTTCGATCAGTGCGTTCTACCCGTTAAGACATACGGAAGTGAAACTTGGACACTCACATCGCAATCAATTCAAAAACTTCGGGTGGCACAGAGGGGAATGGAAAGATGTATGTTTGGCATTATAAGACGAGACAGAAAGTCCTGCGCATGGATCAGAGAACAAATAGAAGTATGTGACATCATTGGAAGAGTAAAGCAATAGAAATGGAGATGGGCAGGCTATATAGCGAGGCGATGTGACGACAGATGGACCAAGGCAATCCTGGAGTGGATACCGCTTGATCGCAAACGTCCGCGAAGAAGTAAAGTATATTGGACCCGAGTGGCAGAGGAAAGCCCAGGACCGTGAAAGTTGGAAGCCTGCTGAAGAGGCCTTCATCCTGCAGTGGATCGACACAGGCTGATGATGATGATGATGATGATTTATATATATATATATATATATATATATATATATATATATATATATATATATATATATATATATATATTTATATATATATATATATATATTTATATATATATATATATATATATATATATATATATTATATATATATATATATATATATATATATATATATATATATATACAGGGTGGTGCAAAAGAAGATTCCCTATTTTAGATTAAAATATCTTAGATTAATTATTAGATTAATATATCTTTGGTATAAAATCTTTCTCGCTTTTTTTTCAGAATTACCTAAAAACTCATTTTTGAAAATGGATACTTTTGAACATTTTATAAAACGTACATACATTGTTACAATCCACTGTAAAAATTTTAACGAATTTCTAACGTTAGAAATGCTCCTTCCAAGCGCACAATAAGCAAATCGTTAGTCAAACTTTTGGAACACCGATCTGTGGGCTATATTAAAAGACAAAGCGAATGGCAAAACCACGAATCAGTTAAAAAAATTCAACGTGTAAGAGAAAATGTTCGGAAATCTCCAGGGACATCATCCCGACCACACTTTCCGGAACTGAAAATAAAACAATAGTCCCTACAGAGTATTAAGACAATATCTTCCTATGTCATCTTTTAAAGCAATATTAGTTCATTCTAACCCCCACAACGATTTTTAGCTTCGATTTAGAAAATTTGGGGTACGTAATTTTGCGCTACCCTGTATATATATTAAATGGGCCACTAATACATATGTATTACGGAGGGATTCTGAAGTTTCTTTTCCTCGCAAACTTTACCACATTACACCAAATTTAGCACCTAACTTGGCCGTATATGTGTAACGATCACTCAAAAAAAACTGGGAAACTTACTTCGTATTCTTCTTAAAATATAAGTAAATATATATATATATATATATATATATATATATATATATATATATATATATATATATATATATATATACATATATATATATATATATATATATATATATATATATATATATATATATATATATATATATATATATATATATATATAGCCAAAATATATTATTAAATTTAATATAAATAGTTTATAAAAATTTTTTGAAGAGACATCTTTATTATTAAGCCTATTCAAGAAAAAGTATAAAGTATGAAAAGCATCGGATTTTATATTTTCGGAAGCTGTATTGCATATCTTTTTAATAATATCGAATAAATATGGAACATTTATTACTTCTAGCAATTCACGATAAATCGTTTGTTATATTCCTGTTTTCTTTCGTATTCTTCTAGGAAAAAAATCCCGTCATTATCATCCCAACCTGAAATATTATGTTCAAGTATTTATTTAAAAAAAAATCTAAATACTCAGTTAATTAATGTGAATAATTTATGTATGACAATAATAATCTTATTGTCCAATTAACAATAATAAGGAATATTAGCTCCCTCGCGTTTTGCGATTAAACATAAAAAAAGTACAAACAATTTTAATAATATACTCAAAATGAATTTCAGACACGAACAAATCGAAGTGTTTTATGCTAAATTTATATTACTGTTTCCAGAAATAATATATTTATTTAACCCTTTACTACAATTGAATGGTTATTATTGTTATTTTTGGAATATTTTCAAGCCATAAGAATGTAAAAATTGTTACAGATATTTCAGATATGGATCGGATAGTGATTAATCTACAGAGTGATTCTAAATCCACATATGGTTTCCTATTTCCCACGGAAATGTTAGAGGATGTTTCAAAGAAGATTTTATTCAAAGTTATATGAGGATCAGAGTCAGGCAAGAACAACAATGCTCACTGAAGAACAAGCGCCGGATATCCTGGAGGAGGAAGTGATAAAAGCTATAGACTCGATGAAAAATTGAAAGGCTCCAGGAAAAGATCGTATAATTGTGGAGATGTTAACAGCTGGTGGTCGGACTTTACATAAAACACTAGCAAATATACTCAATATAGCAAATTATACTCAAAATGCCTCAAAGAACAAAAAGTACCCAACTTATGGAAAAATACAGAAGTGATTAGAACGAAGAACTACCGGCCAATAAGACCCCTATCAGTGGTATACAAAGTTTTCACTAAGATAATATCCAAAACAATACTGAAAAAAACTTAATAATGCACAACCAAAAGAGCAAGCAGGATTCAGAAGTAGATTCAATACAATGGGTCAGATCCAGATTCTATCACTGTGCTTGGCTTTTATCGATTATGAAATAGCATTTAATCATTAGTATTTAAGCATTTTATCTCAAAGCAGGCCATAATGGATGCATTGCTTAATCAAGGTTTAGAGAAAGATTATGTAAACCGACTAGGATCTACTTGAGGCTGGAATAATTGTAGAGAGGGACATACGGCATGGTGACGCAATATCGCCTCTTCTTTTCTCAGCCTGTCTGGAAGAAGTGTTCCATAATCTAGATTGGGAGCAGGATGGAATAAGGATCAGTGGTACATACTTAACCCATCTTAGATTCGCAGATGATATTGTTCTTCTTTCACAAGACCCAGAGGAGCTGCAAAGACACGTACAAGAGCTGTAATGGGCTGGAGAATCATTTGGCAAAGAATTTCTATTTTAGGAACGGATTTGGAAGTTATGGATCACTACATATGTATATATATATATATATATATATATATATATATATATATATATATATATCTTGGGCAGAGGGTATCACTGGAAGGGAATACCGTCCGGGAGGAGGAACGATGCGTTAAATGTGGCTGGCAGGCATTTGACAGGGTCAATATAGTGTAAGAGAGCAAACTTCCACTTTGTTTGAAAAGAAAAGTATTCTATGCTCCTATGCTTCTACTGTATTATATGCATCTATTCTATGCTTCTATGTATTATATCCTTCTAAATTACGGGGAACCTCTCCCAAATTCCGAAGGAGCTAAGCGTATTCACGGGCGACGATGGCCCGTTTTCAGATCGTCAAACAGTTCCTTATAGACTTTTGCATTTTGGTAGTGTCGTTATAAAATTTCAAGAATGTGAGCGGCAGCTAGAAATCGGTCCTAAAGTCGAAGAACAAATTTTACATCTTGCATAAGTACATTTTGTACTTTATATCTTCAACAAGTTGAAGTTTTTTATTGGATTGTATGCAGATCACTAAAAGAACAACTACTCTACCCTAGTCAAATATAAAGAATACAAGTACCCTTATACGGTGATTTTTCATACAGGCAGAAATATTGTGAATGGTTAATTGGCTAAAACCAAAGGAATTCTAATTTTTGTTCATTATTTTATCAACCAACGAAACTTTTATCAAGAAGAATCGGGTGGTTGCCATTTTGAAGAGTTAATATAGTTTTTCAGTTTTCATGTAACAAAACAAATCAAATTTATGCGGAAACATATGGAATAAAAAACTAAAATATTATTTTATTTTATTCCATATTTTATTTATTTTTAATTTCAAATGATTATTTAAGAGACCAATAAAACAAAAACTGAATTCCAATAGATTGATATAAACAAAGTGTCAATAGACTTTGAGATCGTTAGGAAAATTTCTCCTGTTTTCACATTTGCTTTGCACGGAAATGGCTGCATCTTGGACACATGTTTTAAAAAAAACTTTTTGTTGAAAAACTGTAAAGCATCCTTGGTTAAATTTTCGTTCGAGTCATAAGTACTTTCCCTTACGCGCTGTATATTTAGCAAGTAATGAAATAATACAATGTTAGTATATTTCCTGTTTCGTTTAATTTGTAGCAATAACAGGTGGTAATCTTTTATGGGACAAATATACAAGATTACTTTTGGATCGGTAAATTTATATTCAGGAACAAAAACTCCTACGAAATACTGCCATAAATCTTAACCATTTTGAAATATTAAAGCTTGAATTTATGGGTACCTTAATTTCCTTTAACAACTTTGCTTGGAGTTTTGCATAATGGCATATAGAGAAATCTTCAACTATGCCTAAATTAGAAAATCAACTCATTCAAAGTTATTTAAAGGAGAATAAGGTAGTGTCAACCTACTTTGTCCAGACTATGGCAGTTTAAATTTGTTTGATTCGGATGTTAATTGAGTGTTCAAACTTTCAAACAAAAATTGCTGAAACTCGTCGAAGCATGAGGAACTTAGTGCACATATTAAGGAATTTGTAATCTTATTACATTTTACTTTACTGAAAGAATATTAATATATAAATCATTGTTATAGTAAATCTATTTCTTATTGCTTGAACTGAGTAAAGTAAGATATATTACATACGGACCGACAATAATATAATCCTTTATTTTCTATTTCAATCCTCCATCAATCCAGCATCAGTGACTATTCTCTTCAGGACCAATACAGGTGTCCGTGTACCCCTCATAATACCACCCCAAAAAATCACGCTCCCATCTTCAAACGGGCTTGTCAACCTAGAGCTCTCCAAACTAAAGTTTTTCGTGAATCAGAAACCACGTCAATTCCCGTCACATCGGAGAACATTACATTATTCCAGTTAGGACTTTGATCGACCATTTCTCGAGCCCACTGTAATCTTACACTTTTTTATTGAATGATTAGTTTGAGAAACCGTAAAGGTTTTCTGCGATATAAATTTACAGCTTTCAGTCTGCGTGTTATCGTTTGTTGTGAAATATTTACCCCTTCAAGCTTAACAAACTCCCTTGATATGCCACTTGTAGATTTCTTCCAGACACGATTTCTTCAAGCTATCATTCCTGGAAAAATCACTTCTGCGGCGACCCTTTACGTCATTGTTTTCTTGGAACTTTTTTTATGAATTTTCTATACAGCACTTTGGGAAACACCTACAATTTCCGCTATATCACTTTGATTAAAGCGCTATTGTAACAAAACAATTACTCTTGATCGGTTAAAATGAGATAACATGTTTCTAGGCATTGTTAAACCGATTAATTGAAAACAGAAAAATAACTAAAATAATGTGTAAATACCAATATCAACGGAATGGACAAAAATCGAAAAACCTGTGTTATCAGCAAAACAATACTTTTGTTATTTTCACTTAAAAATGGTCTAAAATATATATCCATCGCAATTTTTAGAGTATCA